>CAWUFW010002143.1:925000-1102500 GCA_963921515.1 Calotriton arnoldi | reverse complement strand
TGCTAAAGAGCGCATAGCTCCAGCCTCCTGTGTAACCGAGAGTGCAGCATGATGCGCTATTGGGAGCATAGGAGAGTATAACGGAAGCTTCGCTGCGACCTGCCCTATAGCTTGCCAGGCTGCAACCGTGCAGTCTATAGTGTTGATTTCTGATTTAGGTGTCCCCCTATTAATATGTGAGATAATGCTGCGCAGCGGGGTCGGATGGTCGTCCCCATTCTCCACCGCCACGTGCGGTATGAATGCATGAGAGTTATACCAGTAGTGTGCATATTGCGCCTGGGCACATAAATAGTATAGGTAGAAATCTGGCACATTAAAACCTCCCTTCCTGTCGTCTAGAATGAGCGTATCCCAGGCCACACGGGGTTGCTTCTCACCCCACACCAACTTCACCAACAGAGAGCGCACGTTCTTAAAGAACTGTCTGGTCCGTTTTATGGGGATATTGCTGAACAAGTACAAGAACTTCGGTAAGACAATCATCTTGACCAAAGCCATACGGTCTGCAAGAGACAGTGGTAATCCTATCCACCCGGCAACCTGGTTTTCTAACATAGCATACGCTGCACCATAGTTTTCTCTAATCACAATGTCGGGGTCTCGGTGAATCCATACTCCTAGGTATTTAACCGGATTAGCTGACCATTCAAGGGGAAACTCCAGCGCATGAGGTTCAGTGCACGTCGTTAGCGGTACTATTATCAATTTACTCCAGTTTATGCTGAGTCCGGATATTCGCCCAAACCTAATATATTCTCGCAATAGTGGGGATATGTATCTTTGCGGCTCTCGTACGTAAAGCACCATATCGTCAGCATATAACGATATGCCAATGGGCCTATGTGCAAATTTCAGTGCCGATTCACGATGACGCTGCCGTACAACACAGGCGAGCGAAGCTGCGAGAGCAGACACCCCTGCCGTGTCCCTCTGCAAATCCAAACTGATTCAGATGTGTGGCCCTCTATTCTGATCCGTGCCGTGGGCGCAGTATATAATAGCACTAGCACTACCTTACAAAAATATTCAGGCAACCCCAGCCTTTGTAAGATACGGAACATGTAACTCCACTCGATGGAGTCGAACGCTTTAGCCGCATCCAACAACACCGCAATGGCCTGCAGGTCCGGGTTCAGCAAGTGGTACATAGCAAAAATCGTGCGGATATTGTGCGAAGTGGACCTCTCCGGCATGAACCCAGATTGGTCCGGCAGGACCAAATTCGGCATTAGTGGCTGGAGTCTGGTTGCCAGCAGCTTCGCCAGAATTTTAGCATCAGTATTTATGAGCAAAAGCGGCCGGTATGACTCATTTAAATGGTGTCTTGTCCTTCTTCAGGAGTGTGATTAGTAGAGCTTCCCTGAGGGACGGTGGTAGTATACCCGATTCGCAGGCCTCCTCATACATATCCAGCATATGCGGTATGAGCTCATCCGCATATTCCTTGTAAAACTCACTCGTGAGTCCATCAGAACCCGGTGCCTTTTTATTCTGGAGAGCTTTAATTGCCTCTCGTACGTCGGATGCTTCAAAACGGTTGGCACAGGTAGTCCCGTTGTCCATTATACAGCCAGGCGAGGGAAATATTTGTCAGATAGTCGTTCAATTCGGTAGGACCCACACCACCCCGAGAAGTGTATGTCTGTATAGAACCCCTGGAATTGCGCTAAAATTGCCCTGGAGTCATAGTGATCTATCCCAGATTCATCGGTTATTTTAGTGACAGTGTGCTGCGCTTCTCTGCGCTTAATTTTGACCGCAAGATTGTGGCCAGGTCTTCCACCTTCTCCGTAGGCACGCGCCACATGTCGTTTTGACAGATAGCACACCTCCCCTTCCGCCAGCTCGTTGTACTCGAGCACTAGGTTTTTGATTTGGGCTAATGTGGTGTCACTCGGGGAAGCTTCCTGATCTCTCTCGGCTTGTGTCAGCAGCGCTTCAACCCTTGCTAGCTGCCTTCTAATGTCTTTCAGTATACCCGCGCTAGTACTGATACATGTTCCCCGAATGGTGGCCTTAAAAGCCTCCCATAGCGTGGAGGCTGTGCTAACCAACCCTTTATTTATGCTGAAATATTGCAGGATGGCCTCCCGGATCGTAGTGTTATATATGGGGTCTAGCAGTGCCTCCGCCTGAAATCTCCACGTGAACTGTCTGGGCACGTTCACCGGAATGCGTATAGTCAACCGGGTTATGGTCCGACAGGGTTGTGGGGAGCCTATCTATGCCTGATACCCATGTGTTTGCATCCTCGCTTAGCAGCCAGTAGTCCAGCCTGGACCAGCTTCCATAAGCAGAGGATACGTGCGTGCCTTCTAATGTGTCTATATTGCGGCTCCGCCACGCATCAACAAGCCCTAGCTCAGTCATCCCAGTTCTGATAACGCGGGCTGCTTGAGGAGAATGGCCCCCTTGTTGGCTCGACTTGTCTTTACTAGGATCAAGGTGAGTGTTGAGATCCCGCCCCATATAACTGCAGTCTCTGGCCATTCACGTAGTATATTCATAATGCCTTCAAAGAAACCCGGCTCATCCGTGTTGGGCCCGTAGACGTTCACCAATGTAACCAGCCTCTCTGCCAGTTTGCCATGAGTAATGGCATAACGCCCGCCATCATCCACAGCAGTTTTAATCACGGAGAACGGAGTGCCCTTCTTTATAAGTGTGAGAACTCCCCTGTCATAGGACGAATACGAAGAGGCCAGGCGACAACCAGCCCATTGTGCACCCACCCTCCCCTCAGTGTGTTTAGTTAGGTGAGTCTCCTGGAGGAGGGCCACCTTGATGTCGTGCCTGTCTAGATGGGCCAGGACTTGTCGTATCTTTTTCGGGGAATTGAGTACTCGCACATTCCATGTCACATAAGGGATTGTCGCAGTGTCTTCCCCCCATCCTACCCGTCAGCCTGTATGAAACTTATCGCAAGTACAAATGCAGGTGAGGCCTCATGTAAAACAAATCACAGTATGCCAGTGAGCCATGTAAAACAGTTCCATACAGCCGTCCGCCCCCGGTCCCATCCCATCCCACCCACAACAGCATCCCAATCATGCTGGAGACAAAATTCCCAATACCACAAAACCCCCAAACCTAACTATAACTTATCACAGGTGGGAATCTCCCGCTGGGAGGTCGTCAGGAGCCCGGTCAACCTCCACACCGGAGGTGGCCAGGCGAAACAAACATCGAGCAGATCCATAATGGCTAAACAATTGCTTTTTCCCAAATGCGTCTCTTTATGGTATGTTGCCGTCCCTCATATTCGATCCTCGGGCGAGCTGGGTAGAGCATAGCATATGTGATATTCGCCTTTTGGAGTTGTTTCTTGACCGCTTGGTATTCCCTCCTCGCCGCCTGCACCGTAGCTGTAAAATCGCGATAGAATGCAACTTGAAATCCTTGGTAACTTAAGTCGGGACGTTCCCGGGCTAGACGTAGCAGCGCATCCCTGTCCCGGTAATTGAGGAGTTTGGCTATAACCGGGCGAGGGGGCGTACCCGGAGGGGGCCTTGCTACTAGCGATCTATGTGCCCTCTCCACGATCAGGACTGAGGAGAAACTTTCCTGGCCAAACATCTCTGTCAGCATCTGCTCCACGTATACCTCCATTCGTCCGGTGTTGGTGAATTCTGGTATACCAACTATGCGCATGTTGTTGCGCCGTGAGCGCGCCTCTAATTCTTAGTTTTTGGCCTGGATAATGTGTAGAAGCTTGTCCATTTCGGAACATTTACTGGTCGTCGCTTGCATATCATCTTCGACCGTAGAAATGCGTTGCTCTGCCTCCGTGATCCTGGAGGCTTGCTTGTCCAGCTTGGCCGACATGGAGTCCATTCGTTGATTCAAGGAGTCCATCTTACTGTCTAGCGAGAGCAGACTCTGCTGTATAGCCTGCAGGGTCGCGGCCAGCTGTGGGGAACTCTGGGCTGTAGGGTCGGGTTCCGAATTACTCTGGTCGCCTTGAGCGGAGCGTGTCACTTTCTTCGCTTCAAACGGGAGCTTCGATTGCCCCTTCTCCGATTTGCTCATCGTGCTTAAGGACTCCACGTTGCTAGAGGGACTGAAATGTCGCCCGTGGCGAGACAGGTAGGGCACCCACTTTTAGTTCGTGTAGGTAGGGCTACAACGTTGCAGGGCAGGTGAGGGTGTACTGTGCAGCCCACTTAATGGGATAGCAGCCGATCGCCACCCCGGATCACAGCTGTGCCGTTAGTACCCACACTGTTATGGCCGTATCTGGATCTCCCTGCGGCGCGTAGCAGACAATCTCCGCAGCTGCAGGCCCACGAGACTTCGTTCCACCGCACGTGCACTGTGGGACAGCAATGCTTGCAGGGGGTGACCCTTTCCTCGCAGAAACTGGGCAGCCGTCAGGGAGGATCGCCATACTATCGCCTCCGTACACCCCCCCCCCTCCGTGGGGCCTACTCCGCAGCGCTCAACCAGACTGCGCCGGACTGCATCAAAGCTCCGCTGTCAGACTCAACCCGCTGGCCGCTCGCGGTCCCACCTCAACTGTACCCGCGCTGGCCTCTTCATGTCAATCAGGTCGTTGTTGGCGGCCCCCCAGGGGATCAGGACCTTCCGCCGCAGCTCTAGGCCTCAGACCGGCGGCAGCTACCACAGAGGCCCCTCCCTGGCGACCAGTAGGCCTCCCGGTGCCACGTACCTCCAGTCAGCCTCCGCCGATCCGCCTTCCTCCGCGATCGGCTCCTTTACAACTTTGGAGTTTGCCGCCGTAACAGCCACGGCCTTGCAGCGCACGGCGCCCGGCCCGCACAGGTGAGTCCCGCCACCGCCTCCGCTGCACACGCCCTCCGCGAAGGCCGGGCCGCACTGGACACCTGCAGGCCGCACCGCTGCTTCAGTCGCGGCTCACAAGGCAGCGCCGGGTGCCCCCAAGCCAGGCCAGGAGCGCACAATCCGCCGGCAATCAGGTCGCAGCAGGCACAGGTCAATATCGTTGAGCCATCGTCCCAGAGGCAGCCAGCCACCACACGGCCTACCTCCGACGTGTCTGCCAGCGGCTCGGGCCCAGCTGGGCCGCTTGTCCTGCATCGCTCTGCCCGCACTTCACCGCCTCAAATGTTCAATTTTTGGGCCGCCATCTGCATCTAGGATGTCACAGCACACAGGGGTTCTATTTTGAGCAGGAGGACTATATATATATTCATTTAAATCACAGTACTGAGATGGTACCACATGCAAACAATAAAAGCGAATCTTGCGTTTTCTTTTAACTACTTTATTCTTTCGTTTGGGGATTAATTTATATATATATATATATATATATGATTCAATCGGGAGATCATCCGCATATAATTCAAGCCTGTTCTCTCTACACTATGGCCATTGGAACCCACGTAGTTTTGTATCATGCTGGATCCACTTCACCAGGGGTTCTATTGTTAAAGAGAAAAGAAGAGGTAACCTCTGTCTGGTGCCTCGCTAAATAATAAAGTGTTCAGACTGTGTTCCCATAAGCCTAACGCATGCCCATGGATCCGTATGCTGTATTTCTATGCATCATTGGAAAACAGCCATTCTCTATAGAAGGCCTCCAGTTTAATTAAGGATATAGGCCATTATGATCCGCATTAATTAGGAGGCTTTCGCGGTTTCAGAATAATGGATATAATCTCCCCTCCTCTTAAATCATTAGACAATATCCCAGTCTTATGGGCCATTTCATATATACTCAAGAGTTGGGGAGTGGGGTGGAATGCATGTCTCTTAAATATTTCTTCGAGGTAGCCATTTGGACTAGATGTTTTCTCATGCGCTCAGATTTGTCCAGTCTTTGGTAATGTAAGGAGGGAATGCTCTGACCCAGTAAATGGGGTTCATATGTTCCACAAAGGGCAGAGTCATTGCTGCATACAGATATTCATAATACCATGTGAACTCTTGAGCAGTGATAAATTATACTCGTATGGCAGTTTCAACTACCAGTAAAACTGCACAAGTTAGTTTGGAACTACTGTCGGAAGATACTCCATGTTTTTGAGGAACTCTGCTTGGATAGTCTCTCATCACTGTTTAGTCCACTTTGTGTTTTGTCTCAATGTGGAATGAGACTGATGCGTCGTTTCTTGTGACTATTTATTCGCAGCAGACCTGTTCCTCTTTATGCTGTAAATATTATGGATTGTGTAAAGCTAATATACTCTAGCCATTGTTACAATGAAATATCCAAATTTGCTATGACTGTCCTATCACAGATTGTAACTATTGTAAACCGTGTAGCGGCAACGCATGGGGAACAACCGCCATGTGATTTTATTCTATAATTTTGACTTTGTGTCCTTATACGTCAGAGATACCAATTGCATCTAAGGGTCTAATTACTGAGTGTTCCTGAGGTCCCTTTAGAAAGATATCACAAGGATACAAATCAGAGTATTATACATCTTACATATACATGTGGCATAACTGATGTAGTACAAAGTCTTGTGCCTCTCGTGGAAGGCCACGAGAAAGAAGGGGCCTTGACATTCTATCTGGCTGAATCTTATACTCCTGCAAGTAAACTTGACTCTCCAACAGATCGTAGGCCAATTTACAAGGTTTCAGAGATGTGGTGGGCACAGCCTACAATCGCATATGGGTGACTCCTAGCATGAATTTCAAAGGAGTGGCAATATAGTGACGCATGAAGTTGCTTCCATTGTAGACTGACCGACATGGCATACTGAGAGTAATTCTGTCATCAATGCGTTTATTGATCTATTCTTTTCTGGATGTTAAACAGTGCTCAGACAATGCACTACCCTGACTCCTTTAGGCTGCCATTTGCATTCAGCGCAGTACAAGCACAAATAAATTAAGCACTTAACATGATTCAGCTAATCGCTTTTGTACTTAAAATGTTTTTTTTATAATAGCCACTCTTAGCCTTTTTAACAACATTAGTTAATACTTTACCTAACTACTGTTCTTTTTGCCTTGTGCTTGTTACCAATGGGCCTGGTTTTTCCCTGCGTGACAAAGCTGAGATTTTTTGAAGTGTTTCAATCGACTTGTCCGATTATATAGCTTTAAGACCACCTAAGTCCAGACCACAAAGATGAGCAAGAATGGCATACCTAAGATATGTGTTGGCTTTAGTGCGAAGTACAATTGAAGTTTGTGTCCTCTTTCATTCTGCTCGCTATTGCTGGTAATGCATTAAGGAATTGTGTTTTCTCCTGAACATGGTCTCCAAACGTGTTAAATGCTAAACAATTTGCAAACTAAAAACTTTTTATACAAATTATGTATTAGTATTTTTTTTTTTTTCCATCACCTTGAGGTCTGTAAATGGGGAAACATTAAATTTGTAACAGCAACACCTATTATTTACTGTGCTGACAAACACCAGACATGCTGAAGGAAGTCCCATTTTAAAGTAATTGTTTAACCTACATATATTTAAGTAGCGGACTGTTATTTCTGTACTCGTACTTCTCAGTTTATTACTGGTAAACCTTTCATGGTATGTTTTATTTTAGATATCTGAAGCCACACAAGCATACCCACTGCATATTATGGCATGCCAGGCGAGCTTGTTCTCTGCATCATTAAGAAGGTAAGACTAAAGATTAAAATTGTTTTTGTAAATAAAAAAATAAGCTACAGGCCCAGAAGCCATTTTAAATAACGATCATTATCTCTGTATAAATTGCATATTTTTGTTCAACTCCAAGTATGTTATTCCAAATTAATATGGATATTCCTTTAAAGAATCTTTGTAACAGAGGACTTGGCAGTTTATAATATGTGGATGTACACTTCTGGTTTTTTTTCTGGGTGGACAGTAAATTGAATGAATACTTATTGTTGCATATACATTTATGCTGTCGCTTGCTATTTGAGGAATGCGAACAGAAATTATTGAGCAGTGCATTGACTGTTAGGCTTAAACAGGAAATTGTGTAGGTGTTGCCAGGAAATCCAGAGCGGCACAGAAGGATTGGGTGATTGGAGCAGGAAATGAGTGCGATTTGACAAGTAATGACTAGATGGAACATTGCTCATCTGGATTTTCTCTATGGGCTTGAGTAATACGTGTTTAGCATCCAACTACGTGGTACTTTAGCAAATTGTGAAGGTTGAAAGGCTGACTGGTTCCTGCTAGAGTTCAAACCTGTGTCTTACAGAATTCTGCACAGGTGCACAGCACACTTAACGAATTTACTTATAAAAAGTCGAGAGCTGTGCAGGACTGAGGGTCGGATACATGCCAGATTTATAAAAGAACTACATTTATCTAAATGTGGATATGCTAAAAATCTGGCATGGATCTGACCCTCCAGGACCGACATTGGAGAACCCTGGTATAAGCAGTGCTGCTGCCACTAGTAATTCCTGATGCAGCGTGATAGGGGTATAAAAACAGAAATCTGCCAGTACTAACATCCCATCTAGTTTCCCTGTTCCCCTGTCTGTTTTTTGTGGTTCTTTGAATTTTTAACTTCTGATGTGAACCTAGGCTGTAAAATTATCTTTGCCTTCTCTGTATAGCCCGTAGTACTGTAAGCCCGTCCTGACTTGAACAACAGACTAAGAGACTGGTCACAGTAGTAATACCCCCCTTCTCTGTAGTTTTAGTACAGGTCAGTCTTTCCTGTTTCTGAGGGGATCAGTTATGAAAACTGTGGTGCAGAACAAATCAACACAATTTCTTATTTCCAACCTGCTAACAGCCTTTAATACGGATCCCAGTTCGTGTAAAATGTTACCTCTATTATTTTGACTCAGGTTTGGGAAATGCTGTCAACAACAATTGTATATCTAGGGTGCTGTTTGACCTAAAACATTCAAATCTGTAACCAGATTTCAGGTGTCTTAAGTTTTGGTAATTTTGAGCCATGTGATATTGTGGGTCTAATCCATCAAGAAGGGTCGAATTCGGCGGTTCTTAAGCTTTTAACTTCTGTGGACTCTCATTGCATGTCTGTGGTATTTCTATAGCACAAAGCTAGCTAAAAGGCAGTAGAGCTCTGTACAGGGTGAAAGACAAAGTCAATGAGCGACAGAAAAAAGGTAGCTGGTGTGTGGACTGTTAATACAGTGTGATGTAGTATTCTTTAAAGTGGTGCATCTTCAACTCTTCCCCAAGCAATTTCTACTATCTGAACCTCAATTTGATACACAAGCATACATCAAACAAATAGACAATTTGTCAAATTTTATTTTATTCTAATCGAATATAAAAAAATAGAAATATGTTTGGAACTTTAAAAATGTGGTTTTATTTCTAAAATAAAATGCTATATGCTAGACTCAAGCGCAGTGATACTCATGCAGCCCTCCTGACATGTCGTGTAGTTCCTATAGTGCCCCTGCAGGACCTGCGCGTTTGGATAACATAAACTGTGGGCTGGTGTTAGACTGACTCTGTACACCCCCACCGCGTATGTTAGCCGGATTTGCATTAGCTAGCTCACAGTGCCACTAGAATCTCCTCTTATCGGGGAGAGATTCGTTTCTGGCAACCTTAGACCATGACAACCCTGGTTCCTCAGAATCGTGGAAACAATGTACTACTTTTCGCTCAGTCACTCGTGCTTACTTATTCGGTTTGTCTCAGAGAGTTACACAGAATAAACAGTCTGGGCGTTTCAATAAGTATTTATTGAACAGTTGTCATTCTAGTGTAAAATATATGTGCTGCAGCAACCAGCAGACAATAGCAGAGATATATTATCAGCAGTACGATAAAAGTGAAGGGATAGAACAGTTCTAACATATTGCAATAATCATGAATACATGCATGAATATATAAGCATTATGAAAGTGCGCGTACTCCTACGATGCCTAACTAGATGTACCGGAGTGTACCTAGCATATGTGTAGGTCTCAAAACCTAAGAGCCAAGAATCCTTCTAGGATTTAGTCGAACCCCCATACCTGAATAGAGAGAGTGTGGGACCCCGTCCTGGTCTCGAGTTGGACACCCCGCAAGGGCTGTGTTAGACCGCTGTCAGCTGGAGCGACTGCATGCAGGAGCCTCAGCGTCTCTGGTCAGTGTGTCAGCATGGAAGTCTCGGTTCCCTCTATCTTACCGTGGCAAGATGTGGTGTATTTATACCCTAAAGTGTCTCGTCCCTCAGTATGGTTTGTATTGGTCTTTGTTAGACATGAGGAAGACGTCAGGGGTGAACTTTGTACATACATATTATGTGGGAGATGTAGCTGGTGAATGCTCATGCATAATTTATGAGTACATTGTAGGCCTGAGTTCGGGAAAAACCTTGCAGTGTTCTAACCACAGACTAGATAACGTTCATCCCTCAGAGCTCGTTGTGTACTGTAGGGAACTAATGTAGGTGAAAGATCATGCCTATATTAGGAGCCATGACTATATTAGGGCATATACGAGTATGACCATAATAGGGCATATACGAGTAGGACCATAATAGGGCATATATGAACGGGTCCACATTAGGGCCTATATACGAAACATAACACCCACTCCACTTCTGAATTTGATGACAAATGACCATACTTAAATCTGTACAATTTAAAAATATTCACTTAAAAACAACTCAAACATGGGTTTTAAATTGACTTTAAATTTTTTTTTATAAATGTTAAAAATTAGAAATTTCTTAGTTACCACTTGAAAAAGTCAATTCTGTCCCATTTATAAAAGTTGCCTCACCATAAGCTGAAGAAGGCCATGCTTTTTCAAGCGAAAGTGTCAATTTAGGAAATGATCCAAATTTTGTTCGTTTATTTATGAAACGAAGTGGAGAAGCCGAATTCTTTCCCAGGACGCGATGAGCCAATTCCAGATTAAGTGTCCTGGCTGGGAGATACAGCATTATCGGTGTTAGCTACTGCAGACAACAAATCCAACGCCTCTCAGAGAACGTCAATCGCACATAGGTGGAATTCAGCACTGCCAACAGTCGGTGCTGCGGCAGCTTGTGCGGCAGTTGTGACCCGAGTGCCTGTGGAGGAGCCACCTAACCCAGCAGGAGCAAACGGCACCTGTGGATTCTCAAGGAATACGTTCATCAGAATTGGAAGACGCTGGGGACAACACAGAGGATGGGCCTTTAGGGGGTCCAGCACAGCAGTCATGTCCGGAGGCGTATCTGATGGAAACGTTAGACAGAGATCCAACTTGCATTCTTCTTCGCAAAACAGGCATCGAAGAACAGGTAAGATGCAGTCAACCCAGACTGGTCTAAACGATAGAAACCAAGAGGCGTTCAGTTCTCTTAGGCAAGGTATACCCAGAAGCTGTACCATGCGGTCACGGTACTTCCGCTCCATGAGTACGTTTGCCATTTCCTCGGAAATTGGGCCGTCCATTGCGAAGCAGTAAGATTACAATCAGGACTCCTGCAATTAGGAACAGGATAAGCTGGAGACCTCCAAACACGCTTCCCAATACGGAGTATATAAAATTAGGGATTACTCTGAGGACTGTCTGAAAGGTGCTTAATAGTCCTGACCCTATGGTCTTAAATAGGTGTACAATACCGCTCGTATCAGACATGTTAAAGATACGACTCACCATTTCTGCGAAATGAAAGGGGCAGTTCGTACGTATAAGCGCCTGTATCTCAGTCGAGGTCCTTGCAACTTGAAGCTCATAGGTTTCTTGAGCGGCGGTTAAGGGCACTGGTTGCTGTAAAAGCATGGCTTTCAGTCTGCTCAAAGTATCAAACTGTATAAAGGAAACATTCAACGAAGGCCATACGGCGCCTCCCTGACTGTGTTCAGTGGCGGAAACAATACTTGCATACAGCAAGTATCCCTGGAGTTAACAGTGACCAGATAGACGACGCCCAGAAGCATCCCACAGCAACCTTGATCATTTAGCATCAAGTAACTCCCATTCGAGAGCATCTGGAAAACCGGCGTGATCATGGCCGCTGGGGTCCCTGACATGTGGCAAGATAGATTCGCTACCGAACCACTACATGCTCCGTGCAGAGAAATATCCTGACACATGAGGGAACCGCTTAAAGCGTTCTTGCAGTTTGTACCACTCAGATACACTTCTTGATCCCCATTCTGGCATCGATATCTATAGGGTAACTCCCAAGTTTCCTTGATGTATCCCTTACCCATCTTTTCATATTTGCCTGCCTTTGCTCGAGGCAATATTGAAACTGAAACGTAGTGACTGGCAGAGTGATCTGGCCATGAATTAGCCATTCAGTTGATGGTAATTCCGCTATAGTGAATGGTAACCTCTCCAGTTTCTCAATACCCAGCATTGTATATTTGGCTCCCCTTTGTGCCATTTCTGTCTGTTTATCAGTTAGCTTGTATTCTGAAAACAGAGACGTGGTGTTTATAAAACGCCAGGGCACATAGCCTGCATGCAGAGATTGCAGCGTCCAGCTTAACATCATAATAGAACGTAATTGGGATTGCCCGTGTTGTAACAAGGCCAGATCTTGTTCTAATATGTCGATCGCCGAAGACACAATGTTGCCTACGGAGTAAATCCTGGAGGTCAAAGTTGTTAACCCATTATCCACTACAGCTAATGCCTTCTCTAAGTTAATACGGTCTATTTCCCGTATCCTTTCTGCGGCCTCCTGTTGGGATATTTTCCAGTTTTCATTATAATAGGCATAAATGCCAGCATATATGAAACGTTTCTGACGTGTTTTCCTTGGGCCTGACGAGAAATCCCTAAGATCTACATCAGGTGTGAGTAAGGTCAAGTGATGTTTCACTTCTGTCAGTGTTGAGGTTTCTAGCCAATCAAGGTACAACTTCCCAACACTATAGGATGTGACTACCCCTGGGTGTTGTCTTTGTACATAGCGTGTATCTGGCCTACTGATACTAAATCCCTCGGGTGTACCTAGGAATCTCTGTTGACAAGTGTTCGTGTCAATGGGCCAAATCAGCCATCCTGTCCAATTGGAATCTGACCTGTTGTACTGGAGAATGTCATCTAATCTTACCCCATGTGTAGTTGAATTCTGCCCCCACCCATCTGTGATGGTGCTGGAAACCCGGTGTGTTCATTTCCTTGTTCTTGGCTAGTCCAAGACAGGATGTCTGTTGCACAGTGTCATTTAGAAATATCTGCTGTGGAATGAGGCAAGCTCTAAGAAGCGCTTCTGTTCCCTGGACCTGCCAGTCCCTCGAACCCCAGATTGATTTTAAATCTATAGTGTCCTTCCATAGGTCGAAACCCTGTGTAGACAACTGGGCCATAAAGGAAGCGGAGTAAATCTGTTTCGTGTTAGTCAACATAATTTTCTGTGCTGATGTTGTTGCCACTTTGTAATAAAATGACTTCGGGTCAGATGTATTAAACCCTGAAAAGTATGTGAATTTCTGTGCAAAAGTTTGCGAACTACCTTTTGGAGGAGTTGGGCAGTGTTCCCACTGGTGGTATTCAAATAAACTTCTAGGTGTTATTGATTTGTGCAAGAAATGATGACCATAATGTTGGTAACAGTACAATGTATCATAGTCTGAAGTACCTTCTAACATTTCATTGTTCGGAAATGCTGCAGTTCTTTCTAAATCAGACATTAAATTATTCACAGTTTCAGTGTACCAATCATCAGAAAATGTACTGGAGGTAATGATAACACTTAAAGAAATTTTAAATACATGTTTAAGCTTTAAAAGTTCAGTTGGACCGAATATATCAAAATCAATCTTGTCCCATACTATACCGTCCGGTATAGGAACTGCTGGACTGAACTCCCTTAGGCGTTGGCGGATCGCCACTGAAGCTGCTTACCCTTTAATGTTAGCTAGTATTATGGCTGATACCTGATCAAAGTTGTTTAGTAACCTCATCCCTAAATTTAGGGCAGGCTCTGCTCCGTACTCATTTTGTATCTGTCTCAATACGTCAGGTACTACTGCTAATGACGGGATACCATGTGTTCTGGTATAAATGGCAGCTAAGACTGAACCCCAAGAGGTGCAGTCCTCTACTTGTGGTGTGATCCCCATGGGCAAGCAGGTGGTAGTATTTGGAAATACCGCCTCAAGCTGAGTTATTTTCTGAGCTATCCAGAATGGTATTTGTTCGCGTTTTGCGGGCATTTTGCCCATTACCCCGTGTAATGTTTGAGGAGTAATTTTATTTCCTGTACCCTGAGCTGGAGTACTAGTTGCTGCACCTGGTGCAGGTTGGATTGTTAAAGTCCTCATGACGAATTGTCCGGTTTCTGTAGATTTTAATTAAATCTGTGTTGTATGAGTAATTCTGGCTGTGGCATTGTTCCAATGTCAGGGTGCGGTGTGTAAGCCGCTAGTATAGGCCATGTGGCCCCGTCTCCTCCGAACGGGCCTAATCTTACTCTTTCTCATACGTGGGGTAGGGTGCCATTAAACCAGTAATAATGTTCCTGGTAAGTGAGTAGAATCTCTATGTCCTCAAACGGACAATATTCCCGTGGTGCATCTCCTTCTATATAGTAGTGAAATGTCTTTGTTATTGCATTTGCTGCTGGGAGTGTAACCCATGAATAGAATACCTCTGTTTTGTTTGATTCGTGTGCCTCAATCACGAAAACTACAATGCGACCCTTGGCTTGTAAGCCGTTTTCTAATAGTCTTATGGTGACTGTCCTTCTGAATTTTGGTGCAATCTGTATTGCATCCTCAGGATCTTCCTCGTCTGACAGGGGCAGTGGCATTTGTAGTGGATCTAAGACTGCGGTAGTCATTGTGTATAGAACACAGACTACTGTTTCAAAGAAACTATGATAAGGTTTTAGACACAATTTTAGGAACACTATGTCCTTTCAAGCTTGAATAACCAAAAGCCAATAAATAGTATTTTCGTACTACTCAGTTGCGGCGGATTTTGTGCCCACCCACTCCAGACGTCTCTGGTGTTTTGTGAGTAGGTTCTCTGAGAATAGCACGACTGAACTACTCAGATTCTACTGTTAAATAAGTACCCAACCAACGTTGGTGGTGCCATGTCGTGTAGTTCCTATAGTGCCCCTGCAGGACCTGCGCGTTTGGATAACATAAACTGTGGGCTTGGTGTTAGACTGACTCTGTACACCCCCACCGCGTATGTTAGCCGGATTTGCATTAGCTAGCTCACAGTGCCACTAGAATCTCCTCTTATCGGGGAGAGATTAGTTTCTGGCAACCTTAGAACATGACAACCCTGGTTCCTCAGAATCGTGGAAACAATGTACTACTTTTCGCTCAGTCACTCGTGCTTACTTATTCGGTTTGTCTCAGAGCGTTACACAGAATAAACAGTCTGGGCGTTTCAATAAGTATTTATTGAACAGTTGTCATTCTAGTGTAAAATATATGTGCTGCAGCAACCAGCAGACAATAGCAGAGATATATTATCAGCAGTACGATAAAAGTGAAGGGATAGAACAGTTCTAACATATTGCAATAATCATGAATACATACATGAATATAAAAGCATTATGAAAGTGCGCGTACTCCTACGATGCCTAACTAGATGTACCGGAGTGTACCTAGCATATGTGTAGGTCTAAAAACCTAAGAGCCAAGAATCCTTCTAGGATTTAGTCGAACCCCCATACCTGAATAGAGAGAGTGTGGGACCCCGTCCTGGTCTCGAGTTGGACACCCCGCAAGGGCTGTGTTAGACCGCTGTCAGCTGGAGCGACTGCATGCAGGAGCCTCAGCGTCTCTGGTCAGTGTGTCAGCATGGAAGTCTCGGTTCCCTCTATCTTACCGTGGCAAGATGTGGTGTATTTATACCCTAAAGTGTCTCGTCCCTCAGTATGGTTTGTATTGGTCTTTGTTAGACATGAGGAAGACGTCAGGGGTGAACTTTGTACATACATATTATGTGGGAGATGTAGCTGGTGAATGCTCATGCATAATTTATGAGTACATTGTAGGCCTGAGTTCGGGAAAAACCTTGCAGTGTTCTAACCACAGACTAGATAACGTTCATCCCTCAGAGCTCGTTGTGTACTGTAGGGAACTAATGTAGGTGAAAGATCATGCCTATATTAGGAGCCATGACCATAATAGGGCATATACGAGTATGACCATAATAGGGCATATACGAGTATGACCATTATAGGGCATATACGAGTATGACCATAAAAGGGCATATACGAGTATGACCATAATAGGGCATATACGAGTATGACCATAATAGGGCATATACGAGTATGACCATAATAGGGCATATATGAACGGGTCCACATTAGGGCCTATATACGAAACATAACAGACATTTACATGCTTGCCCCCAATCAACAGCAGTACTGGGCTGCTGTTGACTCGGCACTAATATTAAAACGATGTTACATAAATGGGCGAGCATTTATTTAAAGGTTAATTGAATTTTTGTGAATTAGTGAGAGGGCTCCCAAGACCATGTGAAAGAGTCCTCCCCCAATCGATGGCATACCCAAAACGCCTGACTACAAAATTAACAGACGAATATCTAGTAAAACTAACTAGTTTTCAACAAAATTTAACCTTGGAGTCGGCAAATGATCAGACGATTTCATGGTTTGAGGAAAAAATCAATCAGGTCGTACAATGCCTCAGAGCTGACCTAAAGAGGAATGGAAAGGGAATTAAAGATCCACAAGCTCGATATAGAAAGCAAATAAGCTGGTTTGACTCCGTGTGTAGGGGAAAAAAAAGGTTAATAAGAAGAGAAGAAAGACGTCTGAGGCTAAGATATGATCAGGAGGGCTTTACCAACTTAACTAAATTAAGGAAAGATTATAAAATGTTAGTGAGGTCTAAGAAGAGGAGATTTAAAGAAAAATGCTGGGATAACCTATTGGAAACAATAGAAACAAAAAATATCAAAGGTTTCTGGCAGTTGATCCAAGACGCCTCGGGCGGTCACCGGAAACCCTGAGCTGTGTAGTTGATGAGGCATCTTGGGAGGAGTATTTAGGCCAATTATATATGGCTAGCAATGCGCTAGTAATAAGCGAGGAAGAGCCCCTAAGAGATGGGAGGCAAAAGAGTTAATACCTGCATTCTCGATAGAAAAAGTGAAGGATACCATAAGGAAGTTAAACCTCACTCGAGCTGCCGGGCCAGATAATTTACCTGCTGTTATAATTAAAAGAGTTAAACTGGTGGGCACAATTTTTCTCAAAGATGTTTTCTGTGGTGCTAGAATTAGGCATTATCCCAAGATCATGGAGGGGTGCGGTGATTAGGCCTCTGCACAAAAAAGGGGATAGGAAGGACCCAAAAAATTACAGACTAATTAATCTGTTGGACATTGGGGTAAAAGTATTCTCTAAAATAATCTTAGGCAGATTGAAGGACTGGGTAGAGTTGCATTCGATTGTACCAGTGGAACAAGGAGGGTTTAAGGAGGGGCACTCAACCATTGATCATTGCTTTGCCTTATGGGCATTAGCTCGGAAGTCGTTAGAACAGCAAGGTAGACTTTACTGCTGTTTTGTCGACTTTCGGGCGGCGTTTGATCTAGTGGATAGGGAGTGTCTCTGGGAGTCGCTAAAAAGGTATAAAATTCCGGAAGAACTCCTAGTAATAATTCAGGAGTTGCACAGCCAGAACTGGGCTCAGGTCATCCAAAGATACTATGGGGGGCTTGACACTGGAGATTGCGATTAATAATGGCCTAAGACAGGGCTGTGTACTGGCCCCACTTCTTTTTTCAATCTTCCTTGCTGACCTACCTTCCTCATTAATGACAGAGAGAAGTGCAAGCCCAAAGGTAAATGGGAAGCATGTTTCCTGTCTACTGTACGCAGACGACCTAGTAATTCTTGACCAAACAGAATTGGGTCTGCAGAGGAAGTTAAATGCGTTTGATGCATATTGTGCATCAAAACACCTCACAGTGAACATGGATAAAACAAAAATATTGTGCTTTGGGAAAAGAGATCAAAATTGGAACTGGTTTTTGGGGCATACGAAACTAGAAGTTGTCAACGAATATAAATATTTGGGGATATGGTTTGACAGGTCTTTGAAATGGAGTACGTACTTAGAGGCCCAAAAGCTAAAGCTTTAGCCTCGGTCTGTGGGCTGAAAAAATTTAATCGTAATTATGGTGCCATGTCCCATAGACCCTTACTGAAGGCTTTTAATGCAATGATCCCCCACAATTGCAGTATGGAGCAGAAATTCTATGCTTAGGAGGGAAAAGTACCTGGGATAGTGAGGAAGGGAAATGCTTAAAAGCATTGATGTCATTGCCTAGCTCATCTATGATGCAGGCCATTAGGCTAGAGCTAGACTTGACATCATGGAATGTTCAGGTCCAAGTGAGTTTACTCAGATTTTGGAAACGACTGGGGACAGGGGAAGATGGTAAAGTGTCACTGTGGTGTATGAAGGAGATTCAGTTGAGTGAACTAAAGTGGGCGAAAGTAGTAAGAAAGAAACTCTACTCCATCTGTGACAATTTGAAGGTGAAAATCGACCCCCAGTCCTTGTACATTGAAGAACCAAAAAGTGTACTCAAACTCCTAGGGAAGGAAAAGTCTAGACTATCTGATATGGAGTATCTGAGACAAAAAGGGTCCGTGCAATTTATGATAAATAGTTGGAGGAATGAAAACTGGTATCCTTACCTAGACACCCTACCAAATCATTGGCTCAGAATGGAATTATTAAGAGTGAGAGTAGGCATTAATCCCGCTCGAGCCAATGATAAAATAAAAAGATTACTGATGGACACCGATGGCAGGTGTAAATGTGGGATGGGCATGAAATGCAATTGTTTACACATTTTAATGGATTGCAAAAAATTGTTAGACCAACGAAAATTGTTCCTACGTCCAGTATTTTTAAAGTATGGGATTGGGTCACGGATGCAAGCAATTGAGCTCCTCATGGATCTGCAGTATCTTGATATCGCAATAGCAGTGGCGAAGTTTATCCAGGCTGTTAAAAGGTTATTTATGGAATAGGGAATGGAGGAGTCGTTTGTGTACAGACAATGAGAAATTTTAAATTGGGTAATTTTAATTGGTTTAAATAGAAATGTAAAATGTTTAGATCACATGTGTTTTAGAGTGTGCTCAGAAATTGAGTATGAAATTGTTTTAACTTATAAATTGTGTATGAAATTGTTTTAACAAAATTAAGGGTGATGTTAGGAAAATTAAGTTATTTGTTGTAAGGAGATAATGAATTTGTGATTCTTTTTTGTACTACAATGATGGCTTTTTTATATTTTAATCAAATGCTGTGTTTTATTGTGTTTTATGTTGATTAATGCCCTACGGTCAAAATAAACTTACTTTTTGAACTTGAAGTTAGAGAAAGGAAGTACCTAGGGTGTCCTGCATCTTGCAGCAAACTTGTAAAAATGAGTCTATTGAAAATTCGAAAAGTACATTTCACTAACCTGCAGAAGCGTTTCACTTAAGTATGTGATTACATCGCTGCATTGAAGTATTTTTTTTTAAAGTGATCGTTTTTAAACATGAATTTAGAAAACTGCATGCTTTCCCCTCCAGACTGACAACAATGCCAATATTGAAGTAAGAGGCGAGTCAGTTATTTGCACTCTTTGGGTGGCCTAGGTTGCTATTATACATGAACAACATTATAGTTTATTAAATCAAACACAGGAGGAGGTTTTGTACAGCGCACATCCTGAAGTCATGTATTTCGAGGTCCTCTTATATGTGATAATGAAGAAAAAGGAGGGAAAGTGAAATAAAACAACTGCCTAGGATCACACAATTTGGTCAAGTGAGGAAGCCGGTATTGATCCCAGGTTTTCTGTTTTCACATTCTGTAATTCCACCATTAGATGTACATGCTTTGCTTCCCACTATACCCACCTTAGCCCTCCCTTCCTACCCCCGCCCCAAACCTCCACCATGCTGGCATCTATTCGGCCCTCTGTGACATCACAGACCATACTTTTTGGCCCCAGGGAAAATGTTTGTGAGTATCCATGCTCTAGCGTGTCACTTTTTCTTTTTTGTGCCTTATGCAGTCTCTTATTTAGGTCGAGCCTGGGCAGCGCATACCCTGCTCTGCGAGCCATGCTGTATTGGAGTATGGAATAGAAGCCCCGCCCACTCTCCTCCCATATTTGTCATTGGCTTGTGTCATTGTCCTTCGTAAATGCTGGCTTCTGATTCGTTAATAGGCTTGTTAGTCCCTCCTTGGTACCGCCTTGTCTTCATTTGTAAACTCCCATGAGGACTGGACCTTTTACTTTGGTTGTTACACGGTGAGTCTTCTTTAGTCTGTAAGCACTATTTTCTTTAAATAGTTTCTCCTACTGCAGGCACGACATGCTTTCCTGTAACATTCAGCGCGCCATGCACGCTTTCACTTTCTAAGCAGCCCGGGACAATGGCGGGCGCTTCTTTGAATAGGTCTCACATTTACAAGAGTTTGAGCTATTGGCATTGTACATGACAGTGCCTTTTATTTATGTGTAAATGATCAAAACATATAAATAAAAGGTATTGTCATTTACAATGCCAATAGCTTAAACTCTCGTAAATGCAAGACCTATTGCATTGCAAATGCTTGTTGTCATTACTTACTAGTGCTTCAGTTTAAACCAACATATGTCCATACTAGACCCAAATTAATTTAAGAAGACCAGCTCAATTTTCAGCCTCCAGTTTCAAAATCATTCACTAAGCATTTTAAATGTTACATTTTGGCGGGGGGGGGGATTTGTATACACTTTATGAATCTGCTAATATTTCATTTTCTAAGGATTGTTGACTCCCTCAGTAGACGCTGTGAATCCTAGATTAGGAACTGCTGCTCTAATAAGATGCATACTAAGGCTCAGGCATTTTCACACCTGTACATCGAGAGTCCTGTTTCACATCTCACACATGCATATGGATGGTCTTATGAAAGACATCTGCTGCTAAAGGCTTCAAGAGGAATCTCCAAATGGGTGTCAACTCAGGTGAAAATTTACATGGGTGATGGGCAGACTTTTTTTGCATAACATTTCCAAATAAAATGGGCTTTGTTCCTCACTCCCACCTCCCTGACCAAAGTAGTGTTGTAATCTATTTTGACAGCATATGGACCCGTATGTGCATCATATGCAATCAATCTAGCTCTCCCTCCTCAAAGGTGCTAACAATTTAAAACCAGATAAAAAGAAAAATTGAAGGATCAGTTGATATCCTGCGTGCAGTTTCCTTTCTCTAAGGTGAGCTGAGGTCTCCTTTCTTAACGGAGCGGTGTCATTCGAGTCCATTTTGCTACAATGTATCTACAAATGGCATAATTGTTAGTTAAAATGAAGTTCTGGTATCTCCCTTGAGCCGCACGGAGGGATTCACACACCACATTAGGGATGTGGAATTCCTATAGCCAGACGCCCAGGACATATTGTTTGGGGTCAAGGGCAACAAGTTTTAATGTGCGTTTTGTCCTTGGGACAAGTAGGCCCAACCCCCAACAGCACTAACTCTTTGGCTGCCAGTTTACAGTAACACATTATGGATCAGGGAAGAGCATTGTCTGCAGTTAAGGTAATATTTGTGTCTATGTGTTAATGCTGTTCAAACTTGTATTTATGGTTCATTAATGCAAAGCCTTTATTATTAGGGTGAGCGCTCTAAGTAAATGTTGTAAGCTCGGACTGCACTACTGACAGTGGTTCCAGTATAAAAATGTGTTCACACGTTTTCAAAGTTTAGCAATATGAGGCTATGTATAATGCTCCCAGAATGCTCTCTGATTAGATGCAAATTTTTGCAGAAGTTTGAAAGCAAGCTTGAGGAGTCTTTGCTTTCAAAATAAAATGTTCACAAAAAAATGCAAGTAGGAAAAAAAAACATTTGGCTAAACTACTGTAAAGTTTTATGTACCATTTCTTTAGTAAAATGTGTGCATTTCCCAAAGATATTCATAATGGAAAATCAGTGTAACCAGTTTCAATAAGATTGTGGGCAAGATAAAAATAAACAAGCATTGGCAAAGCCAGCAGTTCTGAAATTGATGGTCAGCGTTTTGCTTTTTGTCAATGTGTGACTTGTTTTGACATGGTTTTTGTAAACCCGCATTGGTGTGGGAGCTGCTGGGCTATCACCATTATAACCAACATTGGCAAAAGCAAAAATTATTTTTGGCCTCAAAAAGCACACATGCCACAGTAATCCTGCCACTGAACAAAACTACTTTGTGTGCCGATATGCTCCTTGTGAAAGAGCAGAATGCTGTCACTTACAGTGAAGCCAGGCAATAGAATTTTAATAAACACAAAAGGTCATAATTAACGCCAGACCTAATTAGGGGCCCAATTATTAAAGAAAGTCTCAAAAGTGCACCCATGGTATATGTCCTTGCTTTAAGTGCAGATATACAACTTTCGTGAATCCACAAAAATGTACATAAGTGGGCCAAGAAAAAATTTTGAACTGCATTTTAGCATGAGCAAATATGCATGTCTAGATTTGCTCATGCAAAAATCTGAGTGATTGCAAGTTCACTTTCCCTCAAACCACTTTTTTCGCAACCCTGGAAGAAATTTCACATCTGCCATTGTCGGGAGTAAAGTTCCAACCTTTCTCAGTATGGGGAAGGATTAGAGAAGAGTTGGTGAAAATCCTTAAAACATGCAAGTTAGTAGGTTTGCACAGACTCAAAAGGGCATCCCAACCCTGGAACTATTGCTTACCACTACCTTCAGCCCCAGTATGTAGATCTGCGGAAACGTGGCAACATAAGGGAATAGCTAGTATTTAAACCCTAATATGGTATGAGCCTGGCATAATCAGAGAGGCTATATCAGAGCTCTTATATAATGAGATGGCTGCCATAATTTGTTGCCGCATTACATGGCACAAAAGGGACAAGTGGTTTTTGTTACAGCACTTGTAGATTTATGAAGCAACCTGCCACATGGACAAGTAGATATTTTATTAAATTCCACACCCCTGCACATGTGTTGGCGAAGTAAATCTATGCTAGAGAACATGTTGCTTTAGGGTAAAAAAAATGTTCAGACTGTTTATTCCCCATACTCTTTTTGCTAACCAATTTTATTAGGTTACCAAACATTAAACTTAACCGTGTCGTTTGCCGAGGCAGTCCTGCACACCCATACATTCCATACATGTTACATATCTAGTCGCAGTGCATAATGGTCAAGCAATTTCCCCCATATGAGTTTGTTTTGCGGGGGCGCCCGCGCATCTCCTAGATGGATGGCTCCAATGTTGCACACCAGTCCATTCTGGACGGCCATTTGGCCAGCGCGGCTGCTGTTCTCCATTTATGGGCACTGTTCCTTTTGGCAATCACAGTGGTATTGTTCTCCCCTAGTGTGCCCATGGTTGTCCAGAATATCCAGTAGTGTTTCTTTGGGTGTCATTGTGATTGTGTAACCCAAGATATGGGATAGGGAGGATGTGATCTTTCACCAGTAGTCAGCAATAAGGGGGCAAGCCCATGTCATGTGGAAGAAAAAGCAGGTTGGAGCAGGCACCTTTCCTGCCCGCCAGAGCTGGAGGCGGTGAGGTAGGTGCAATGGTGATATTTTAGTTTGATCAGACTTAGGGGCCGATTCCGATTTCGGCCGGAAGGGCACCGAACGATGGTCGGAGCCCTTCCGATCGGAACGTGCCGGCCGGATTCCTTTCCGACCGAGCCATTCCGATGGGCTCGGTCGGAAAGGAATCCGACTGGGATTTCCGGATGGTTTACGACGGGCCCGCCGTCCGGAAATCCTTCAGTACTCCCACGGCCGCCTCTTCACGACCGAGGGAGTACGATGGCAGTTTCTCACTGCCTTTTCGTGCCGGTCTTTCCGGCACGAAAAGGCAGTCGGTAACTGTCTTTGGGGGCCCCCAGTAGGGCCCCCATGGGTGCGAGGGCACCTATGGTGCTCCTCTGTTGATCCCTGCACCCGGTGGCAGGCACCTTGGGGTGCCGGCCACAGGGTGCAGGGATGAACTGCACCCCTGCTTTTCACAATGCAAGCATGCATTCCGCTCGGAATGCATGCTCCCATTGTGTAGTATACGAGTGCGACCGAACAGGGTTCGGTCGCATCGTACTTGCAGGGCCGTAACCGACGACAGCAGGTCGGTCGGTTACGGCTCCTGGACGATGTCGGACGGACCTGAGTCCGTCCGACATCGGAATCGGCCCCTAAGTCGGGACAAAATAGCAATTTTGTAGGGAGCCATACGGGCAATTTGCCATTCTACGTCCTCGAAGGGTCCAACCCAGGTCTCCCACTATTGTCTCAGGAGGGTGAAAGCATCTGGTGCATTGTTGATCAGGGAATGATAGATACGGGATACCCCACCCTGTTCCAACTTGCCCGACATTAGCCAGCGTACTGATACCAATTTTGTCTCACGTCTGGGAACCCTATAGTTGGGAGGTGTGCCGGAGGCGGCGACCCTTCCACAGTGGAGTGTGCTGGGTGAGTTTATCCTGCTACCCCATGGATCGGAGAGCCACACAACAGGTCAGGAAGACCACCCAGGTGACCTCCTGAAGTCTGGAAGCTGGTCGCCATAAAGCAGGCTATGACTCTATCTAGGTCCAGTAGGAATAATTTGGCTTGGTACGTGGAGGTCAGCCAAGCCACCGGTCAGCCAGTTATTGACTAACGCCAGCTGTGCCGCCCTGTTGTACAGTGGAGGTCAAATGCAAAAAACAACAGTTGATGGACAGAATGCAGAACAATGTCATACATTCACCCCAGTACAGAGATCTGGGCCTAAATCCATCGTTTTTTTGCTCACCATGCCATTCCAGTTTGAATAGCATGGATAGCTTGATTCCAGTGGCACAGTGAGCCCAGGACCCACGTCTGGGCATACCTGGCGCACCTAGGGCGAGAAAGCAAAAGAGACACAATTGATGGACGGAATGCAGAACAAATCAAAACATTCACCCCCAGTCAAGAGATCTGCATTCTGTCCATCAACTGTTGTTTTTTGCATTTGTCACCCCGAGTGGGACGGGTATGCCCAGACGTGGGTCCTGTGCTCTCCATGCCACTGGAATCAAGCTATCCTGGCTGAAGAGGGGTGAAACCCCGAAACCGGTCCTAGGATGCTTGTTTCCGGTCCAGGGAGGACCTGGCTTGGCAGTTCGGGTTGGACTGTTCCCATGAGGCACAGGGTCAAGACTGATTTGCATATGGCCAGGTCTAAACTGGGGTGGCATGGTGAGCAAAAGAATGATGGATTTAACCCAGATCTCTTGACTGGGGGTGAATGTTTTGATTTGTTCTGCATTCCGTCCATCAATTGTGTGTCTTTTGTACAGTGGAGGTCAGCCATAGTCATGCCACAATCGTACATCGATCGGCGGCAATTGGACAAGGCTATACGAGGAGGAAGATACGCCCACAAGAAAGTACAGATTAAGGCAGCAAGATCCTTAAACCACAAATCAGGGATCGCTGCAAGGAAGTTTTGGAGAATATAAAGGTAGCACAGGAGGATCATCATTTTGAAGAGGGCCACCCGTCGCAGTATGTGAAGTAGCAGGGCAGCCCAACCCTGGGGGTGGGGGGTCCGACCTCGTACGCGAGACCAGGTGTCAGGTTGAGGCTTCAGATCAGATCGTGGAGTACCAAGATGTGAATACCCAAATATTTGAAGCTGTCGCTTAATCGACATGGAGGATTGCCAGAGCACGGTTGTGTTGTTGTGGTGAATCGGCACGAGCAAGGACTACTCCTTATTCACCATGAGCCTGAGGCTTCCTCATAGAGGCTGAGGCAGCGTGGGCCCATCTGGTATGGATTGGCCATGTAGAGAAGGGTGTTGTCTGCATAATGAATAGATTCCGCCTCCCTCCCCAATCCCTGCAATTGGACGTTGCATCACGCTAAGCAGGTGACGAGTTCCATAGAGAGTTCAAACGGCATTGGGCACAGGGGGCACCCCTGCCGGGTCCCCCTACCAATAGGGAAGGAGGCTGAGAGGATGCTATTTATTAGTACTCGAGCCTGCGACTTTGAATAGAGTATGTCAGTGTAACTGTGGATGCAAGGGCCAAGCCCTATACGCACCTGAACCAATCGCAGGAAACTCCAGTCTTTTGCAACGTAGGCTTTTTTGAAGTCAACAAGTAGGAGAACACAGGGTTCTAGCATCGCGTGTGCTTGGGCAGTTGCTACATGCAGTCGGCGACTACAGTGCCTGATGCTTCAATTGGGTATAAACCCGCATTGTTCTAGATGAACCAGGGTAGATATAAGGCGTCTGAGTCTCATGGTAAACACTACAGGAATATGGATGGGCCTATAGGAGGCACAGTGTAGCAAAGGCAGGCCCTCCTTGGGGAGTACAGGAATCGTAGCTGTGTTGAGTTCTGGGGGTAGTGGCCAATCTGCGTCACTTCTGTGTATAGTTAAGGAGATGCTGGGAGAGGTATTCCACGTCATTTATAACTGAAGACCATGCCGCATTATCAGTTCTCCAAGATCATATTCGCTGTCTTTTCCTTTTTTTAAATCTTTGTTGGTTTTCAGTTTCAGGAAATAAACAGTGTTGCAGTATTCCACAGGTTACAGATATTTTGTTGTAGCCTGAGATTGTTGAGATGAATTAAAAAAAACTGTCCTGTGCATTCACGTTAAATTGAGTGTCTACTACTCTCGGAAAGTTCCTGCTATCTCTCTCCCTTTTTTTTTTGTTAGGCCCACAGTCTCTGGTCTTCTTTCTACTTGATGAAGCCTACCTCCATATGTAAATATTTATCAATTGCACCTATATTTGATGGTGTTTTGTGGACAGCCTGTAGTATAGGGATACATTCACCCAATTCTTTGTCACAGTCAAAGTACCAGACATTGGTTTTTCCCACATCTGTTGTCTATGTATCTTTTGTCTTTTATTACTTGTGCAAATGCAACAAATGTATTACCCTATATAGTTACTTTAAGATGTTCCAATATGATGGCTAATGTTTATTTTTGACCAATCTTCTCATCCCGCTACTTTTGATCACACATTCACACTTGTGTTCAGTAGGCCCTCAGTTGAAAACCACTCCAGACCACGTCTACAGTATGACATCCTGTGCAGTTAGGATTTATACTCTGGTTTATTGTGAACATTCGTTCACTTGTCTTGTAGATCCTTTGTGGGGATTTGAGTTGTATCAAAGTAAATGACATAAATATGGCTGCTCCTCTGAGAAATTTGATTTTTTTTGGCATCTTAAGTATAAGTTTATTATATGTTTGGAACAGTATGGGCTTTCTTAGATTTTTCTCTATAGTCCTGGAGTCTGGTCAACTGTAATATGTTTTATATCTTGGGAATATTTTTACAGTGTGTCTTAGGTGGCAGTATCCATGGAATTGACAGTAGTGTAAGCCGCATTCCATTTGGAATTATTTAAACAATTGTATTTGTTTGTTTTGTCACGTCCTGTAATTTAGATTTGGCTATTAAGTCTCCACTCCGCAAACCCTGAAGTCCACGCCCTTTTGAATAGCTTTCTCTTGCCTTCAAGGAGTGTCCTAGATGTGCCTCTTGCACTTACTTGTCCTTGGCCATCTTGCTATAGACCTCCTCTCTCCTACACACATTTTTCTTGTGTGTTCGTACAATGAGATGCGAGTGGTTCATGTGTATCTTGTTTCCTACAGAGTACTTGCAAGGGTTAATTCACTCTAATTCATCTTTTGCCACCTGTCAATCATTACTGAAACAGGCCTTTTTATTTTTATTTTATAAATTAGAATCGAAGCCTTCCAATAATACCATAAACAGTAACTCTTAGGAATGTCAGGGAAACAGTGAAAGCTTGTTTAGTTTGGTTTACTATTCAGTTAATTTTCTATTTCTTTCTAGTCAGAATCCTTACGTTGACCCAATTTAACACATTTATCAATCTTCAGGCTATGTGAAAGTGGAGGTGAGGATATTTTAATCACTGCTGCAGCTCAGGCTTGATTGGTCCCATCCTCAATGCAGGAGACCTTCTGCGACCAAGGGATTCCATTATTGGCCCTTGTTTCATCCCATCGCGTTGTGACGCATACTAGTTTTCATTTGGGCATCCCAAAATGGTGCCCCTTCGGGCGTCTTTCTCCACCATCTGCAACTACTTACTGAGTCTGGTATTCTGCTTTCATTGGGCCCAGTTATCTCACCAGACCGCTGTATTTGGATTTCGAGGAATAGAAAGTCTGTTGCTTCCCCTTTCGGTTTACTTGCTGCACCTTCCACAGCTGACAGTGGATCACTTCTCTGGCTGCAGCGTAACCAGTCTTTAGTCACATGTTCACTTAACTTCCTGTAGCTCCTGGCTCTTTTCCCATCAAGCAGTACTCACTTCCTCCTCATCTGCTCAGGAGACTCCTCCTCCCTCTTTGCCCGTTTAGACCTCGGTTGCAGTGGACTGCTGTTGTAGTCCTCCTTCAGGATACTACAGGGTTAGATCTGGTGTTTTCCTGGAGCTACCCTGGGATACTCTGTGAGAATATATCCTGTAGGATGCTTTATACTAATATTCAGGTTTCATTTATTTTATTTTCTCCAATAATTGAAAAGGATCTCATGGGGGATATGGGAGCTAGACAGTTCATCTTTTCAGCTCTCTGCCTGACCACGCCTTTTCGGCTGTCACGAAGGTAGTGCATTATTTTCTCAGTATGCCAATCTTTTCAATAGAAACTGAATTTGCAATGAACGAAATTCCACAGAAATTGAACATTTGAAGGGCATGCCTATATCGTAGTGAAACATGGTATGGACAAAAAACAAGTTCTGCTAGCTGAATCATAATTAACCAGAAATGAAATGACCATTTTACAGTTACGCTTCAATTCAAAGATAAAATACAAATTAGTTTTTCTTAACTGAGCTGAGAGTTATTCTCTAAGCGTGGCTAAATGAAAGGGTAATAACTTGGAAACCATGGATAATAAAAGAATGCAGCTTCATAGTGATGAGCGAAGTAATGGTACAAATGAAATGGTATTGGGTTTGCTCCAAACTGAGAGCTTCCTTGCAGTGCAAAGAGCATTATATTAATGTCTGGTGAATTGGAGCGCTGATTTATTGATTTTATTTTTTCAGTAGCAAAAATCGGACTTGTATTACGAATCTGATAATGCAACCCTTAATTACCCTGGTGAATCTGAAATTAATTTCTCATTTTTATAAAAAAAATGAAAGCGAGAAAAAAGCCAGTGCTTGCGTGATTTAATAGCTTTACTTGCAAAGAATGTGGGATAACATCAGTGCTTTAAATGGGAAAAAATAAGTGCAGGTACTCATTAATATGAGCTAGAGGTGTGGCATGTGGGCGGGGCTAGGGGCGGGGCTAAGGGCAGGTTATGATGATACATAATGACTTCTGTACAAGTTGCAGCACACATCAAAATACATGAGAAATGCGTTTATGTACACAAAATGAAAGCCAAACAGGATGGTATGTTAACAGTTCCTTGTTTTGTAATATTTGCTGCTTCTTAATGCCATACTGTTATTTGTTGTTGAACTTAGGCACAATACTATATACTCTCAAGTGTGTACACACACACACACACACACACACACACAAGCATTCCAGACATTCCCTTTAAAATATCTCCTGAGAGTGTCCTGATTCTTTTCCTCTTTCTCTCACTTTTCTAACACACAAAAACGGGCACACACAAGTTGGCAAGCACACAGACATAAGCAAACACTCACACAAAGTCTCAGGTGGTATTAAAGCCATTTAAACTCCTTGCCTCCTATGGCTTTCTAAATTGCCACTGTCCGTGTGCTGCCTCCATACCGGTTTGCCCAAATGCACACAAATAGTGTGAATGTGATTAATAGCATAGGGCCTAAATGGGCCCTCCACTGTCAAACACAGTGTAATGGTGAACAGAGGGACATCATTTACACACCTGATGGAGAGGGGAGGGGGGTGGGAGGAGGCTAAAGCACTTTCAGCTGAATGGTCGTTGTGTCTCTGATCGACGGTGCAGAGTCTGTCTAGACCCTGCACTGTTAATCACAGCATGACGCAAGGCAAGTCCTCTCAGACCCCTGCAGTCTCAGGGCATTCAAATGGACATTGCTGGAATCTCCAGCAGGGACTCTGCAAAAGGCTACTGCGCTTACAAGCTCCTGAGAAGCAGACCGGAATCTACCCTGGGATTGAAGTGTTACCCAACCGGAGCCTGCAGTGCCTATTGGCGTACCGGTACTCTCCCTGGCTGAAGAGAAGTGCCGGTACTGACGGCCAGAAAATTCGGAAGTGCCGGTACTCCGTACCGGTGAGTACCGGCCCATTTAAAGCACTGGATAACATAATTATTTTGCAGCCATGTCCAAAATATATGTATTTTTAGAAGAAAAAAAAACAACTCAATGTGCCCCCTGGGACCCGAGTCTGTATACTGTATAAAACACTCCACGGCACTCCACTTCTACACCACTCTGCTCCACTCAACGCCCCTCCACTACACTGTACCCCACTCCATGACACAACGCTCTACGACACAACTCTACTACACTGTACGACGCAAAACTCTGACACAGTGCTCTACTACACTGTACGACAACACTCTACGACACAGTCCTCTACTACACTGTATGCCACTCCAAAACACTTTGACACAACACTATTACACTGTAGGCCTCTCTACACCATTCTGCACCGCTCTACACCATTCTGCGCAACTCCATCACACTATATGACCCTCCACGGCATTCTACAACCCTCCACGGCATTCTACAACCCTCCACGCTACTCTGTGCCGCGCCGCCGCGCTACTCTGTGCCGCGCTACTCTGTGCCGTGCTACTCTGTGCCGCGCTACTCTGTGCCGCGCTACTCTGTGCCGCGCTAGTCTGTGCCGCGCTACTCTGTGCCGGGCCATGCTACTCTGTGCCGGGCCACGCTACTCTGTGCCGGGCCACGCTACTCTGTGCCGGGCCACGCTACTCTGTGCCTGGCCACGCTACTCTGTGCCTGGCCACGCTACTCTGTGCCTGGCCACGCTACTCTGTGCCTGGCCACGCTACTCTGTGCCTGGCCACGCTACTCTGTGCCGCTCTGCTTTACTCCGCTCTGCTTTACTCCGCTCTGCTTTACTCCGCTCTGCTTTACTCCGCTCTGCTTTACTCCGCTCTGCTTTACTCTGCTCTGCTTTACTCTGCTCTGCTTTACTCCGCTCTACTCCGCTCTGCTTTACTCCACTCTGCTTTACTCCACTCTGCTTTACTCCACTCTGCTTTACTCCACTCTGCTTTACTCCACTCTGCTTTACTCCACTCTGCTTTACTCCACTCTGCTTTACTCCACTCTGCTTTACTCCACTCTGCTTTACTCCACTCTGCTTTACTCCACTCTGCTTTACTCCACTCTGCTTTACTCCACTCTGCTTTACTCCACTCTGCTTTACTCCACTCTGCTTTACTCCACTCTGCTTTACTCCACTCCGCGCCCCGACGCTCAACACCCCTCTACTACACTCCGCTCCATGCCCCTTTACTACACTCCGCTCAACGCCCCTTTACTACACTCCGCTCAACGCCCCTCTACCACACTCTGCTCAACGCCCCTCTACCACACTCTGCTCAACGCCCCTCTACCACACTCTGCTCGGCGCCCCTCTACCACACTCTGCTCGGCGCCCCTCTACCACACTCTGCTCGGCGCCCCTCTACCACACTCTGCTCGGCGCCCCTCTACCACACTCTGCTCGGCGCCCCTCTACTACACTACACTCCCCGACGCTCCACTCAACGCCCCTCTACTACACTCCACTGTACCCCCCTCTACTACACTCCACGCCCCTCTACTACACTCCACTGTACCCCCCTCTACTACACTCCACACCCCTCTACTACACTCCACAGTACCCCATCTATCGCTCTCCACTGTACCCCCCCCTGTCACACTCCACTGTACCCACTCTCCTCCACGATGATCCACTCTTACATTCCATGCTACTCTACATCAATCTACAACACTCCACTCTAATCCTCGACCCTCTACTCTGACAGTCTATGCACCTCTGCAACAATCCACAAAACTCCACTCAAAGCCACTCCACTCGCCATTCTCCTTTACACCACAAGATTTTAGCCATGCTGAACAGCAGCCATGCTGGTGTACAACATGGCTAAAACGCATTGGCAAATCCCACATTTCTTGCTTAGGCGAGACCTATTGGCTTTGCCAATGCTTGTAATGGATTGACTATTGGGTGAGACTCAGCGGTAGAAACAGGAAGCGGGTCCGAGCTGTAATACTAGAAATCAAACTTTATAATGTGATTCCACTTTGGGGATACTGTGAGTATTTTTAAACCACTGATTCACAACTGAAACCCAGAGATTTTTCTAGTGAACCATTTGGTGCTTACAATTGTCCGATGACTTAACCTGATTTGACCCTATAAATACCTCGAAGGTCGAAACGTGGACAAAAAATCCTTCGGCCTTTAGTTTTCATTATATAGTGAACACCTGTGAACTGTAACAAGTTTCAAAAGAGACAGTTGTCGAGGCCATGGGTTGAGAAAAGGGTTGTTGTTTTAACTTGTATGTAATCACTTCTTGCACCTTGTTCACGCACTGTGTTGTTTGCACTATTGCCACTAAGAAAACGTTTTGTGTTACGCACCTACATGACGTAAAAAAGGTTGAATAGAGACGACCAAAATTATATGAAGAAAGCTAATGGGTATCAATTGCGGTTTTCTCCCATTAAATGTTTTGATTGATTCAGCATTTCCTTGATATGTCCAAAACTCCAAAATATACTCCTAAACACATTTTGAAAGTTGATAAATGGTTACATTTTCTTATAAATGCATTTCCATGTTGTATGCCTTTTTTTTATTTTATTTAATGCAAACACAAGGAGATGATGGACGGAGCGCTGAAACTTTTCAGACACTCACCCCCAGTCACAGATCTGGGTTGAATCCATCATCGTTCTTTAGCTCACTTCACCACCTCAGTTCAGACCCAGCTATATGCAAATCAGTCTTGACCCGGTGCCTCATGGGAACAGTCCAGCCCGAACTGCCAAGCCAGGTCTTCCCTGAACCGGAAACAAGCATCCAGGGACCAGTTTCGTGCTAACAGCCCTCATCAGCCAGGCTAGCTTGAATCCAGTGGCAAAGTGAGCAAGGGACCCACGTCTGGGCATACCCTGCCAACTTAGGGCGAACAAAGCAAACACAAGGAGATGATGGACGGAGCGCTGAAACTTTTCAGACACTCACCCCCAGTCACCGATCTGGGTTGAATCCATCATCGTTCTTTAGCTCACTTCACCACCTCAGTTCAGACCCAGCTATATGCAAATCAGTCTTGACCCTGTGCCTCATGGGAACAGTCCAGCCCGAACTGCCAAGCCACGTCTTCCCTGAACCGGAAACAAGCATCCTGGGACCGTGTTTTTGCATTTGTCACCCCGAGTGGGACGGGTATGCCCAGACGTGGGCCCCGTGCTCTCCATGCCACTGGAATCAAGCTATCCTGGCTGAAGAGGGGTGAAACCCCGAAACCGGTCCTAGGATGCTTGTTTCCAGTCCAGGGAGGACCTGGCTTGGCAGTTCGGGCTGGACTGTTCCCATGAGGCACAGGATCAAGACTGATTTGCATATGTCTGTGTTCAAACTGGAATGGCATGGTGAGCAAAAAAACGATGGATTTAGACCCAGATCTCTGTACTGGGGTGAATGTATGACATTGTTCTGCATTCTGTCCATCAACTTTTGTTTTTGTTTTTGCATTTTTTTTTTAATAACAGTGGGGCTCATTTCTCACCATTTCAAAAACTCTCTTTAATACTCAAATTATTTTTGAAAGCTGATTTTTGTTTGTATAAAGCTAATCGAAAGCGAGAATATCTGCTCTGTGCAGAATTATTCTGCCCAATGAATTTGGTAATTCGAGATTTAAAGTTTTGTTAGCAAAATGTGTTTTTCTGCTGCATGTTGGCATTTGTGTAAAGTGGCTGTGATGGGTGGATCAATCGCCTCTCTGCTCTGGCCTTTTAACTTCCTGGCGCACTGCTGTTAACGCTGCGGATGCAAACTGTGCGGCACAGCACTGCGTACGTCAGCATCCAGACACGCTGCCAACAATGAGCACAAGCTTGGATTTCCTACTAAGTGAATAGCTCCCCGGATTCACAAAATACCAGCAGGCAGTTCAATTGTTCTTCTCTTTGATATGTCATCTAAAGTCAGATTTAAAACTGTTGCTTGGCGAGTGTTTGTGAAAAGAACGCAGACTTGCAGGGCTAAGCACTTGCTTTGAACAAGGGTGCAAACAAGAGGCCATGTCAACACTCATCATTTCAAGCCTGGTTTAGTGCATTCACCGAATTAGGCATGCACATGGTGTTAGTTGCTTTGTGGCGCTGTCCGAATCTACAGGGTAGTTTCTTGTTTTCGTATTTAAAGGACGTATATTGTTGTTAGTGGATTTGCTGTTGAATTTATAATGCAATATTAGAAACATAACATAATTTACCTTATGAATTTTGTTCAGTCAGGCTAATGCATTGGATTGCAAATCTCAAGTGAGTCCCCCCTCGACCCTGACCCGAAGGATCAAACAGTGTTGCACTGTTTCATATGGGATGGCCTGGACACCTCATTTCAGGGACTCCTCTACCCAAAGCAGGAATTGGGCTGTGGGGGACACTAGGCTAAACTCCCAGTCCAGGTTTTTATCTTGTGGTGTCAGAAGACCAGCCCTGCTGATTTCTTGCATTCTGATGGTTTTGCTGGCAAGAATCAAAACGAGGCAGTTGTAGTTGCAAATCTTATGCCACAGGGAAGGGACACTGTGGTTGCAAGGGAAGCGAGAGGACATGTTAATCATTTTTCATCCAAGTGCAACTCTGACAGACCTATAAAGAAAATCAGTTAATAGGAGCTATGTTGTGGCTGGCTTCTGAAGTACAAATGGATGGCATCCATAGGATCCCTAACAGCACACAACCTGTGTTTGAAATAACAAGCGACGTTGCTGCAAATTATTAGAGGTTGATGTAATCTTTGACTAATTTCTGTCTCTTCTGATGCTAGGAAATTCTAGTATGTTGACAGTGCCACTTCAATGTTAATAAAAAAGCAGACATGTTCACTTTTGCTTTCTTTAGATAGTCCTTTTGGTACTGGTATTGAAACAGTGCATGCTCATGTCTGCTCTGCAAACTGTGAGAGTCCACACATTTGAGGAGGGCAGGCTATCAGAATGTTTTGTACTACTTTTGAATGGGAGCATAACCTCTTTTCCTCAGAATGGATCTTCACCGAAAGGTGACCCTATGTGCCTACCAGTACAGCTCCGGGGCCCCTAAGCACATCTTTGATGTACTGAGGGCAAGACTTCCCTCTAGCCTGAACAATTAAATTTCCCTGTCTTTTCACCACTCTTAGTTCCCATACAAGTTCAGATACAGTACGTGTTGCTGCATAATCGCGATTGCTCGCTTTCTGCACTGTTAGCTGGCTCCTTTGTCACCTGTCTAAGGTCAGGGCTTAGAAGTGGCTAAGAAGAGGGGTCTTCATTCACATAGAGTAAAGAAAATGCACAGCTCGCTTGATTCCTGAATTCAAGATTGTTACTAAAGCCCTAACAAACAGCAATACAAACCTATTTTTTATAATAAAGTAGTGATCCTGTGAACAGCCAAGAAGAATTCCATTAAGCCTCAGTAGTGTCGCTTTTGCCTAACGGCGCTAGAGAATTTTAAACCAACTTTTCTGTCAAGTGGATGATTATTTTTTTAATACACCAGTCCTCTCCCTCTGGTCTACTAACAGATTTATTTACCACATATTTGGATGTTTTAGTTTTTACTAGATATATTATGTGAAATGAATTTTTGATTGGAATTAGTATGTGCGGTACGCTGTTCTGCTGCTTTAGATTAGAGCCAGATTTGCTCTTTAAACAATTAAGTAAAAAAAAAAAAAAAAAAAGATTAACGAATCTCTGTTCCCCTTGGAGTGCCCCCGTTAGTGGTATTGTCATTTTGGACCTGCAGGCTATTAGAATGGTGAGGAATCACCAGACACCAGATAACTGGAAGATCAAAACACAAACATGGCACCGAAGCACACACAGTCCAATTTTCATTTCTTAGTCTTTTCCTTCTTAAGTTGCAACTTCTCAGTAGGTAATTCCAGTCCAAACATGAACGGTACACAGTTCTTATTTAATTCAGGAACACATCCCAGTACATCGTTTTTAAAAAACGCAGCAGCCGACTCGGGTTTCGTCCTCCTGCACTTTTTCAAGGCTGCAAGATTATGTATAACCATTATTTGTACATATTTTCTTGACACTTGACTAGTGTCATCACCTCCATGGGTGTACCGTCATCTGTTCACCCTGCGTGAATAACTAATGTGCATACATAAAGAAGCCCCATGTGGAAGGGCATGTGTTTGAAAGTCAGCACTCAATCAGGCTTGGTCATTACATGCCTATACAGTGGTCTGTGACAGATACAGACTGATCTGTGAATCTGGTGTTAGATCAGTGTTATCCCAGTTAGTTTGTTCCAAGGAACCAAAACGTGCTCCACCGCATTGTAGGAGCGGTTAGTGTGAAAATATGCCATATCTAAGAGGATTTACAGACTTCCAAACCGTTTTGTAGCCCCATTTGAATCCCAGTAATGGCTTTATTTGTTTTGTTGTGCCAGTAAATGAACAGCGTCGTAACGCAATGCTTCAGGTTGCTAAGTATCTAAGCACACATGAAAATAAACCAATAGTCTATCAGTCTCTACATTCTCAGGGATGCATTATTCAAATACACTTTATAGATATGTGTACAAGTTCGGCAAGTAAGCACCTGTACACTTGCCCCCCTTCAAGCTCGTTGTGACTTGTATTCAGGCTTGAGGTAACCAGGGTTATTCAAATTCCCACATTCCTAGTGTAGTTAAAATCCACCAATACGTGGATTTGCAGGACCCTGATAAGCCTGCCAAAAAACAAGAGTAGAGAGAAAAAAAAACGTTTTTCTTCTCTCCTTTTCCCCCTCACTGTCACGGATAAGCAGAGTGTAGTATGCTAGCCCAGCCCATCTTCCAACTGACTCACACACACCAGGCACCCAAGCATTCCACTCACACTAACATTCTACACGGAACACTCACACTGGCTGAGCAGCTAGTTACAGAGAGGTATAAAGAAACATATATATAAACCTGAGGATACTACACAGAGGCAAAAGCAACTCGTAATAATGCAGAAAAAGGGATTCATTGTGATCCTCTTACTGATTCTTTGTAAAGCGGGACCAAGAGCCCTGTGTACACAAGGAAGTCCCGACCTTCCTGTTACATGTGCGAGAGATGATAAAAGTAAGAAAATAGATGTCGGACTAGTCCATAATCCATGGTTGGATTGTGGCCGTGACATTGTCTTGGTTTGGTCATTTAGTAATATTATCTCATATAGTTACTCTAGTATAACGAGTAAGTAAAGTCAAATAAAGTCAAAATAGCTTCTAACTTGCAGTAATGCAGGATTAGGAAAACATCATATCGATGGTACACTACAATTCTCTTGTCATTTCTATTCGAAGTGATCTGTAAATGCCGTGCACACTGGGGAGTCCCAACCTCTTGCGTGTGCACGTAAAGTTAAATATACACCAGAAAGACAGCTGACCAATCCACAATCCCTGGTTGGATTGTGGCCGCCATACTGGCTTGGTCGGTTGATGATTGTGTCCTGTGCTGTTAAGTTAGTTGTATAAGTGAATACAGTCCAATAAGTCATGACAATTATTCCAGAATTCCCCAAAATGAGTTGTGGCCCCGTTATGAGGACAGCCAAGAAACAGACAGCATATTGTGTTTCCTTTTTTTTTACTGCCGTAAACTGGCAGGTTGGCACTTTTTGAGCACAATTGGGCAAAAATTACTTTGGATGCATGGGTCCTTCAGACCATCAAGGGATTTCACATAGAGTAGTATGGGTCCCCGTTCCAAGAATCCCAACCTCGTCTGCTGGTTTTTGCAGAAGAACAAGTCGCCTTGATAGTTCAGGAGGTTACAGACTTACTGCAAAAAGACGCAATGGCACCCTAGGGGGTTTCCTCAGCAACATTTTTCTAGTGAACAAGACGGATGGTGGTCAGCGTCCGGTAATAAATTTCAGAGAGTGGTTGGGTTACCACCATTTCAGGATGGAGGGAATCCATCTTCTACGTGACCTCCTTCAGCCCGATAACTGGATGGTGCGCTTGGATTTAAAAGATGCATATTTGGCGGTCCCCATTTTTGGACCGCACCGCAGTTTCCTGCAGTTCAGGTGAAAAGACAGGGTGTACGAGTTTGCCACCCTTTCTTTTGGTTTGTCCTTCGCTCCCTAGTGCTTCACCAAGGTCCTCAAGCCGGTAGTGAAGACCTTAAGGTCGAGAGGCTTCTGCCTCATTATTTATCTCGACTAACTCCTCCTTTTGGATCAGTGTCCGTTGAGACTGACAAAACAGTTGCAGATGGCGGTCGACCTGCTGCAGGGCCTAGGTTTTGTGATCAACGCCAAGAAGTCTCTTCTGATACCGTCCAAACAGAAGACCTTCCTTGTGTTTGTCATAGACTCCGTAGTGGGAACTTTGAGTCTTCCTTCCCGAAAAGTTGTCAAGATCCACAACTAGCTGAAACTGATGCTTGTCCATTCCACTACCTCGTTAAGGCAAGTAGCTTGGATGGTAGGCCTCCTGTCATCATCAGTACAGGCGATCTTCCTGGGGCCGCTCCATTGCAGAGCCCTGCAACGCCTCAAGGCGTTCTACCTTCCCTGGGGTCTGCAATACTCAGACCGGGTACCCCTATCGGACGAGGTGAGGGTGGAGATGAGATGGTGACTGGATCATATGGAGGCATCGTGATAGAGTTCGACGCCAGCAAATCTGGGTGGCGGGCTCGATGTGGCGACTACTTTACCGGAGGGAAATGGTCCAAAGATGAGCGTCATCTACACATCAACTTTATAGAACTGATGGAGGGGTCCTTTGCCATTCAATGTTGGACAAAGGACAAGGTTTCGTGCAGCGTTCCCTTGAAGATGGATAATGTATCTGCGGCACAATACATAAACCGTCTTGGCAGATCTGGCCAAGGATTTTTGGACCTTCTGCCTGTCCCCCAACGTCTTGGTGATGGCAGAATACCTCCCAGGAGCCTCCGATGTGCTTGTGTATTTGTGCTCCGGGATGAGATCGGTCATGAGTTTGTGGCAGCTGCACCCCTTGCTCTTCCAGAGGTTAAATGCCCTTTGGGGCCCATTCTCTGTAGATCATTTTGCGTTACAGCTGGACCATCACCTACCCAGATTCTTCAGTTGGAAGCCGGACCCTCTCGCAACACCGACTGACACCTTCCTCCAGGATTGGTTTCGGGAGGCCGGGTATGCGTTCCCAACATTTGCAATGATAATGAGACTCACAGCACAGGTCCGCAGGCAATATGCAAAGGTAGTGGTGATTACACCTTATTGGCGATCTCAAATGTGGTTTCCAGTTCTACTGGAACTTTTCTGGGATTCTTTAATCCTTCTACCCCTCAATCTGCCTATTCTCCGTGTTCCTCCAGGGCAATCCCCATCCTCGGGTCTTGCAAGGTCACATGTCTCTCATGGCATGGTGGATTTCCGACATCGCTGGAGAATCCCAGGCTTATCGAACGATGCTGAAGGGTTACTGACAACAGCATGGGCAGAGGGTACCAGCAAACTATCTAAATCGGCATGGACCAGATGGGTTAGTTGGTGTGTACAGAACAACCAGGATTCCATGGGATGCGAAGTTGTTGCCATAACTTCTTGTCCTCTTTAACGCCTCAGGGGTTGGCGTATCGTACCATCAATTCCTATAGGTCAGCTATTTCGGCCAGACATGTGCCGATTGAAGGGGCTCCTATGGATGAACATCAGTCTGTAAGTTAATGAGCGGATTCGACTGACGCTTCCTCAGGAGCCTAGGTACTCATCCTTATGGGATGTTAATAAGGTCCTTCGATTATTCCGCTCTCGGCAACCCAACAAATATTTGCCTAGCAAGGAACTGTCGGTGAAACTAGTCATGCTTCTATGCCTAGTGTCATGTCGAAGATTGTCTTGCGTACAAGCTCTGGATATTTCGGGAAGGGTCTTTTCTCCGCAAAGGGTGACGTTCCATATTGTTCGTAGGACCAAATCCAATTCCAGGGTGATGTCCTATCCGGCCTTCGATAAGTTTCCAGAGGTGTGTGCGGTCCGTTGTCTCAAGGAGTACGAGAGCATGATGGAGGAGTTTCGCCCTCCAGGAGAACGTTAGTTGTTGATCTCTCTTCTGAAACCTTTCAAACCAGTTTCTCCTCCCACCATTGCCCTCTGGATTAGGTGGGTCATGCAAGAGGCGGGCATTGATGTCTCGCAATTTGGCGCCCATTCTGTTAGAAGAGCGATGGCTTCTAAAGCTTTTTCCCTCGGCATTTGTCTGGAGGACATAAACGCAGCAGACTGGTCCTCAGACTCTATGTTCAAAAGTTTTTATTTTGAACCAGTTGAGGATATAGCGTCATTGGTGGTGAACAAGCTTTGAACAAGCATAATCCTCTCCTCCGGTCCTGACATAGAATGAAAAATTTCCTTGTAATCATGAAGGAAAGTTTCAGTTCTATTAAGGACACAGAGGCAAGGATTATTCCTGCCCAAGGTACCGGAGATCCTTGTCCCATCCCAGGGAAATTTCAATTTGAAGACTCTACTTTGCTTCAGTCAGTCTATGGTATAAGTTTCATTTGCTTTTCTCTGGTATTACATGTGATGACAGTTATCCATGTTCTTTTGTATGTGTACTGGCTTAGTCTCTTTCCCGTAGGATATTAATGGGTTGTTGGCGCAGGAATCGTTTGCCACATATGTGCCTCTAGTTGCATTGAATTGCTGAGTTCAGATTCATTTGTTCTTCCTCTGGCTTCTTTCAGGTTCTGATACTTCCAAAATAGAGTAATGGAAATTAGTAGATTATCTCGTCGTAGTCAAGAAAGAGGAAGACTTCCAGGGGGAGCCTGCCTTTTGTGGATATCCTGGACTGTTTATTGGTGAATTGTGTTAAATCTTTTCCATATGCATCATGGGAAAGAGTTTTTTGATATGTTAGTTGATGCTGCTGGAGAGGAAATGAAAGAAAGATTGAGCATAATCCTCACCTCCGTGTCCTTAATAGAATTGAAACTTTTTCCTTCATGATTACTAGGACATTTTTCCTTCCCATTCCGAAACCCACACATTTTGTCTTTCAGAGCAGCTGCAGTTGCTTTCCAGAGTTTGAGATAGTCTGTTACAAAATGTGATTAGAGTAGTAGGGCTCTCTGTTGCTACCTAAAATGTCCCTATTGTTTCCTGCATTGTAATTGTATAACATATAATGCGTCTGGGAGTCTGTGCATAATGTTAACAGTTTCCTCTGGTTAGTAATGGTGCACTTGTGATCCTAAATCGCCTTCAAACTGATACTTTGAACAAAGTCAAGGTGTGATCCATTTGTTAGAACTTCGGTTTGAGGCTTGCAGGGAATGCCTAGATGGCAGAACAGAACAGAAAGACATTAAGGATAGCTTATAAATCTTCCGTTAACTCAGTGTGTGTTACCATCCTTTATTCGGAACCCTTTCCAGAGGAGTGAATAAATGGAGGATGTTCAGCAGGAACTGTGCACTATGCAAAGTAAGTACTTTTTATGTGTGCTTCTCCGTGTTGAGCATAGTTGAGAGATCATGAACTTCCACCTTCAACACCTCCCCTACTACTTGTAATACCATTTTACAAGTATAGGAGCTGAGGTGTGGCTTTCAGGTTGCTTGAAAGAAAAGACTCCATCAAAAATACAAATTATTCATATATTCAGACTGACTTGTTTACCACAATCCAGGAAGAGCTGTGCAGCATGGAATAAATTATTGGAGGGCATTTTCTGTGTGAATTCGTTATTATTCATCTGGATAAGGCACATTTCTTTATTGCCACTGGCAAGGCAGTGATGATCATAGTGAGGAATAGTTGCAATAAGACTTAATCTCTTGAGGATGGAAGGGTGGGTGGAGGGTGCAGGAAGGATACAGAGTCAAAGGATGCTTTATCCGGAACCGAAGAGTTGGGCTGCTCTATTGATGGCATTATGCATAGATGATCAGGTTTTTGCTATTTAATTTGTTGATGTTGCAACATTTAACAAACCTCTGGTGCTGAGAAAGGAGGTTGGAAAACACAGATCAGTTGTGGCACCTGTACTAATGGACTGGCAAAGGGGAATGAGACAGATGCGTGCCCATCTTCCATTCTCTGGGTCTCGCACAGTGCTAAAATGTGGGTCCCTTGGTGTGATCACTTTGAAGCCACTGAATGAAATTTTTGTCTTGGCTGTCTATGAGCTATGTTAATGGTAAAGTGCCTGTTAACCTTTCCTACTCTAAGCTATAGGTCTGTGATGCTCCTATTTTTCAACTGAGGCTTCACAATTGTATGTGCTTTTTTATATATAAACATTCTGCGATCTTGAATTCACCTTTCATAGAATCTCCATTTGTGATGGAAAAGGAGGTTTAAATACTTTAAAGAGGCCTTCCAGTGTAGAGAAAATAAACTGGTCTCTTTTCCTAACCCTATATTGCTAACAGTCTCCAGCAATAGTCATTCCAGATGCTGAAACTGCTGGTTTTGGGAAGGAGCCTTCACTGAGCTGATATTCAGATGGGAGAGGAGTGGAGTTTAGGAATTTTCTTCAAGTTGTATACATAGGTGTAGAACGTTTTATATGACATGGTCCACACTAATCCTGCATTTATAGTAATGTTGTTGCTTTAAATATTTGATGGTTTTAATGGTTTAGAGAGGCATAGTAAACAATTTAACAAAATGGCACTGTGCAGTGCATTTGTGTATGACTGCTTTGAGTGAGTGAGGAATATTGTATTGCGAAACAATGTGCTACAGATGGTTTCACACAAATTCTATGGAAAATAGGATTGTTCCTTTTGAAATGGTTCTCTGTTTTTTATGTCAACCTTTTTAAAGATATTCGCCTGGGACATAATATTTTTGATAACTAACTTTCCTTCTGTCGAGTGACGTAAATAATCTTGGGTATAATGTATGGAATGCACAAACACAGGACTAAGAAGTATTTGGTATTGGTGGAATAGCACCACCAGTTGAGTTTATATCCTATTTCTTGGATAATATTTGTAGTCTGCTGACTAGTTTTTGGTAACCAAATTTACCTGTAAGGTCCCTCTTGCCTTGGTGACTAGCGTATACAAAAAAGTGATGGAGGGAATGCTTAAATTAATCTGAGTCACTGGCAATTGCTCTGGGTCACATCCCAGTCCATCGTTTATTTGCACATTATACCACCTCACGCAGTCATATGCAAACCATTCTTGACTCTGCTTCAACGGTAACCGCCTAGCATTGAGCAGTTGGGCTGGACTGTTCCCAGCCAATACGACTTGAAGTAAAAGTAGTAAATGTAGTCTCAGAACCTATCAAAGCAATGACTCTGGGTCCAGAGTGAAGTTTTATTAGACGATTTACCAACACAGGTGGGAGTTTTCAGTTCTGTCTCATAACTGAGGAGTAATCTACCAGTTTGGAATGTTCAGAAGGTGGAGTTTTCTGACATTTCTTCTTCTATATTTTTACAATGAAAGCTAGTATGTTGCATTGACTATTATTGGAAGCCCCTGTATACAAATCTATATAGTCCTGGGATTAGCAAATCCTGGCCATGGCAAGTTTTATTTATTATTGCCTTCATCACATGAAAACCTAAGGTTGGCCTAGCCTGACACCTAACTAGAAAATTATATCCACTCAGGATTGGCAAATGGAGCAAGTTGTTTGTTTCTTTTAAAAGGTCTAAGGTTTTTTTCTTTCTGAAAAGCAAAGGTTTATTCTATGCACGAGAACCAAAAAGGACCACACAGAGTGATTTGTTTTCACAGTTTTAGAGCTTTCAAAGCTGGATTTAATACTATGTTAACTGGCCTGTTGACATCTACATTCTGGACTTAAGATATGTAGGAATATTTTTGTGTATTACATTATGCACGGTTTGGAAGTAGCATATGTGGAAATTTCTGCATTGCTGGTACCCCAGGCATCAATTTCAGTATTGATTAGCCTATCTATAGTTCTGTCCAACATGTTTTAAATATTGATCTATATGAATGTCGCTGGTTTATTAAGTGGTTCCGTATAATGCATTTTCTACATTTCCACTGGCCATGGTGTTTGTGCCATTCATGGGGGAAACGGCTGCGTCACTTTAAGTAGATCATTGTACTAATGACAGGAATGGGCAGGAGTATTCTTATGATGCTCGGCAGTCTGTGATTGGCTACAAATTATTTGTTTTTACCCTTTTGTTGTATCTGAGTAGTGTGACCTGATGACTATTTTACATTCTGTTGTCAGTGTCCAGTAGCACTTGAATTTTAAGCAATTCTCCTGCAGTTTTTCTCCCATCGTTTTTTTTTTTTATCCGTTCGAAAATTTATGCTTGAGCTGCTGGTTTTGTGTTTTGGAGTTAATACTTCTGACGTGACCAAGCAGTTGCCATTGTCATAGGAATTCATCACTTATGTCATACAGTATTCTAAAGTGCCTTGACCTAAGCGTTTAGCCATTAGTGCTGATGACTGCCGCACATACCTTGTCAATAACCTGGGTGTGGTTACACACTCTCCTTTAAAAAGGGTGTGTTAGTGCGGTCAAAACGGACAGAAACTAAAGCTTGGATTGGTCTGACAAACTTGCTGCTTGTGAAACTTTCTCTGGCGTGGGTGTATAATGTTGAACCAAAGATCAACCCCTTGGCTGATCTTCATGATCTAGGAGTTCTTGTTGGTCAAAGATGTGAAATACAGTCAGAAGGTCAAGTAAAGTTGCATATTTGACTCAGTCCACCCTTTCGAGAATAGCTATTTGACAGTGAAATGTATATATTTCTCAACTTTTTTACTGTAAAATATGCCCACCAACCACAATATGGGGGCAGCAAATAATCGCAGTGCTAGGCAGTGGCTGTTCACTTCATTGTTCAAGAATTGAAAGCAAAGCTTTATTGCATGTTATGCATGGTAGTTATTGCGTTGTCTGTAATGTTTTTTTCCAGTTTCCTGGTAGCTGGCACACCAATTTGGAAGCTTTATTTAAGTTGTATTAAAAAACAACAAGGAATGCCAAGTATGCCAATCCGTAACCATAGGCAGTCAACTCGGGTATGATGACCAAGGTTCTCAATGGATTCTTTAAAAAAAAAAAAATGTCATTAGGTCCTTTGTTGTCAAGAGCCTATTAAATGTCTTTGTTTTGTTAAGTATCCATTAAGCGCCAATGATTTTGACAATCCATTAAGCACAAATGATTTCGACACTCGGAGGACATAATCTTTTTCCTGTGGAGGAAGAAGATATTGATTGAGAAGATCCTTTTGAAAATGTATCAGATCGAACTATGGCTCATTCTCTGTGACTGATTGGGATATATCTACACCCTCAAAAAGGTGCCCTCAAGAATTTAACTTATCGACTGTGTTACAATGTTACTGTCCAGAGTGACCGTGAAGCTGAATATTTCCAAAACTAGTTACTTTTGGGAGTTTGCACCATGGCAGCCATGTATTCCTCTTTTTCTTCTTGTCCAGTGGTTCTTAATCTATGGGGTCCGTGAAGCTTACTCAAGGGGTCTGCGACTGCTTAGAAAATTAAATAACATTAGCAGTTTAATGAAGTGTAAATAAAGAAGTAAAATTTAAACCGTCCTGCAAATGTGAAGGAATATGAAATTGGAGGCTTCAAATTAAGTTACTCTGATCAGATTAATTCGCGGGAGCAGTGCAAGTGCATCAAACAGAATATAGTATGGACGGTGAGTGACCTGAATTAAATTTAGAAAAGCTCCAACCTTCCCACTAAAATCAATATTTTGACTTCATATATGTTTGAGAATTGGACAAAATATTTCACCATTTGTGTATTTGTTTGCTGAATGCTTATTTTCTTATTTTTTGCATTGTTTTGCAGTTCAAATCATCGAAAATGTTTAGGCCGGGGTCCCTGGCTACTGTAATGATTCAGTGGGGGTCCCCGGATTCCAGTAATGATTCAGTGAGGGTCCCCGTGTTCCAGTAATGATTAAGTGAAGTTCCACAGAAGTCAAAAGATTAAAAACCACTGCTCTAGTCTAAGTCGCATCAAACCAGCATTAAAGTTTTGTTTTGGCCAAAGCTGCTGCACTAAATTTGTTGAAGACGTACTCGCTTCCAGAACATGGTATTCCCTTTCTGAATTCTCATTAGAAACCAGAATAAGTGATAACGCTTGTTGTGCTGAACAAGCCCCATTTTGCGCCATAGCCCTGGTTTACTCATTGTCCAAATTTCTTCTGAATAATTATAGCAGGAACCTTGGCACAGTCGTAAGGGACTCTACAAACAAGAAAGCTGCAAGTGCTTCAGCAGTAGTAGGGAAATAACACCAATCCAGTTGGTGCAGGAGTTTATGAAAAACCTTCCCTGTGACATCAGAATTTACCAAAAAAAAAAAAAATTCGGACTTTTAGTCTCATATCAGATTACCACAGGACTTTTTTTTTTTTTAATCAGACCATCATTCAGTGGATACTATCTTGACTTATTTATGACGAGTTCATCAAGGCTGAGACTGACCGGCCTTAAGCCAGACTCCCAGGAATAGGTATTACATATTCCTTTCTTCAGGAGCGCATTATTTAATTACCATAAATGGGATGAAATGTAATGAATGTTGAAGCAGAAGATTTGTCATCTGTAGGCCCAGTGAAAATGAGAATTCAGCAAAGTATAATCCTATCTTAGAAAACAATATTACCAACACCTTCATACTTGCAGTAAAACCAGCCATAACAATCAAACCAATCCTTTAAAATTAGAAAGCAACCAAAAGAAGAAAAGTTCACCAACCATCTCTACTGTCAACACAAACCTGTGGTTCCATTCTTCCACTTCCTATTAGCCACTCCAGTAGGAAGAAAGTTTTCACAACTTTTAGGAGATTGATGAAAAATATCAAAATAGTTTAGATTTATAATACTGTGTAGAAATCTACAACTGGACATTTAACCCCCCACCGCCTTTAACATCCTCACAAGAATGTGTCTTCTTTGATTGAACAATTGGAAGATTAAGTTGAGACCTTGCAACCAAAGTAAATGCTGGAGCGTGTTCCATGAGGGAAAGACCAGCAACTCTGTTCTCATATAGAGTATATGCCCTTGTTGAAATCTGTATGTCAAGCATCTTTTCTACTTTTTCAGACTCCAGGACCACACCTATGTGGGGTCAGAGCTCTCTTAAGTGACCTGCTTCTTTAATTTCCCATTATTTTATTCTTTGAGCTCTAACGCTCATTTGAGTTCCCTACCACATTCTGGGGTAGGGGTAGGGTGAAATTGTGATATATTTTTTTCTCTTTTCTTTCTTAATGTTTGACTTGCAGTGAAGATCCCATGACAGAAGAAAAATGTATGTACTTTTGTTCCTAGCACTCCATGATGAGATTCTTCCTAGGAATGAAAAAACAATAATTGGCAAAGTCTATAGGTTTTGCCTGTGTGAGAGCTAATGGCTTTGCCAATGTCAAAAAGCTTTGACGGGAGAACGAGAAGATAAAAAAAAAAAAAGAAATGCACTACGACTAGCTCTGACCATATCCTAGCGCTTTTTTTTCTTATGGTGGGTGGGTGGGGGGCAACACAGACAACGGGAGGGTGGGAGTGAATTAGCCAATGTGGACATTGTGAGGGTTTGGAATGGGAGGGAAGAAGCAACACCGCTAACGGGAGGGTCGGAGGGAACAAGCAACACTGACGGGGATGAGGTGTAAAAAGCAACAAGGATGACGGGGAGGATGAAAAAGAAATAGTACCTCCATCACAGTGCCAGCAGTGAAAGAAGGACCCAAATCCAGATGAAGCAATCAGTACTTGGTCTATGCTCCAGATGAAAGAAGTGAAGCCGGCACACCCTGCCCAATTAGGAGGCAGAAAATGAGAGTAACAATGAAGCCCACAAATGTTAAGCAATGCGCAGGCTTGAAGGCCCTTCTAGTAAACAATATTTCTCACAAGAGAGGGCACATGTGCTGTCATAGGCAAGACCTAATAAACGGCTTGCCATATGCTCCGGTTGCTTGAATGTTATGGTTATAATGTAAGGATAAAGAGCTTGCTGCCATGGCTAAATGAACCGATGTTTCAACTGCTGATGCTGTGCAGTGAAGCTGCCTGGCTTCCTTATAGAGGTACAGCTTTCTTTTGGGACTTTCAATATATTGGCCATCTTTCACTTTTGAAGAATTTATCTCACATTTTCGTTTAGAAATAAAAGAAGTTTTTCTTTTTTTTTTTATAGAGTTTTATATAGCGCGAACTAGACCCGAGAAATCTGGTATCAGAGCGCTTTACATGAGCACCAGTTGCGTTACATGAGGACACATTCATTTTTGTTAGGCACAGGGAGATTAAGTGATTTGCCCAGAATCACAGGATGTTGAGCGACGTTGCCGAGACTCGAACCCGGTTCCCCAGCTTCGAGGTCGAGCGCTCTAACCGTAAGGCTACATCCTCTCCCCAGTTGTTTCGCTCATGTTGTTAATACATTTAGTTGCTGTACTTATAAAAGTAAAATTACGTGCATTTAAAGCTGCCTTTACACATTTAAAAAAAATATTTTTAATTGCAAAGTTCTCTGTAAAAGTGCTCTGGGATCCCCCACGGAACAGATCTATTCAGAGTTTATGAAGTCACATGATGTAGAAAATAACATTTCCTAGTTGACTTAAGTAAGGGAATCTAAATATGTCCAGTTAATTTTATGGGTGTTGGTTACAGGAGTGTGTTGTTTATGTTAGACTGGAAGAGTGATTGGTTTAGAATGCAGAGAGCAGCAGTTACTTCTAGTTTGTGAAAGTTACCTATATTACATTTTCTGGAAATCTATCTAGTATATATTTGTCTATTTATCATGATAAAAAGCTAAATATGCATTGACAATGGAAGACCTACTTAACAATTGTCTTTGAAAATGATTACTGGCATTACAAGCGTACTCTGATACAAGGGCGGCTAATCATGTTTCAGAAGTTGTTCTTTGTTACTGCAAAGCCACAGACCAATCACCCTTTTCAATTTGTAATTGAATTTGAGAAGGTATCAGTTTGTTTACCTGTAGCAATCTGTAGGAGAATTTAGACCCCCTAGGAGGTTAATGGAGAAGTTTTAGGCAAAGAATATTCACGTTGTATCCAAAAATTAGTTGGCCTGAAACTTTACCATGAATTACCCTATAACCTAATAGTGAGACCAGAAACTACTTTTGTTGCTGGTGAAACTACAAGTGGGCAAGCCAATACAGGCTTGAACTTCGCTCTGTGGAGTGTCTTGCTTTGGCTTGTTCCAAGCCCCATAATGCTTGGGAGCTACAGTTGAGCCAAGCTAAGCATCTTAGGTGCAGTCCCTTCCTAATGCACTTTATAAAACACAGAATGTGGATAAATGTCTGGTTCCACTGTGCATGTGTCTCATGAAGGCATGTAACCCCAGTAAAGTGTACAAAAGTGATGGATGGAATGCGTGAATGAATCTCAGCCATTGGTAATTACTCTGAGCTGCATCACAGCCCATTGTTATTTTGCACTCCATGCAACCTCGGTTAGGACCCAGCCATATGCAAATCAGTCTTGACCCTGCTCCACTGGGAACCGTTCAGCCCGAACAGCCCAGCTGGGTCCTCCCTGAACCGAAACACAAGCAACCCAGGACCGGTTTTGCCCTTGCCTGGGGGTCATCAGCCAGGTATAGATTGGTTCTAGTGACACAATGTGCCTGGGCCCCATGTCTCGGTATAACTGTATCTTTTAGGGCACCTCACTAAAGTAAACAAAAAAGTGATGGATGGAATGCTTGAATTAATCTCAGCCACTGGTAATTTTGCTGGACCGCATTCAAGTAAATCGTTGTTTTGTGCACCATGCCACCTCAGTTTTGACCCAGCCATATGCAAATCAGTCATGATCCTGCTTCAATGGAAACAGTCCAGCCCGAGCTGCCAGTCCGGGACTTACTCACTGTGCCACTGGAGCCAAGCTACACCTGACTGAAAAGCCCCAATCAGGGTGAAACCGCTCTTGAGTTGCTTGTGTTCGGGTTCAGAGCTGACCTGGCTTGGAAGTCAAGCTGGACTATACCCGTTGGAGCAGGACTAAGACTGATTTGCATTTGGCTGGGTCTAATCTGTAGCGGCATGGTGTGCACAAGAACGATGGACTGGGATGCAACCCCGATCGCTGTTGCTCAGACTTATTACAAGCATCCTCCCATCACCTTTTGTGTTTGATATAACCCCAGAACAAATTACGGGGTCTCTGATAGATGTTTAGTTTTCTAATCTGTTATTGTCCTTATTGTAGTGTTGAGACTGTCCTGAAATCGTTATTTGCTTTAAGTCAGTGGAGGTCAGTGATATTGACATGAAAATCTAGTACGTTTTTGTGTAACACGTATTTGTTGAACACCGTGCACCAGTTTAGCTTGTGGAAGAAATTTAAAACTAAAGCATTGTCATTTGGTTTTAAGTTGTGGAAGGACACCTATATCCATGGCTGGATTGCACTGTGCGTGCACTAAGCAAACCGGAGCTCAAACCTCGGCTTTCCCTGATGTAAGTGCATCATCCTAGAAGAATACCTTTATTTTCTTGTGCCTTGTTTTTCTTGACGGACCATTTTGAGAGCATCCTGAAGTTATTCTGTACGTCCTTAACAAAAACCTCACCAGTATATGGTTTAGTAGACCGTGATGTTGTTCAACATCAAATAACCATCCTGACAAACGGACATATTTTGGTTCACTTATGGCAACGTAGTCAGTGTGTGGGGTAGTCTAAGTTCCTGTTTCAAAAATGCCATTTAATGCCGTGATATGATGCACTAAATCGAAACACTTACAGATGTTCAGTCTTATGACCCTTTTTTCAATTTCAGGAGTCTTCATCATATTTTCCATGATGATGGTGATGTTGGATTTCCTCTCAGCTCGTGCTTGGGTTTTTAAGGTGAAGCCAGACCTCTCGCTGCCTCGGATGTCCTTCTGAATTAGCTGGCTTGCCTGCCTCTAGTTGGAACGGCTCTGCATGCCGGTACCATGTACTCGTCTCGTGCGTGTCGTGCAGCCGCCCCCCATCTCAGATTATGCATGACCTCGCCGCTTGCATTTTTTATTTACCAGCTGGTGTGGAACGGAGTCTGCTCCTCTCACGCACAGGGAATTCTGATAAGATATAGCGCCAATACTTTTGGGACTTTTTTCTCATCTCTTTGATGTTTTTCCCTCTTTAACTCTTGTGAAAACAGTTCAGTTCAGGTGGTCTATGCTACAGAGTTGCAGTTTAAAGCAATGTGCATTATGCCATCCTACTGGAGCAGCTGATCTGTACTACCTCTGCATCTTGTGTTGGGGAGCTGTCATCAGGTGCACACCTATGCTGTGGGTGCTACAATTAATGAGCGGTCCCCCCATGACAACCTGCCCTGCCTGCATAATAGGAGAGTGCTGTTTCCTGCTGAGATGTTAAAGCTCATCATTAGTAAGAAGAGACGGGTGGTAACTACATTGTTGTGGTCACTGGGTGTGGTACAGAGTAATTCTCTGGAATGCGGTTAGATGTTAGATGCTGTTAGGAAATACTGACACCGGTAGAAGGCACAGTGACTCCCAGAGCAGGGCATGTCAACTATTGCTGTTAGCTCCCGGCCCTGTCCTTTAAAGGCCCAATACTGCCACTACAAAAATTATTTATATATCAAAGCGACCGCCTGGAGGCAGATTTCACGAGGGAGGAAATAGGGGGGCTCTCAATTCCCTCCAACCCGGGAAGGCGCAGGGACCGAACGGGCTCCCAGTGGAAATATATAAACGGCAGGCCACTGTCATCCTTGACCCCCTCCTCCAGATGTACATAGAAGCGCGAGAGGTGGGAAGGCTCCCGCCTGATCAATGAGAGGCCACCATTGTCGTAATCCACAAAACGGGAAAGCCGGCTGATCAATGCTCTTCCTACCGCCCAATTTCGCTTCTTAATGTTGAAGCCAAGGTCTTGGCTAAGGCCCTGGCTGATAGGTTGCTGGCGGTTCTGCCGGATCTCGTACATGTCGATCAATCAGGGTTTATGCCACGCAGGAGCACCCGCCACAACTTACGCCGACTTTATGGAGTTTTTTACATGACAGAGGATGTGGGAAACACCCAGGCAGCATTGATGGCGCTGGACGCCTCAATGGCATTCAATAGTATTGAATGGCCTTACCTGTTCATGGTGCTCAGGCGACTGGGGTTCGGCCCTACATTCTGTAGCTGGGTACGACTCTTGTACGAGCGACCGGTAGCGAGGGTGAGAGTTAATGGCGCAGTGTCCAGGGTCTTTTCTCTGCGGAGGGGCACCAGGCAGGGGTGCCCTCTGTCCCCCCTCCTGTTTGCCCTGGCCCTGGAGCCGTTGGCTTTCTGGATTAGGAGAGACGGGGCGTTCTGGGGCTTGGCGTTAACCGACGAGTGGGAAGAGCGTATCTCCTTGTACGCGATCGATATCGTGCTGTATATGGCCAGACCGTATCACTCGATAGCGAGGGCATTACACCTCTTTGAATTATTTGGTAGCTACTCGGGCTACACCATTAACTGGGCGAAGTCATTGATTTATCCACTCTCAGGTCCCCCCCGCGGATTCCGACTAGATGTCCAGCTTCAATCGTAACCGATGGATTTAAAAACTTGGGGGTGTACATCACTAGGGATAAGGCAGAGTTCCTCACTAGGAACCTGGAACCCCAATTGGTGCGCCTGGGAGTTGACGTGAGCCATTGGAGGTCGCTGCCTCTCTCCCTCGCAGGCCGAGCTGCAATGTTCAAGATGCTAGCACTACCGCGACTTCTCTATATTCTGCAAAATACACCGTATCCGGTTCCACAGGGCATATTTACTCGTATAGCACAAGCAATACGGACGTTGCTTTGGGATGGTGGCAACCCAAGGATAGCGTTGCATAAGCTGACGAGAGGGGTGTACGATGGAGGGCTGGCCCTTCCAGACGTTAAGTTATACTACTGGGCTGCACAATTGCAAGTGGTCAATGATTGGATATATGCGGATCGAGCGGAGCCGGCCTATAGGGTTGACCGGACGGTCATGCCTGGTGGAATCTGCGAGCCATTGCTCTATGCTCGGAAGCCAAGGAAAGATTGGCCGTCCCACACAGGGGTGGTTGTTCAGTGCTGGAGGGAGGCAAATAAGTTCTTGGGGTGGTCAGGTTCCCTGACTGGTAGAACCCCTCTATAGCATGGAGAACAGCTAACAGAAATAACTCGTTTGACTGGGTTCCGGGGATGGAAACTCATAGGCATTGAATATTTGGGAGATGTCTGGAAGGGAGCTGCCCCGCGATCCTTCGATTCCCTTAAAAAAAGAATACGATCTCCATGACTCACAACACTACCACTACATACGCCTCTCCCATGCCCTGCGGGCTCACATAAGAAGGGACATGACAATCCCGGAGTATTCCCCCATGGAAGATAGGCTGCTTCTCGATCCCATACTGGAGAAACCCACTTCCACAATATACCGCAAACTCATAAACAACATGCCTGACCCACTGACGACACTGCGGACAAGGTGGGTGGGAGACGTAGGCGACTTGGAAGATGACGAGTGGCAGGACGCCCTACAAAGCCCGCGAGAGATCGCAATTCGCTGCCGGTTCCGGCTCGTGCAGCTTAAAATCCTACATCGCGTATACTACCCCCGTACCCACCTACATGCCTGGGGAAAGAGTCAGTCGGCCCTCTGTGTAAGGGGGTGTCGGGAGGAGGGCACCTTCTACCATATACTGTGGGAATGCCCAGAAATAGTGCCCTTTTGGACTAGGGTCGCGGACACGATGTCAGCGGTGGTGGGATCACTGGTTCCGCGGGAGCCCCAGTGGTTGCTGCTAATGATCAAGAACGATTCGGGCTGGTCTAGATATAATGAGATTTGGCTGGCATTGGCTGCCGGGGTGGCAAAAAGGAACATAGCGAGTGGCTGGGGGTCGCAGACACCTCCACAGTGGGACCAATGGCGGCGCGACCTGGAATGGTGCCAAAGAGCAGAGGAAACGATCTACAAGAGTAGAGGCTGCACTAAGAAATGGAAGAAAATCTGGGGACCGTGGCGGAAATACAGGGCGCTAGAAGGGGGGCCAGGGTAGTGATTTTAACAGTCGTACATCCCGCTTATACCTTTGAATGCTTCACACCGGATGTTGAACTGCAATCCCGTCGCATGCTTTATGAATACTGTCATGTAATGTATGATGATATGAGCAATGTTATTAAAAGATTTAAAAAAAAAAAAAAATTATTATTTATATATAACTAAAGCAGGTTTTGTCGGCTTTTGTGGTTTATTCATGATGAAGCATGTAACATCTGCCACCACTGGTTTACACTGTATCAGGAGCTGGTTTGTCCTGGGTCTCAAGACATGGTTTTTATTTTGAACAATATGGTCCTTCTTCCTGTAAAAACCAGAGAGCGCCCTATGCATGACTTTTGTAACCCTGGCCCCACAAACCCTTCTGACAGGCACATCTCGGAGAATTGCATTCTGGATTTTGCCAGAAATGGTTAAAAATAATCTTCTCCTCGTAGTTGGAAAAATGTCTGTTTCCTTAAGGTATATAGTAAAGAAGGAATTGCTTGAAAAAGACATTTACACTGCTCCTCAAGGAGGAGAGTTCAGTGTCTGTTTCAGACTCGTTTCCTTGGAGTAAACACAAACTCGGTGTAGCCCCATCACCCGATAAGAACAGCGCCGATATGATTTGTATGTATCAGATTATTTGACTATGAACTCTGAACAATCTAAAGAGAGGTAGCAGTTGTTTTTCTACCTGAATCTTGTTTGTAAAATCCAGAATACTATACTCTGTGATCTTGTTTGCAAAATCAAAGTGCAGGTCTAGCCTCTTTGGGTGCCTTGTGTGAATTATATTATACACGGGCTTGGGTTTTTGTAACTCAGTTTGATGTATTTCCCGAAGTGGGTTACAATGACAGTTTCAGTAGGCAGCTAGAGGTGTAAGGTCTTTCAACTGTCCTGTGTGGTCATTGTCAGATATGTATTTATTAATGGACTGGGCCAGTCCTACCGGGGGCCGACAATCTGTACTGTGTCCTGTCTAGTGTTCTTGTGTATGTCCCTCCTCGTTCCACTAAACTTGACTTTACGTCACCCTCCCACAAAATAGGTTCCGATTCTTTTTAAGAATTAACTGATTTGTTTTGAAAGCCTTTGTTAACATAAAGATGGGATACACAAAGGAGCACAGTCGTTACATACATCAACACAATATCCCAATGCTTTTATATGCTTATTTTTGGAGCTTAGAACGTGTGGACCTAGACGCAGGGACTGCTGACTGCTTTGCAATAATTAGCTTAAATATTGGAACAGTTCACATGTGAAAACATTTAGAAAAGTTAAATAGTGTGTATCACAGAAAAAGAATGAATAATGGAAGGTTGGTGTGCAAGGTAGAGGTTGAAATAAAATAAGTTTGTAATTTCATTCTGAATCCCACGAGGTCCAGGTTCAGTCTGTAAAGTTCTGTTATCACTTTCCACTACCTGGAAGACAAACGGGAGAATGCTTGGATCACGGTTTTGGCTTTCTTGGATGAAGTTATCTCCAGTATTAAGTGAGTCTTCCTCCTTGTTGACCTAAGGCCTCGTGTGGTAGTGTACTGACTTTCTCCGGGATAAAAAGATGATGCATGCTTTTCTTAATGTAATTGTATCTTCCAAAATGAACAGGTGTAAGTTTCTTCAGATGCCGGTGACATGATCTGATTTCTTGGCCTGAGCACGAACGACCCAACGGAGAGCTGTTGTGGTTTTTGGAAGACCCACGAGTACTGCATTTTCTCCACCCAGATGAGATAGCACTAGTGTTTGTACTGCAGGTATAAGTCTGCTGGTGGAGTGGACGCTTTAAACTTCCTCAATGGGTGAAGTGAGTTTTTCCTAGTTTTGGAGATTAGCTTAGGCATCCTCAGATCAATGACAAAGCCAAGACATTTGGCATTGGGAATTAACGCTGGAGAAATTCTCAGAAAAGATGGGTCTTGAGCCATTCATTTGGACTGAGTGAAATAGCAAAGCAAAGATTCAGATTTAAGAAGAATGTACTTATCCATTTTGTTTACAGAGAATCTTTCAGATTGGATAAGCTGGGTGAATTGGAGACCGTAGATGCAGCTGTGTACTATGCATATTGAGGAAGAGAGTATTTTTGTACTGCAGAGTAGCGTTAAGTGGTCGCTAGTAATATTTAAAAGGGCAGGGCTGTTCAGAAGGGCAGCGCTCGGGGACCTTTTCTTTAGTGCTGGTTTACTTGATTTCTCCTACAGGTGAAATTGGCATTTGCCCAGTGCTGAAGTTCATCAGTTTACTTTGGATATACAGGTTGTTAAATTCCTATATAGTGTGGGGGGAAGCTTCTGTACCATGCATACATTCTTGTGCTCTAAATTCAAGGCTAGCCATAATATACAGACCGTATTTAAAAAGAAAAAAAACAATACATTTTTGTTCCCATGTGTAGCTGCCTGTTTCCTTGTACAGATGTTACTTTTAAAGAGAAAATCTATATATTGATTCTGGCAGAATATTATAAAATGAAACGAGCTTTTTGATCGACTGGGGTTAATTGCTTTTGACTCGGCCCCAGGCACTCTGTACTCTGAGCCAATCACCGATCTCCACACAATGCCCGGAACATTATTTACTCTAACAAAGAATACAATAATGAGCACGCCTGATATCTATAAAAAGACAACTGCAGCCAGGCTACGGTTGAAAAGCAGAGAAATCTATGCCAGGTTGATTTGTACACGAAAAGCAAAATGTAGTTTTGCACTATTCAAAGATGGAAAATGGCTGAATTGCACTCTTACCAATAGGCATGCTTTCTAAAGTGAAATCAATTACCTTTGACGATCTGTAACTGCAGCATTTAACTACCTGGGGGCTTTTTCTTTTTCCTTTGTGCATTTTTTTACTACCTTGTGGTGTTTTGTTTGTTCACGTTGATTATTTTCTTTCACGTTTTGCAAAATGAATTGTCCCTCAAAGTGATGTCATGCTGGCTGCAGTATATCGAGAGTACTCTGTGAAGTGACTTTGTTAATATTGTGATGCTCCATTGGCTGTTTCCCAAAGGGTGTATCTGTAGGAACGCTTACTGGAGTGCAGGTTGGAGGGGGCCACCTTTTATTTTTACTTTAAGACCATGTAAAGTATGTTGTATTATCGTGAGCCTGTGAGTCAATTCAGAGCTTTATGTATAAAATGCATGGGGGCAAATGTCGCTCCTCTCTGCTAACTTTGGTGAGAGGAAACGAGGTCTTAAGCAAAGGGGGAGACTGTGGTGATCGGGCGGCTCGGCACAGGTTTGCTGCTTGTACCTAGCTCCCGCTAATACATTTGCAGGGGGCAATCACAGCAAGGACATGGGCAATTAAGGCACACTTCAGCAGGCACTGCCTCGACTTGGGGAGGAATAAAGAGAGGACTGGATCCCCCTCCACCCCCATCTAGATATCGAATAGGCTCTAGATATGTGAATTGCGTACAAGTACACCTGTTAACCATTTGCACTGGTTGCAGGCCTAATGGACTTGAACATAGCACTCAGTAAAACACTGTTCCTCTCAATGTGGGGGGCGGGGGAGGGAGGAGGAGCAATCATATTTAAGTATGTACCTGTGCTTCCAGGTTGGCTGTGCCCTCTGTTTTTAGAATGGGGATAGAGTGCATTGGGGCTAAGCCAAGCAGCTCCCTTGGCCATTGTGTGCCCTCTCCAAAACAACAACAGGCCGGTCCATGCTCACATTGTAGGTACCACTAGTCTTGGTGCATAATCTGTAATGGGATATAGAAAGGAACCTTGGTATTTCCTCATTGGATGGTACACCCACACGAAAATTTGGTACATTTTGTCAATGTGGTGAAGAATGGCCTTCCCAGTGCATTCAGAATTATGTAATTTTGCTTCTTTTGAACACAGAACATATTATTTAATTAGACCCTATAGATCAAATGCAGCAACTGCAAAAATGTATGGCAGGAAAGAAACAGAATTTAAAAAAAGCCTTTGCCTAAAAAGTGCAGTCAGCTTTTGCATAAAATCTCAGATCTCTGGGCGAGTACAATGGGTAGGGAAATGGCTTGATGGACTTGATCTTTTATGTTGTCTTTTGTTTCGTAGCATATTTGAATGCAGTACTATATATCTTGTGTGCTTCCAAAGCACATCCTTGAGTTTGTTTGTGCTACACTTTGCTGGACATTTTGCTAGACATTACTTCATTTGAGACACTTGCGCCCCCAAAAATGGCTGCTGTCAAAGCTGGGTTAAATAAATGGTCCTACATAGATTTGAAAGCCACACATCTCCTGAACAGGAAAACAGCAAAACTGGCTATACCATTATGACATTTACTCTGAATTCACTATTAAGCAGCAGCGGCCCGTGCAGGTAAGAGCGGTGGGGCAATCGGGTCGGGTGGGGGGGGGGGGAGGATTTTGACAGACGGCAAAGGAAAATTAATTATTTATTTAATTTTACCTCATGGTCTTCTGTCGAATCCCCAGACCCCCACCGCCCTTACCTGCACGGGCCGCTGCTGCCATTAAGAAACAACTGAAAATTTGCTGCGAAATGCCATTTCTATTCCTCCAAAACCCCTTATGCACGGAAGGTTACAAAAGCAGCTTTTAGCACACATCATTATCTTGATTCTCTGAATGACTGTTCAAAACAAGCGCAGCCTTCTCCTGCATTTCATAACAAATTGCGTTTTTTCCAATGAAATCATACACTCTGATAAAGCCTTAGAACAATCACTGGCAAAGTCACTAGGTCTGCCTCTTAACTAATAGTGCCGACTCAGTCAGTGAAGAGTTTAGACTTTCATTAGGACGACATGCAAAGACTTCGTCACAAGTCCTCTCACTCATTCCTCCATCTATTGACTTGTTCTTGCATTCACCCATTTACCCATGTGCAGTAAAACAGGCAAACAAAATAAATATGCATGTGCAAGTTCTATGAAAAGAATAAAAGTAAAGCGAGTGGCCCCGTAGGACTGTGTAAGGAGCTGCAGGATTCTCAAGATTTCAAAGGTTTATCAGTGGGGGTAACCAGGGCCGGACTGGCTACCGGGCGTTTTGTTGTGCTGCCGAGCTGGGGGCTGATTTCACTGCGGTGGGGGCCGATTTCGTTGATGGGGACCTGCGTGAGCTTCGAAATAAACAAAGCAAAACGAATGTTTTTAAGCACACGCAGGTCCGCATCAACGAAATCAGCCCCCACCGCAGTGAAATCAGCCCCCAGCTCGGCAGCACAACAAAACGCCCGGTAGCCAGTCCGGCCCTGGGGGTAACCAAGACCCTTGCTCGCCAAGTTAATTTGTGAGATTCCATGTAACAAAATACTAGTCTATAGGCTTCAATACACTGTAATAACAATCCATCCTTAGAGGTTTTATTGACTTCAATGGACTTCACAGTAAGTATGTAAGGCCTACTGCTTTTGTCATATTTTTTCTTAGTAAACAGATCAGACCTGTGACACTTGATATAGCTTTTCCTAATGAACCTATCAAGCCTATTTCCTTCATCCTTTTCACCAGGACCATCGGAGGCCTCCTGTACTGCACATTCACTTGCAATCAGCAGGCATGAAGTCATAAAATTGATAATGTATACAAAATTACAGTCAGTAAAGAAAAAGGGTCTAACTGGGATTATTGCAGTTCAAAACTTCCATGAGAAGTATTTGACAGAGGGATAACCAATGCCAAAATCCTTGCCTGCTGTGATAACCTGTGTGCGAGATATTGGATTGTTGGTTGACTGGGGTGTGAGCCTTGGTCAAGCAACAGCCACAGTACCTGGCAGGGTGAACCACAAAAAGCCACTGCATTAACCTGAGCTTAACCCAGGGTAGCTCGGTCCAAAAAGCAGTCATGCTTATCTTAGAGGCAATGTGTAAAGTATTTATGCTGTACACAAACAGTAATAAAATGAAAACACACCACAAGAAAAATCCCACACCAATCTAGAAAAATAGAGTAAATTTTGATAAATTATTTGACACCAAAGCGACAAAAATCCAATCGGTAGAACCAGAGTTATGAATTTTTAATGTTTTTAGTAAAAAATAGTGCCTAAAAGATCAAAGCGCCAACTGCGAACATCTCGTTATGTCAGACTGGGTCAAAGTCAAAAAATACGGCTGAACGTGATAAAGCATGGTTCGGATACAAGAAGTGGATTGGGCCCGGTCAGCACTTACCTTTGGGCCTGGACAAAATGTTGAGAAAAATGTTGTTAGAAGGTAAAGTTCGGCAAGGCAGTAGGAGGCTTCCGAGGAGGGAGCGATGTTGTTGAATAACCTTGGGTCGAAGCGAGCAGGTTGGTCCTGGTCTCCTCCTGGTTCTCAGAGCGGTTTTTAGCCAAAAATATTGTAAGTCCCCACTTTTTAATATTTTTGGCTATCTGGTCACCTTCAACGCCACTTCCAAGGGTCCAAGACAGATGGGTCACTACTTGGAAGGTTAGTACTCACTCAGGCTGGGTTCAGGTGTGGGTGCAAGGTGAAGAAAGCCTTTTGTGTCACTGAGGCTCATATTAGGCAGCCATCAAACTAGCCCTTTGGAGTCAGTCTGGTAGTCCTGGGTTCAACTTGCAAGCCAGGCCTTCCCCAGGTACCAGGGCAGAAAAGCAGCAAGTTGCAGTGGCAGCTGGTTCAAATAAAAAAGTGGTGGGGCGGGTGGAGCAGGTGCAGGGTGAGAATGGGTTGGGGGTGTAAAAAATAAATAAATAAATAAAAGACCTACTTGATGCTGCCGGCCACCTCATGCTTCGGTACTAAAATGCAAATAACATGTTTTATTATAATTTTATTTTTCCTTTATTCACTGCTCAGAAAGCAGTGGTGCGGCGCTCCTCCACCTTAACGGAGGAGCCACTACTGACATGTTGGTAGTCCATCACAATGGCAGTCCTTTCAGCAGTACAGCAGTCCTTCTTGGTAGAGTATCTACAGGTCCAGAAGTCTACTGAAGAGTGGATGTCTAAGGTCCTATTTTTCGACCCTGGTGCCATCCTTCTGGAAGGTGGGAGAAACTTCTAGACAGTGGCTATGAAGTGCATGTAATTTCCTGACTCCTCTGCTCTGGCTCCAATTTGGCTGCAGTTACAATGTGGAGGTGATAGATCCTTTGTGTGGATGCAGAGCAGTCCCTGTTCAGTTGCAAGTGGTGCTGTGCTCCGCTCTTCCCCCCCCATCTTGCCAGCAGATGGCCCAGTCAGGCACACCTGATCCCTCTATTGTGTGACTGTCTGGGTGGAATTCACGAATTCTGTCAGTTACACCAAGTCATATGACTCAAGACAGGCTGCAGGTACAAAAGGGCTAAGGGCAGAAAAATTTACCCAAATTTACCATTAAATAGGGTTTTTCAATGCAATTCCATAGACACCAAACATGACATAGCTGCTTGCTCCGAATTGGAAATTACACTGTATTAAATGTAATAAGAAACCGCCAGTGTTATCCTATGGGAGTGGTAGGCCTCACAGAAGTGAAAAACAAATGTAGGAGTTTTTCACTACCAGGACATGCAAAACTTAAAAGTACATGCCCAACCATTTAATTACAATGCACCCTGTCCTATGGACTACCCCGGGCCTACTTTCGGGGTGACTTATATGCAATAGAAGGGGAGTTTAAGGGTTGACAAGGGGATTTTATTGCCAAGTCGACATATCAGTTTAAAATTGCATTCAGGCTACAGTGGTAGGCCTTGAACATGTTTTAAGGTGCTATTTAAGTGAGTCGCACAATGCTGCAGGCCCATTAGTAGTATTTAATGTACAGGCCATAGGTATATGTTGTACCACTTTACAAGTAACTTATTAGTAAATATAAAATGCCAATCAGGTGTAAGACAGTCGAACCATGTTTAGAGGAGTGAGCACAAGCACTTATGCACTGGTTAGCAGGGGTAAATTGCACAGAGTCCTAAGGCCAACAAAAATGAAGTGCAAATATTCTATCGCAGTATTTGTCAGAGGGAAATCAACGCCAAGAGCTTTGGCTTATACAGTATTCTGTGACAAACCATGTAACACCATACCTATCTATAGGCTTTAACAGAGTCTAATAACAATCCACCCTTATGAGCTTATTGAATTTAACCAGATTTTTCTAAATAAATAAGCCAGGCCTAGTGTGTTTGTCATAAATTTTCATAACTAATAAATTAGCCTTATGGCCTCTAACATAACTGTTTCCAGTGAACCGATCAGGTATATAGCTTCTGTTACGGGCTGTTTTACCATAACTAGCTCAGGCCTAGTGTTTTCTACGTAAACGTTCCCACAAAACAACTATTGGTATCCAGTCATAAAATTACAAGTATGTACAAGTTTAGAGTTGGCTGAACAATATACAACCCTTCCTAAAAAGGCATACCTAGGATTCTCAAACCTCAGTTTTTCTACTCCGAGGGTTTGCCACAGGAGGTCACCAATGCACTTGCCAACTATGGTAAAGTGTGATATTCCATGTTGCAAAAAACCTTTCTGTATGCTTTAACACAGTGTAATGACAATCCTCACTTAAAGGCCTATTGGCATTACAATTTGCTTTTCACAATAAATGCCAGGCCTACTGCCTCTGTCATAACTTTTCCTTTCAAGCAGATCAGGCCTTTAGCCGTGGTCAATGGTTTGTCACCACTCACCCTCTCAATTCTGCTGTATTGAGCATCGACTTTCCCACAAGGCACATCGCAAGCAGTCTTTTTCTGCCAAAGTACTCCTCTGCCCAGTAGAAATGTGAACTTATCACATTTGGGAGGAACCAAAGCCACTTTCTCAGTAGTGCTTCTTAAAGCTCTTTTTCTGTTGATTCCATAGGGCTTAGCAACAGCTGCACAGCCAAAGGAGACCTAACAGGAATCTCACAGTTAGCCTACCCAACCAAATATATGATTACAAAATAATCTCAACTGCTGATCGTTCATCTGCCAAGCACTTGAATGCCCGTCTTCTGACTAGCAAGTACTCAATTTAACTCCTTGCCATCCCACAGGGTTTAAAACTGTGGTTCCCCTTGTGAAATCAGAACTTATGGGACTACTAAATCAATTTCTGAGATCAGCAGTTGTTCATCTTCATTTAAACAGCCATGTCTCCTCTACCCCAGCCTTTGCTGCAGCTGGCTAACTTAAGCGTCATTTCTTGGCTATGCTGCCCATCAAATCTGCTAGAAAATGCTGTACCGTGACAAATGTAGAACTTTAAGGAAGCATCTGATGTCTTCATCTTAGTTTCGGCTGGATTTTATCCAAGGCCTTTTTCCAAATGACATATACTTCCATTTTGACCCATGTATTTAGAAAGTATAATCTATGCTGAACAATGCTTTGGATTCACAACTGTGAAACTAGCTTTCCCATATAACTATTCTTTTAAATGCTTGTGTACTTAATACAACTGTTCTTATGCGTTGCTAATATTGGCCATCAGTCAGCTGCACTTCTATTTCTCTTTTAGTAGTATGTCGACGCTTTCCTTTTTTGACAGTTTAGATGATGTATGGGCTCTCCCGATTTAGTTGTGCAATTGCCCGTATAATTGTATAAAAGTAAGACTCTGACCCCCTGTAATAATTAAAGTAAAACTCCAATACATTGCCTTTTAGTTTGATACCTACTATATATTCATCCTCGTAGTTTTGTTTTCCCAAAAATATACAGTTCATATTTCATTTGAAACTCAAAATAGCTATCGAGCATCTCTTTTTGTTTCCCGAAACAGCAAACGTCTCTGGGGTGGGTAAAGGTTGGCAGGTTTCTCGCAATATCACATAATGGTTTGCTTTATAATTTGTATGACAAAGCTTTCCATGCATCTTTTACATTTTCCACCCCTTCATGTGGATTGGTCACTTTTAGATTAGTGGTGCGTGTCAGTTTCAACAAGCTTTTTATATCTCTGGGCAACCACTTTAGCAGTATTGTATTGTAATTGCGTTTATATGCCCTTACTACCACGGACATGGCGTTGAAGTGCTTTATGGCAGGTAGTATATTATTCTGGAATCCAAGATTAGTGGTTAATCCAGTTTCTATTGGTTGGTTACTGGTTAGTATTGGTTATTACTGGGTATTGGGATTAGTATTGTGTTATCAAGGAAACCCTTCCATTCAGTATCTAAGTTGCCTGTTACCAATAGATGCCCGCGCCTCCTCTTCACCAGTCTTCTTTTGTCAGTGGCTTCTACTCAATCATTTACAATCCTCGTCTCACCTTACCGCTTGGCATGTTTGTGCCAAAACGATCTTTTTGTAAATTGGTATATTTAGTTATGAAATCACAACGACAAGGCAAATATTTGGGCAATGTGCACCGCCCCCTTTTGTGGTAAAAGTGCCCATTGAGTCCACTACCTCCCCTCATGCCATTGTCGTTTTTGCTTTGATACAGAGAAGTGACTAGGTTCTATCCCTGTCAAACTGCAAATCTAATTTGGGGCTATAAATTATCGTTTTGTCGAAGCTGTTTTGACTAAGTATTTCCCTTGTAGGTCAGTGTTGGACCTGGCCCTTTCTTCAGGGTTATCCCCAAACATTTTGACTTCCTCCGCCTATTTTTCTGAGGTTCTTTTTGTGGGCTTAAGGACTCTGGGCACTCTACTAGTGTTAAAGTGTATGTACTGTCTCTCCTAAACATGGTATGATTGGTTTACACCTGTTTTGCATATTTAGTTTACATAGAAGTCCCTTGTAAAGTGGCATACCATATACCTAGGGCCTGTAAATTAAAAGCTGCTAGTGGGCCTGCAGCACTAATTGTGGCACCCACAGAAGTAGCCCTTCAAACCGGTCTCAGGCCTGCCACCACAGGACCTGTGTGCGCAGTTTACTGCCACGTTGATTTGGCATTTAAAACTACTTGCCAAGCCTTAAACTCCAGTATTATTACACATAGGTCAACCCTAACGTAGGTCCTATATAGCCCCATGGGCAAGGTGCTGTGTAAGTAAGGTAGGACATGTACCTTTATGTTTTGCATGTCCTGGTAGTGACAAACAGCCTATTTCGTTCTTAACCGCTGTGAGCCCTGTTCCTCTCATAGGCTAGCATTAGGAATTCTGTTATATACTTTTACGCGGTAATTCCTGATCAGAAAGGAGTGCTGTTGCTATGTTCGGTATGTTTAGGATGGTAGGGATAAATCCTTACTGGTGAAGCTGGATTTTACATTAGTATTTAAGAAATGCCAGTTTTAGAAAGTGCAAATGCAAAAAGAACAAATGATGGATGGAATGTTGAGCAAACAAACACTCGCCCTTAGTACAGCAATCTGGGCCTAAATCCATCGTGGTTTTTTTGCTCACCACACCATTCCAGTGCGGATCCAGCCATATGCAAATCAGTCTGGACTCTGCTCCCCAAGGGAACAGTCCTGCCCGAACTGCCAGGCCAGGTCCTCCCCGGACCGCAAATAAGCATCTTAGGACCGGTTTCGGGATTTCACCCCATATCAGCCAGGATAGCTTGTCTCCGGTGGCATGGTGAGCACGGGACCCACATCTGGGCATACCCGACCCACTTAGGGCGACAAATGCAAAAAGAACAAATGACGGAAGGAATACTGAACGATGTCAAACACTCACCCCCAGTACAGAGATCTGGGCCTAAATCCATTGTTATTTTGCTCACCACACTATTCCAGTTTTGGAAAGTAGGCACTTCTCTGCTCTTTTAACTCCTTGTGCTTTGCAGCCTGTCTCCAGTACACTTCAGGGCTGGGTGACAGCTGCACTTTGTTCACTCTCTCCAAACAGCCACAACACAGGAAGGGCTGGGTGTGACAGGGGATACATCTGCATTCATCTGCATACTGATAGTCTTCCTGAGCATGGCGAGGGAGCGGAGGTTCACACTTACATTTGTATAGGTTGTGTCCTGCCCTCACACAAAAGGCTGATTTGCCCCCTACTGATCGTCTAGAGTCGGGGTTAAGCTGAAAGTGATTGTTGTGCACTTATGAGGGTTCCTTTGAAGTCACCCCATACATCAAAGGCATTTTGTAGTATAAGTTCTGGGGCTCTTACTCCATATTTTTAGACACTGCGTGGGACTTTCATCCAGACGCTGCTGGTTCTACATGCTGCACAATGCCAAGAGGACTGCTGTGCTGCCAAGAGGAACTGCCATTTGGCTAATTGCTGTGCTGTGTTGGCCTGCTGGGCTGCAGTAGGGACTGCCACTTTGCAACCTGCCTTTATGTGCCGGCCTGCTACCTGCTTTGGTGCCCTACTTGTGTTCTCCAAGGGCTAGTTGGCTTGCCCAGTGTGCTCTGAAATCTCAGGGCCATAAAAGATTTCACCTACTCACCGCTGCTGTGGGACTCTGTCACTCGTAAGCCCAGCAGCAGTGCACCCTGACTAGGAGCTGTGATCGTCCGCTCGTAGATTGGTAGTTCCTTAAAGCCCAGCGCATGTTGAGCGCTTTGTTTTTTTCACTTAGCCCAGTGCATGCTGAGACGCTTCCTCTTTCATCAAGCTCAGTGTGGGTTCAACGCTTCGTGTGTAATCAAAGCAGCATGTGTGTCCCAGCGCCGCACTCACCGAGGAGGTTACTCGCAAGAGGGGTGAGACTTATAGTCTCCTTAGATGACATTCTCATTATGGCAGAAAGCAAGGATCTAGCCCACGATTACACGACTCTGGCGGTTCGCTTGATGGAAGATTTGGGCTTTGTAGTGAACAAGAAAAAGTCTTGTTTAGATCCAAGTCAGGAGACAGTGTTTTTAGGTTTTTAGATTTGGACCTTGGACTGTGTATTGAAGTTGCTCATGGAGAAGGTGAGGCTGCTGTGAGTTGGCAATTAAAGAGACATGCATAATATTGGCCTCCGTGCCTTGCCATAAAATCGCCGCCGAACTGAAGGAAACTCTTCTGACACTGGACTTGCATTGTCGTAGAAACCAGGCTTTCCCTTGATGACGCGGCTATGTCAGCCGTGCTGCTGCCACAGGAAGAAGACCAGCGTAACTGCAGGCATTTCCTCGATCACCCTGAGTAATCCTGCTGGGCCCAGCGCTGCACTGCCTGAAGACGGAGGGAGCCCCCAGTGGTGCGAGCACAGCCCTGATCACAAAGGTACCGATCGCTCAGCACCGAGCTTCAGCCCCGTCGTCAACTGCATCTCTTAACATACTGGATTGTGCTTTGACTGCATATCGGTCCCGAGGGCCCATAACGTCATCTTGGTTGGGGGAGCCGGCGCCTACCCGGTACAGGGATTGTACCTGCCGGGATCCCCAGTAAGCCACCTTGGTTGGAAGACCACACCAAGCCAGTGCTCTTCCAGCACTCCCCTGTAGGAAATGACCATAAAGCCCCGAGTAGTCCCGCAAGTATCTCTTCTCTACAATTGCACAAAGACTGTTTAAATAAAGTGTTCATTGCGAAGTTTTACAACTGCATATTTTGAAAAATACTTATCCAATTTTTATGTTTTTAACCTTGTTTCGTGCAGGATTACGAGGGTTATCCTTACATATACATACATACCTGAAACCATATATTGTATTATCATTTTGGTCTTGTTTTGTATATAATATAATAATCTATTATTTATAAAACCTTGTGTGGAGTCTCATTTGTGTTGTATTCATTGTGTTATTGTGCGAGTGTGTTGCACAAATACTTTACACATTGCTTCTGTAGATTAGCCTGCCTGCTCTGTGCCAAGCTATCAGAGGGTGAGCACAGGTTATCTTTGGTGTGTAACTGACTTACCCTGACTAGAGCGGTGTGTTCTGCCTGGTGTGGGTGCATACCTTAGTAAACCAGAAACACCATTTCTAACAGCCAAGATTTAAACGTTTGTTGCTGTAAGGTTGCAGCATTCAGAACACAACTCCTGTTCAACAGATGAATTAAAATTGGTCTCATGCTGTTTTTTGGATTATGTACCCTACAAATGCAATTTGTGGTGGGTGTATTTGCCTTAGTGTCAAGCTGATTGCCAGCAAAATATTGGTGCATTATAATTATAAACTTGGCGAGCGTCCATTTTGTGTTCAATACTTGAAACAGCCTTTATTTGATTATTGTGTTTTGTGTTCTCCTCCAGTCGCGTGCCTCTACCATGCAGGTATTTGCTTCTTTCTCTTATAAAGGAGTTGCTGTGGTATGATGGGTGCGATTTATGACCAGTAGACACCTGCGCAAAACATTCGAGGGAGTAATGAGCTCAAGTTATGCTGCTGTGAAGACGGATGTTGGTTTGTGATAACTGTATTTTTGTCTAAACGAAAATGCACATGCTGGCGTTACTTCTGTGACACAGATGTGCTCACAGATGCTCTTGAACACACCCTTAATGCCACAAATGCATTTACAAACAACATAAACTATCTTACAAGTAAATTTATGTATGACTTTTTCATTAACCCGATCAATGAGACAGCTGTCAATATAGTATTGCCTATTGAATTTGTTCGAGTTTTGGTGGGCTAATTTATGCAGCAGCATTATCTAAATTATGCGGCTTAAGGTGAATTTTGCACCCCATTCCTTGGCAGTAATACTTTGATATATTTCAGCTGGAAACAAAATGTTCGCTTCAAATCTGCACATTATGTGGCAGCTTTGATAAAGGCATACTTGCCCAGTAAATTCCACTGTTGCAGAATCTCATAATTCCACTGACCTTCACCATTGTTAATATTTAAAATGAAAAATCTTTTCTTAAAAGATTTTTGTTTTTAAAAATGTAATTCCACTAATTGCCCGTTTTTGGCTGCACATTGAAGAGAACTTCAACAGTCTTTCCCTTCTACAGACAGAATGTTTTTAGCAACGAAAAGGGTTCTACTTTTCTAAACTTCTATTGTTTGTTAACTGAATACGTATTATTTTATTTTGTATACTATAGACCACCAAACAGAATAGTTGATATTTCACATCTGTTTTTAAGAAACCTTGCCCTGTTTACAAAAATACCTCTTTCAAGCCAGTTACCCACATAAACATGTATTATAAAAAATTCCGCACCTTGCAACATATTTAATATGGTCCCATATTACCATCTCAGGATTCCGATGTCATTTAGAAAGCACTCAGCCGTGTGCTTCATGATTTTAACAGAACCCCTCGATGGCAATATTATATTGTATAGTATTACATTACATTATGCACAGTTTCCTATTTTGTGTGTCTGTCTCTCTCCCTATAAGTCTGTGTGTGTATGTGTGTGTATGTATGTGTGTGTGTGTGTGTGTGTGTGTGTGTGTGAGGCTTGCCGTGCCCCGTAAATTATACAAAAAAGGCAGCAAGGAACTCTTGGTAGTTCCCAAGTTTAGGTGAAGGGCAGCTCCTGTATAGAGCATCCTACAACACCAGTGACGCTCTAATCTGCTCACCTCAATGTCTGGTTTTCTAGCAACGTTTTTAAGCATGGGATTAGCACAGTACCACCCATGGCGAGCTAGAAAGGAACTAAGTATTTTAACATTTTTACAGCAAAGTCTTCAAGCATAGGATTAGCTAGTGCAAGGATGTGTGTGTTTTCACCTGAGATAGGTTAAACTGACTGACTTTGTGCGAAATAAACATTCAATAAACATTCAATGTTCATGTATAGTACCAATGTGAAGTTTGCGTTGCATTCTACATATGGCAGTTCTAGCACAACACACTGAACCAGTGATCATGCTCCTCTGTCTTGAGAATACAGTTTGCCCCAAGATCTTCCTTGGTTGTTACTTCCAACTAAAAATATGCCTTGCTGTAAGGAAGATGGTACTTTGTAAATGCACTCCATGGCAAAAGCCCAGACTTCTTTTACACTATTAATAAAACCACCTCCTACTTATCATTTGTTACTGTGCACAGTGTCGAAGACCTTTCAGGTTTAGAACTTAGCTTGTATACAATATCTAATCAACTGCTGGTCGGGGAGCCACTGGTTGTCTGTACTGAAACTGAGATTAATGAAGGCAGTTCATAGAGGAGCCTATGGTATCAGGATATTGCTTGTGATTTTGTGGCTGTATGGCCCCAAAACCAGAACAGCCAATATTAAGCCATACAGTGCGTGCAGGTACTCATTATGAACTCAGTGGGGTGCAATTCTCTCCTCCACAAAGCACTGGTCATCCAGTCTGTTGGCATGCCAGAAAACTCAACATTGTTCCTTCCACGGCCTTGGGAAAAGAGTCCACTATCGATTGGTTAGTGACAACTCACTTCTAAAGCTTAAGAGCAAGTAACCCACTCCGCCAGACTCTTCAGAATCATTTGCTGTCACCATTCTTCCTCTAGACCACATGGACCACCATATCTCCACTCTTTAGGATGCATGCACCAAGCAGCCCTCATGGTTGTGTCTGCCCATTATGACCAGGCTCCTTTTTATGTCCACAAGCCACTGTTTAGTCTTTAAAAAACACAAATGCTGATATTCCCTAGAAACATACTGCTCATAAAAATGTACCCAAATAGCTTACTTTAGAAAACATGTTTTCAAAATGTGTGGTGTAAATAGTGTAATATCTCTTGATGACCAGTGTTACTCTTGAGCCCAATTAGTCTTGAATAATTTATCAACTTCTGCAGCAAGAAAAGCAGAGTGTTCCCCGAAAGGAGTTTACTCTGTGAAACCCATTTGTTGTGTGTATATGTACAAGGAATCCAATCCTGAATGAAAGGAAGCAGCACACCACTTCTGTCCACGAGTAATGTATTCATTGAAAAACAACGCGTTTCAGCCGAAACGGCCTTTGTCAAGTTTGTAAACCAAAACACCAGGAGCCATTAAGTATGCATGACATCACAATAGACATAGAAGAAATCCTTATGGATTGTTACATGGATCGATAACGATCCTAAAGTGCAAAAGCCGTACGCACAAGTTACTACTTGTGTAACGATATATTTGTAAGAGACATTAGTTAGTGATAGATTCCTTACCTTAGAATATCCCCAGGCGTCAGGCTGGATCCGGAAAGTTTTTCGCTAGCAGTACCACTGCGCGTCAGTAGGTGGCGTCGTGCGGTTCTGCGTCCGTCGCTGGCGTCGTAAGCACCGAGATGACGTCATGGAAACTACTTAGGCGCCACCCATGCGCGCTGACGTCCGTTCTGTACACGACTTTCCGCGCCAGGAACGCAGAGCCATGCAAGAAACTGACCATTGGTGCCATGAAACTAGGGCCCTGAAAGGGATGACCCTAACCCTAGAATCAGTTAGCAGAACGGGGAGGATGGGTGGGGCGGTAAGGAATCTATCACTAACTAATACTTCAGATATATCGTTACACAAGTAGTAACTTGTGCATCTGAAAGAGACACGTTAGTGATAGATTCCTTACCTTAGAATAGATACCCCAGCAATACCAACCCCGGTGGTGGGTCTGCGAATAGATTACACCAGAAAGTCACGGAGAACAGAACGGCCAAAGAAGCTGTCTCTCCGGACTTGGTTGTCAAGGCAGTAATGCTTGGTAAACGTGTGCAGCGAGGCCCCTGTAGCTGCTTGACAAATATCCTGCAAGGGAACGCCGCGTCCCAAGGCAGTAGTGGCTGCCGTCGCCCTGGTAGAATGGGCACGCAGCCCCACAGGAGGCTCCTTCTTAGCCAAGGAGTAACATGCTTTGATGCTCAAAACGACCCACCGAGAGATGGTGCGCTTGTGCACGGCCCGACCTTTTTTGGCGCCCACGTAGCCAACAAAGAGCTGGTCATCCACCCGGAACTGTTGTGTGCGCGTCAGATAGAACGAGAGCGCACGTTTTGGGTCCAGACGATGGAGCCTCTCTTCCTCTTTTGAAGGATGCAGAGGCGGAAAGAAGGTGGGCAAAGTGATGGTCTGCCCGATGTGGAAGGGCGTGACAACCTTTGGCAAGAAAGAAGGACGGGTCCTTAAAACCACCTTGTCCGGATGAACAGAAAGGAAAGGAGGTTTAGAAGAAAGAGCCTGGAGCTCACTCACTCTTCTGGCAGAGGTGATAGCTACCAGGAAAGCCGTCTTGAGAGTAAGAAGACGTAAAGGACAGTTATGAAGGGGCTCGAAGGGAGCGCACATCAGATAGGTCAAGACAAGATTTAAGTCCCATCGAGGCATTATGAAAGGCACAGGGGGAAACGTGTGTGTAATGCCTTTGAGGAAACGGCTAACAACGGGGACTTAAAGAGAGAAGGCTGATCTGGAAGCCGAAGAAAGGCGGAGATAGCCGAAAGATAACCTTTGACAGTGCCCAGAGCAGAGCCCTGCTGGGCCAAAGATAGGAGGAACAGAAGGACCTCAGAAAGAGGGGCAGAAAGGGGATCCACAGACTTAGCTGTGCACCATGCCACAAATTTGTTCTACCTGCAGGCGTATACCGATTTAGTGGAGGGACGCCTGGCTGCCAGAATGACATCACAGACTTCAGGAGGCAAGTCAAATGGAATCAGCTGTCGCCGCTCAATCTCCACGCATGGAGGTGGAGGCTGGCCAGGTTCAGGTGTAGGACCGTCCCCTGCTGCTGCGACAGAAGATCCTCCCGAAGAGGCAGTTGGATCGGGGGATCGATCGCCATGTTGAGTAGCTCGGGATACCAGTATCTTCGTGCCCAATCCGGAGCCACAAGGATGACTTGGGCCCGGTCGCGCCGAATCTTCTTCAGCACTCTGGGCAGAAGTGGTATAGGTGGAAAGGCGTACAACAGACCGCAGCTCCACTCGTGACGAAAAGCGTCGCCGAGCGAGTGCTGCCTTGGAAATTCCAACGCGCAGAACTGATGACATTGCGCGTTCTCTTCGGTGGCGAATAGATCTAACCAAGGCTCTCCCCAGTGCAGAAAGAGACCTTGCGCCACGTCCAAGTTCAGACGCCATTCGTGATCCATCAAGCACTGGCGGCTGAGTTCGTCGGCCCTGGTGTTCAGAGAACCTGCCAGGTGTTGAACCACCAAGGTAATGTCTTGATGTTCCAGCCATGTCCAGAGGCGCAGAGCATCCTGACATAGGGTCCAGGACCCCACCCCGCCCTGTTTGTTGCAATACCACATGGCGGTGGTGTTGTCCGTGAACACCTGCACTACACTTCCCCGGACAGAGGGAAGGAATTCCTTCAGTGAAAGTCGGATTGCCCAAAGCTCCAAAAGATTGATATGGAGCCGGGACTCCGCCGGAGACCAGAGGCCTCTGATCTCCGCCTCTCCCAAGTGGCCACCCCATCCCAGGAGGGTCGCATCCGTCACCACTGTGTGCTCCGGTTGGGGAAGGGAGAGGGATCTGCCATTGACCCAATCGCGATTCGTGAGCCACCACTGCAAATGTCGTGCAGTGCCCTCCGAGATTTGGACATGATCGGACAGGTTGCCCTGATACTGTGCCACTGGAACTTCAGGTCCCACTGCAGAGCCCGCATATGCCATCTGGCATGTTGCACCAGCAGGATGCAGGAGGCCATCAGGCCCAGGAGCCGAAGGGTCATCCTGACTGAGATCCAGGATAGCGGCTGAAAGATCGGAATCATAGCCTGAATATCCCGGACCCGCTGCTCGGGAGGATAAACCCGAAACCGTGTCGAATCCAGAACCGCTCCAATGAAGGGGAGCTTCTGAGAGGGACTCGGGTGCGACTTCGGCACATTGATGGAGAACCCCAGCAAATGCAGGAGGTCGGCCGTAGTCTGAAGGTGGGTGACAACTGCCTGCGGCGAGCCCGCCTTCAACAACCAGTCGTCGAGGTAGGGGAAGACTGACACCCCTGACCTGCGCAGATGAGCTGCGACCACCGTCATCACCTTCGTGAACACCCGAGGGGCGCTTGTGAGGCCGAAGGGGAGCACGGCAAACTGAAAATGCTCCTGGCCTACCGTGAACCGCAGGTAACGCCGGTGGGCCGGCAGGACGGGAATGTGAAAAAATGCGTCCTGCAAGTCCAACGCTACCATCCAGTCTCCAGGGTCGAGGGCAGCCAAGACCTGAGCTAGAGTCAACATCTTGAACTGTTCCTTCCGGAGGAAGCGATTGACGTTCCTGAGGTCCAAGATGGGGCGCAATCCCCCTTGTCCTTCTTGGGGACCAGAAAGTAGTGGGAATAACAACCGCTCCCTACTTCCGGTCCAGGAACACACTCTATGGCCCCGTTGGCCAAGAGGACCGTGACTTCCTGCAGGAGAAGTGCCAAGTGGTCCCCCGACACACGGTGGAACTGAGGCGGCATGGCTGGAGGGGTGGACTGAAAAGGAAGGGCGTAACCCTGGCGGATGATCTGCAACACCCACTTGTCCGATGTGATAGCGTGCCAGTGGGGGAGATGATGGCGGACCCTGCCACCCACTGGCGTGGGGTGCCCCACAAAGCTCGTATTAGGAAGGTTTGGCAGTAGAAGCGGCAGAGGTGGACTGACCCCCACGCTGACTCCCAGACCCGCCCCTGTGGAAACCGCGTCCGCGGCCCCGCTGAGGCTGGTGCTGCACAGGCTTGGTGAAGGAACGTGCCTGGGCGCCCCGTCCTTGGCCACGAAAGGAACGAAAACCAGGAGTGGCTGGGCTTCTCGTGGAAAGACCCAAGGACTTGGCCGTGGCCCGCGAGTCCTTGAAACACTCCAGCGCACTGTCGGCCTTATCGCCAAACAGGCGAGTGCCATCAAAGGGCATGTCCATGAGTGAGTTTTGGACGTCTGGCGAGAACCCGGTAGATCTGAGCCAGGCGTGGCGGCGAAGCGCCACATTGGTAGAAATCGCTCTACCCAAGGAGTCCGCGGTGTCTAAACCACACCGAATGGCGAACTTAGCTGCATCCTTACCTTCTGCAATGGCTTGGGACAATACAGCTTGGGTTTCCTCAGGACTATGAGGTAACACCTGCGCAACTGTGTCCCACACCGCGTGGGAATAGCGGCCCAATAGACAGGTGGTATTCACTGACCGCAGCCCCAAGCTGGCCGAAGAGAACAAACGTTTACCAAACTGTTCCAGCTTCTTAGAGTCCTTATCCGGCGGAGCCGTGGGAAAGGCACTCTGCGACGTCGAAGCTTGGATGACCAGACTCTCGGGCGTAGGGTGTGTGGTCAAAAAGGCGGGGTCACCCGGCGCCGGGCGATGACGCCTGGCAACGTTCTTATCCACAGGGGCCCCTGTGGCGGGCCGCGACCAAGTGCCCAGCAAGACGTCAGTGAGGGCGTCATTAAATGGCAGCAGGGGCTCTGACGCAGTGGATGCCGTCTGGAGCACATCAGTTAGGAGGTTAGTTTTGAGGGCTACCGTAGGGAGGTCCAGGTGGAGAACCTCAGCTGCCCGACGAAGCACCACCGTGTAGGAGGCGCCCTCCTCCATGGTAGGCGGGGGAGAGGCAAACCCCGGGTCCGACGAGACGTCGAGGTCGCCGGCGTCCCCCCAAATCGTCCGCCCAGTCCTGCTCAGAGTCACACTGACGAGCAAGAGGGTCCTCAGACCCCTCCCAGTCGCCTCCACCTCCACCGCCTGTGGCACCGACCGTGGCGGCAGGGCAGGAGCCGGGGAAGGGACAAACTGCGTTGGGAACGGCGCCGAGAATGGCGCCGGCCGGGGCCGGACCGGCGCCGTGTCCCAATGCGGATCCCAGGTAGGAGCAAAATGGTTTTGGAACCTGGGCAAGGGTGGGACAAATGGTACCCGCTGCGGCGCCGGAGGCGGAGCCGGCAGCGATGGACCTTGTGGCGCCGGGGCCGGAGCCGACGGCGCAGGATCCTGTGGCGCCGAAGCTGGATCCGCCGACGGTCCAACAGGATCCTGACACGGGACCGCGGGGCCCGAGCGCGCGCCGGCGGGAGCCCGAGGCCTAAAAAGGCGGTCCATGGTAGCAAGAAACTCTTGCACCTGTGCGGCAGTCGCCGACGGACCCGGGTAAGGTGGGTAGGCCGCGGGACTCCCGGGCTCCAGAGGAGCCGCAGGGGAAAAGCCCTTGTCCGCATCCGGGGACCGACGGGGGGACGTCTGAGAGCGAACACGCTTCTTCGACTTCTTTTTGTGTCGTCTCTTACCCGAATCCGAGGGTGAAGACTTTGAGCCCGAGGAGCGATGACTGTGGCCCCGCGAGCGTTCTCTGGAACGGCCCCTGGACCGGGAACGGCGCTGGGACAAGTGCCGGACCTCCAGCAGCTTCCGGTGCGGCTCCCTCAAGGCCTTCGGGGCCATGGCCCGACAGTCCCGACAGGACCGGGAGTCGTGGTCGGTCTCCAGGCAGTAGAGGCAAACATCGTGGAGGTCCGCCACCGACATATTGCGACGGCAGGCCCCAAGACTTAAATCCAGGCATCCCTACGTGCACCAAGGAAACCAACAGGAGACAAAAGTCTCAAAAAAGGTAGTCAAAAAGTGACTAAGGTACGTGCTCTAACCGCATCTGCGCTTACTGGCGCGGAAAAAGAAAGAACTGACGTCGCGCATGGGTGGCGCCTAAGTAGTTTCCGTGACGTCATCTCGGCGCTTACGACGCCAGCGACTGACGCGGAACCGCACAACGCCACCTACTGACGCGCAGGGGTACTGCTAGCGAAAAACTTTCCGGATCCAGTCTGACGCCTGGGGATATTCTAAGGTAAGGAATCTATCACTAATGTCTCTTTCAGATAAATAATTCAAATTATACATGTGAAATCACGGATAATGAATATATGTATAGATCTGTTTTAAAGTATTTGCGAATTCATTGCTATATGAAATCATGAGACCATCAGTGAACTATGCCGTATTCAGAGCGTCATAGTAAAAATAGAAAATTTCCAAAAACAATTCATTCCGCAAATGTATCCATCAAAGATAAAGAGTATGCGTGGTTGAAATATGTTAACATTGTTAAACAGAAAAATTCCTCTGAGCACATTGCTCCCAATAGGGAACAATATCACATAAATTAATAAAAGATGACATACAAGAAATACCCGGGGTTTATATTACACATTTTTCACTTACATTACACTTTTGAATCTAATTTTCTTACCAATCCCTGAGCCACTATTCATTTTACGTCACAGTATTGGTGCAGAGCCGAATTTTTTAATTTACAATTTGATCATGGAAATGTGATAATTATACATGAGATCGAAGGTTATTCCTTTTTTTTTTTTTTTTTTTTTTTAATAAACAATTTTATTGTTTTTTAAACAGAAACTACCAGCAGCAGTCAAATACAATACATCACAACATTCATCTGATATTACCATTTACATGCACAGGGAGACGAGTTTGCATTACAGTCTTGGAGGTCTTACATAATTTACACATTAACAGGGAGACACGTTTAATCTATCTGCCCCAGCCATTTGCCCCAGACCTTATGGTATTTAGCTGGGCACCCTCTGGCCTCAAATAATGGTTTCTCTTGTGCTGCGCACCAGTCTACGCCTTTGCGGCATTTCGATATGCCAGGGGATTTCGGGTCTATCCAGCTAGCCGCGATGTCGCGCTTGGCTACCATTATGGCAGTGGTAAGGAATTTTAGTCAGCCCGGGAGCCGTCCAGGTCATCTGTGATTCCCAGGAGTATATTTAAGGGGTTGTGCGGGACCTCCCAACCCAGGACCTCCGTGAGTTCTTTTTCTATGGAATCCCAGTAGCGCGTGATGATCGGGCAGGCCCACACCATGTGGAAGAAGTCCGCCGGGTCATGAGCGCATCGTGCACAAGATGCATTTGGCTTTATACCTGCACAGAAGAGGCGTTTGGGCGTTGAGTAGGTAGCATGCAAGTAGTATAGTTGGACCAGACGGAGCCTGGCGGAGGTGGTGACTGTCTTGGGTGCCATTAGAGCGTCTCTCCAGTCCTCTTCCTAGAGAGGTCCCACCCATTGTTCCCATAGGTTTCGGAGCCGATCTAGTGTGTTTGGAGTGTTGTTGGTGAGAGAGCGGTAAATACGAGACACCCCCCTTCCCCAGGTTGCCTGTCATAATTTGTGCCTCAGGGGGGACTGTATTCTGGAAGGGATGTGCCTTGAGGTACGCGTGTGTAGAGGGTGTGGCGTAGCTGCAGATATCTAGAAAACTGCGAGGAGTGCAGAGAATAGCGGGTTTGTAGATCTTGGAAGGTACGCGTATGGTCACCCGTCCACACATCGCCTAACTGCGAGATGCCGATAAGATCCCATGGCCGGAATCCCTCTAGGCCACTGACCTCCCGAACCCGGGTCCCCTGCCAGAGTGGAGTGTATTGGGTTAATTTGTTCGTCCATTGGGTGTGGCGTAAGGAGGCGCGCCAGGCCAGAAGAACCGCCTGCGTCACCGTTGGCATCGTCTTGGGGATGGCGGCACCGTACATCATCGCCTGGATCTTGGATAGGCCCAGATCACCCAGTTCCAGCCTGAATGCTGGGTCCGACCGGCCACCGTTAAACCAGTCATGTAGTGTGAGTAGGCGGGTTGCCAAGTAGTAGAGATAGAGGTTGGTCATGCCCATGCCACCATCGAAGGACTGGATCCAGCACTGGGATAGGGCCAAGCGAGGTCTCGGTCCGCCCCATAGGAATTTAATAGTCAGGCCGTCAAGCTCCTTAAACCAGGTTCGTGGGAATTGAAAGGGGGTGTTTTGGATCATATAGAGGAACCGGGGAAGTATCATCATTTTAAAGAAGGCTACTCTTCCAAGGGGATTTAGCGGTAGTGTTCTCCATTTATGGAGATCAGCACGTGCTTTTCTCATCAGCGGGGTGACGTTGAGCGACCAGGCGAGGTCAGGGAGCAGGGCTACCCAGATCCCTAGGTATTTGAAGGACTGTTTTCTGATTGGGATCGTGGACTGCCAGTCAAAACAGTCTCTTGACAGGTGAAGAGGGACTAAGACGGATTCGTTGGAGTTCAGCTTCAGTCCGGAGACTTGCCTAAAGAGATGCAGAGTCCGAAGGCAGCGAGGGCCAGATTGGGCTGGCTCAGCCAAGAAAAGCAAGACCTTATCCGCACATAGTGCGATTTTGTCTTCCACAGCATTAGGCCATCTCCAGCCTTGAATACGATCGTCAAATCGCACCAGGCACGCCAAGGGCTCCATCACTAGGGCGAATAGGAGCGGTGAGAGGGGGCAGCACTGCCTCGCCCCCCCGTTCGATGGGGAATAACTCCGAGAGTGCCCCGTTGACTAGGACTCTCGCTTGTGGCCGGGAATATAGGACTTTGACCAAGTTCCGGAAGTGTTGGCCCATACCGTTTAGGACATCGTCTAGATATCTCCAATTTACTGAGTCGAATGGATTCTCGAAGTCAAGAAGGAGCGCAAAGTAAGGAGTTAATGAGCGACGATGCGCTAAGGCGACGTGGAGACGTCTGAGGCAGCGTCTGGTGCCACGAGAAGGCATGAATCCACATTGATCGGGGTGGACCAACTTGGAGAGATATGGTTTCAGTCAGTGGGTGAGAATCGAGGCAAAGACTTTGACCTCTGTGTGTATGAGGGAGATGGGGCGATACTCAGCGCAGTGTGGTGAAGGAGGTTGTGTTTTAGGAATTACCACAATAGTAGCGGCGTCCGTTTCGGGCAGAAACGAGACGTTTTTGGTTGCTTCTGCATAGACATTCAGTAAGTGTGGGACAAGTATTTCCCGGTAGGCGGCATAGTATTCCTGAGGGAGGACGTCGGGACCCGGGGTTTTGCCCGGAGCGGAGCGCGATATGGCGTCGCTGATCTCCTCCTGGGTAACAGGAAGGTCTAGATCGAGTGTCTCAGCTTGGCTTAGGCGTGGGAGTTGGATATGTGTTTGGGTGATCAGACTCGAACAAGAGAGCTCAGATTCCTGCCTCGAATAAAGTTTGGAGTAGTAAGCGGCAAAGGTCTGGGCTATCGCTGAGGGGGTGCAGTGGGTGGTACCTTCTGAGTCTACGACCTCCGGGATGATACGATTGGCCATAGGGTGTGTGGCCAAGTGGTGCAGGAGTTTCCCGTTTTTGTTTCCCCAACCATACACCTTAGCCACAGAGGATCTCCATAATAGCTTGGCGGCCTCTATGGAGAGTTGCCTGATTTCGTCTCGTAAATGTATGAGTTGCCTCATGTACCTCGTCCTGCTGGGGAGGTGTCTGGGCTTCAAGGAGAGTCGCCTGGGCCTCCAAGCGAGTAACCTGAGCTTCTTAGAATTGACGCTTGAGTTTGTGCTGGCCCATTGCGAAGCCACGGATAGTAGCTTTACCGGCTTCCCATAGAGTATTCGGGGAGGGGACCGAGTCGCAATTAGTCAGAAAATATTGTTTGTGTTCTGTGCCCAGTCTTTTTAAGGGTTTTGTCCTGAAGGAACCATGCATTGAACCTCCAGACCAGACGAAGTACGCCGGGGGGGGTCTCACACCCTCAAGAGTATCGGCGAGTGGTCAGAGATACCCCTGGGAAGGATAGCGATGTGCCTGACTTTTTGGCAGTCCAGCGCTGGCATGTAGGTGTGGTCAATGCGCGCGTGCGTGTGATGCGCAGCCGAGGTGTGGGTGTACTGTCTGTTCTGGGGGTGCCAGATTCTCCAGGTGTCACATACGGCGAGATCGAAGGTTATTCTAATCCATTATATTTCTTGTATGTTATAGTTTGTACCATGTTTCCATAGGGAAAGCATTTTTTGACTTTGCTATAACTTTATCGTTGTTTGACCAATCTTCATGAAATTTTCCCCAAAACGTGTCAAGGTAGCTTCTGGTTGCCATGGGAAGTTTAGGAGTGATCCGTGCAGTGGGGACCAAGAACTTGGGGCGTGAAATAAGGTTGCGTTTGTAATGTTAATGCCCATAGGAACCTCAAGCCACACCTACAGCCCGAACTGTTGAACGGACTTACACCAAATTTGGCAGGGAGGTAGATGTTGGTTCAAGGAAGTGCCTTTTGCTATATGGTGTAAATCCGTTCAGTAGTTGTTGAGAAATGTAAGTTTAAAATTATAGTGATATCTCTGGTCACGGAGGTTTCGCAATGAATCGCGAATGCACGTGCCAACGGGAATGCTCCGATTGGCTGAACGCACTTGAACAGAAAGTTGTGGCTGCCAATTTATCTATCGGCGACAGTTCCCGGGGCTGAAAATTTGTGTGAAAACCCACATAAGGGGTCAGGATGGAGATACTCTGACCCCATGGTTGAGGAATGGGGGTGTTCATGACACAAGTGCCAGCGTGGCCCCCGTGTACCTTCACAGGGACATTGCGACTATCAACATCGTTGCGAATATTGGTGGAAATATAAAAAAATTATCCTATTGAATTCCTGCTTTTGTTTTCCATTATCGCGACATGTCCGGGGTATCGTGATTACCAACGTCATCGCAATCGCCGGAGTCACTGTGAAAATATAAAATAGGTTTTAGAGATGGTTTTTATAGAAACTCTCTCGAAAAACACGAGTTTAGAGAATACTGTAAGAAACCCCTGGTGTGTAATACTGTAGTATGAATGGATATATGTGTTTTAGACTTTATGGAAAAGGTACGGTTGTCGCGGTTAACAACTTCATTGCGACGTCCCGAATAAACGCAAAAAAGGAAAATAGGTCTGAAAGATGGTTTTTAAATAAACTTAGTTCAAAAATGAGTTTATATGTGCTTTCAAAGAAGTATGTATATAGTAAATTGTGTAGTGCAATGCTCAGAATGGATTTTTTTTTACATACTATTTTTGGATCTGTTGGCGGCCATTCAATGTCTGCTTTTGTTTTATGCTTTCTCGAAGTGTCCTCCATTCTCACTGCAAAAAAGGAAAATAGGTTTTAGAGATGGTTGTTCTAGAAAAATACACTCGAAAAACATGAGTTTGAAGTGCAAAGTAATAAACACTTAGGGGTCGATTCCGATTCGGGCCGGAAATCTCTCCGACCGAGCCGGACCCGGAGAGATTTCCGACCGAATCGGACCCGTGCAGTCCGACCGAACGAGTCCGATGCATTCGTATGCCACCGGACACGAGTCGGTCGGACTCCCATTGAACTCAATGGGAGCCGGTCGTACAACGCGTACGCGGGCTCCCATTGCCTCAATGGGTGCGAGGCGGACAAGGGCGCCCCTACAGCGAGTACGCCGCGAAGCGCTCGCGGCGTACACGCACAGGTAGGGGGACCCATGGGTCCCCCCTGTGTGCGCCTCGCACGGGTACGCGTACAGGGGGTCCGACACGGACCCCCAAAGTACGGCTCCGACAGCGAGTTCGAGTCGGACGGCGCGAGTCGGTCGGAGCGGTCGAGGTGCGCATCGTACTTACCCGGCCGGAAAACGTCTCCATTGCGCGGTGCGAATCGGGTCCGAGCGAGTCGGTCGGAGCGGTACGATCCGGGTACGAGTCGGTCGGAGCGGTCGGGTCGCCCGGACGAGTCGGTTGGCGACCCGCATCGTACTCGCTCGGCCGGACCCGCGTACGATTCGGTCGGAAACAGGGCTCCGAATCGGATCCGGTAAAGCCGAATCCTATTCGGAGCCCTACCGGCCGAGATCGGAATCGGCCCCTAGTGTGTAAAATACTGTAATATATAGATATACACACATGTTAGACTTTATGAAAAAGGTGCGATCGTTGCGGTTAATGACATAATCACGAGGACCTGAATAACCGCGAAAACGGAAAATAGGTTTTAAAGATGGTTTTCAAAGAAACGTAGTAGGAAAAAATGAGTTTAAACATGCTTTGAAAGAAGTATGTATATAGTAATGTGTAGTGCAGTGTTCAGAATGGATTTTTTTACATATTATTTTTTGATGTGTTGGTGGCCACTGAAAGTCTGCTTTTATTTTCCATTTTTGCGATGTATTTGCGGGGATTGTGACGCCGTCCCGAAGAGCCCAAAAAACTGAAAACCCCCCATATTTTTAAAGAAAATTAACAATATTTTGTGAACTAGGGTGGTTCTGAATAGAGCCTTTGTGTTGCTTGTTTGTATATGGCTACTACACATAAGACCGGATGCAGAGTTTCAGATTACTTAGAAACACCCTGTTGGCTTCATCTGTAAAGCGCACTCCATCATTTCTATCAATTCCATGGATGTCAAAACTCAGATTGTTTTTATAGATACAGCCTGTGCAATGGTCTCTGAGGAATGCAGAAACAGGTTTATCAACACGTTTCCTGGCTTTTTTTCAATCTGTGGACAGAATTGATTGGACCACTTCCATTTCTGTCTTTGTCACATGTTGGAGTGCACCAAGACAGTGTGAGGGAAAAGCATCATTAATTCAGCAAAGGTATCCTTCATTAGGATTTCCAGTCCTACTCCAGTTAATGTGTCTAGGTCATTGCCACCACAGTGCACAATCAGGAGGAAGGTTACAGGGACGTTATAGTTTGGAATTAGCATTTAAAAAACCTTAGAAATTCACTGAAAAAAATCGAAGGTTACAGGGACGTTATAGTTGGACTCGGATTTCACACGCACAAAACCAGAGAAATTCAGCAGTTCTAGTTAGTTGAGCTAACTATAACTCGCGCACCCGCAATGCACTGCTTATGATCTCACATATTACATCATTGATGACATGGTCAGCGATACGCGGATACGTCGCCAGAACGCCTCAACAAAAGCAGACATTCAACTGCCACCAGCACATCCAAACATAATAAGTAAAAAAAAAAAATCTATCTTTAAGATCTATTTTCCGTTTTCGCGGTTATTCGGGGAGTCGCGACAACGCCATTAACCACGACGATTGCGTCTTTTCCATAAAATGAAAAACACATATATGCACACATTACAGTATTTTACACACTAGGGGTTTATTACTGCACACTTCAAACTTATGTTTTTCTAGAACAACCATCTCTAATATTTAACGTTTTTGCGGTGAGGCCGGACATCGCAATGACGTCAGTACTCGCAATCCCGGCAAATATGTCAAGAAAGCGGAAAGCAATAGCAGGAATTCAATAGGCACCACCGCATTGAAAAATTAAAATTATATAATTAATTCTAACTATCACACTAGATAAATCACTATCTAAATAACTTTATAAAACATTTATCAGAATATCAATATCTCTATAACAATGCGTATTTATGATTCACGTTAAAAAAAATATATATATATTTTCACCAGTATTCACGAGGAAGTTGCGATACTCGCTATATCCCCGTGACGGTACATTGGGGGGGGGGCATAACAGTTGCGGCGTCGTCGCGAAAATCGCACGCGATTAAAAAAACAAAAACAAAAAACAATTTTGGACACATAACTTGTGTCATGATTACACCCATTTCTCAAACTTGGGTCAGAGTACCACCACCCTGAATCCTTATGTTAACTTGCCCACAAATTTTCAGCACCAGTACCAGTTCCCAGACGATAAAATGGCGGCCGCAACTTTCTATTTAGGTTGCGTCCTGCCAATCACAGCATTCCTGTTAGTGCGTGCACTCGCGATTCATCGCGAAACCACTGCGAAATATCCACGGCCAGAGATATATCAATAATTTCCAGCTTAAATTTCTCAAATACTACTGGACGGATTTGCACCAAATAACAAAAAGCACAGTCTGCGTAACAGCATCTACCTTTCTGCCAAATTCGGTGTAATTCCATCCAATGGTTCGGGCTGTAAGTTTGACAATCCGTTCCTATGGGAATTAACATTACAAACGCACTTTTTTTTTTGTGCCCCTATTTCTCGTTCCCCACTATACGGATCACCCCCAAACATTCCATGACAACCAAAACATACTTTGAAATTTTTGGGGAAAATGATATGAAGATAGGTCAAACTATGCCAAAGTTATAGCCAAGTCAGAAAAAGCTTTTTTATGGAAACTAGATCCTAACTATAACTACCTACTGGCGGTCACCAGAAGGTGATAGAAAGATGGATAGATAGATAGAAAGATAGATCAAAATCTTAATCACACTAGGAATGAAGGCAAGGTAGTAAGGAATAAAAGAAAAGAAGGAAAGAAAGAATGCCCGAGAGGAAGAAAGAGTGAGGAAACGGAGAATAGTTAATAAATTAGGTAGGGTCATGACAAAAGCTAAGGAAGAAAGAATAATTATTAGTGGAAATAAATCTGAACAAAAAAAAAAAGGGTTAGCTACGTTTATTCATATTTTCCGTTACATATTTTCTTAATATTAGGCTTTTTTTTTTTTGGCTGTTACATAACAATAGGGTATATCCAGTACCCAGCTGGGCCTGGGCCAATAATGATACGTACAACAAGTGGTCCAACTGACCGGTAAACCTTTTGAAGCGAAAAACAAAACTAGAGAAACCCCACAATGATTGATTGGAACAATGACCAGGTTAACTTGATTATCAAAAAAGTTTATATTATGAATTAATCACAGGTTCACAATTTCAATGGTTGCTCCAAAGTGAAACAGGTGAATAAAGTGCTCACGGTAGTGCTCGTGGAGGGATGGGGATGTGATAAAATGGACAGTATTTACAATATGTTACAAGGCTGAAAATGACCTGTCTAACAATATATCAAACGCGGACTAAGACAACCAAAGTACTGCGATGCCATGAATGCGGTTCACTGACAGAATATCGATGTACAAAATATAGAATGCAAAAATATCGACTCCCTATACTTAAACAGGAAAGTACAAAAATATCGATGTTAAAAATATAGTTGTACAAAATATCCATTTATATATATAAAATAATACATATTAAATATTAAATAATAAAATTAATTTTTTTAAATAAAGTGGATTTAATATACATTTTAACAAATATAACAAACATAATTAAAGAAATTTAAACACATACATAATAATCAATATATATATATTTACTTTAAAACAATAAACTATTAATTTTAATTTATAATTTTAAAATTATATAAAAATATACATATATAAATGTGTGTATATATAAAATAACATAAAATATATATTTTTTTTAAAACCCATTCTATTATAAATTTAAAACATTAAACTATTTCAAAAAATGTAAACTTAAATTTACCACTCCAGTCTGTAGGGAAGGTATTGGATAGCGGCGGTATAAAAATTACTATTCCCACTCAAGTGAGTGCAACAGTAGGGAAAGTATTGGATTGCGTAGGGGTAAAAATTACTATTCATGAGTGCAACAGTAGGGAAAGTGTTGGATAGCGGAAGGGTAAAACGTACTATTCCCACTCCAGTGAGTGCAACAGTAGGGAAAGTGTTCGACAGCGGAGGGGTAAAAATTACTATTCCCACTCTAGTGAGTGTAACGGTAGGGAAAGATTTGGATAGTGACAAGATACATTTTACTATTCCCACTCCAATCATTGCAACAGTAGGGAAAAGGTTGGATTGCAAAGGGGTAACAATTAATATTCTCACTCCAGTCAGTTCAAAAGTAAAAACAAACAAAATATTAACAACATAAATTATTTAAAAAATAAATAAAAACATATATAAATATAAAAAAACTTAAAATACAAGTGTATTTAATATTACAACTTCAAAACAAGCATATAATGTTAAATGCATGACAAATACCTACAAATATTATATTAAATACAATTTAAAAAAATTCAAACAAATAAATATTTTTAATTAGAAATTATTTAGAATCGAAAATATTACACAAATGTACTTTTTTATTTCCTACCCTATAACACCACACAATTCACAACCCACATCTACATTTTATTAAAAAACTTACTTACATAATTAACATAATTAATTACCAATGGAAGAAATATCAATTAAAAAAAATTAAAACTCATAAAAATGTATAAACTTCCCACACTTTACCCCTATAATCCCCACAAACCACTGGTATAATATACTGTAAAAAAATGAGTTACACATTTAAAACTTATTTTCAATTAAAAAACTAATAGTATATAAAAACGAATTATAAAGTAAGTAAAATTAATTTACTCTCGACCTTTTACCCCTAAAACAGTAAAACCCACACATAAAAAAATATAAACAACCCTAATTAAATATCAATTAATTAACATTAATGATCAACCAATTAATTATGAATTAAACTAAATTACTTCCCACACTTTACCCCTATAAACCCCATAACCCACACCTAAAATTAATTACACAAATTCCATATTTAATTTCCAATTAATCAGTATTAACTAAGAACTAATTATAATTAAATTACTTCCCGCCCTTTACCCCATAAACCCCACATCTAAAAAAAAATTCACACAACTACCATAATTATCAATTAATTAGTTAATATAAATTAACAACTAATTATTAATTAAACATTTTATTTATTTATTTGAAGAGTTTTATATAGCGCTGGCTAGACCCGGAGGTATTGGAGCGCTTTACATGAGGAAGCACAAGTTACAAAATTACATTTGTTACTGGAGCTAAAAATACCAATAGGAAAAGACCGTGTTACACAGTAACATGAGTTCTAAAGTAAAACATAACAAAGACAAAACGTCTAAAGGGGCGTAGAGGGGTAGAAGTAAAAAAGGGATTGGAAAGACTATCGGATCAGGCAGACCCGCGAGGGGGAAAGTATTTCAGAGAAACCCAAAGTCAGAAGAGCAAGTCAGACAAACCGGCAGGGGACCAGCATTCACCACATCCAGTGTCGCGGTGACTGAACAAGTTGAGAGGGGTGGAGGGGACCTGAAGGGGGGGTCGAAAAGAGGAAACGGACAGCCAAGCGACACAGGGAGCAGTCCAGTGGTCGACGTCGTCAAGATGGAGGATCCTGGTTATGGGTACCGATAAGAAACACAAAATGGTGGGAGGCAGAAAAAACAATTCTAACAACGACAAAGGGGGTTAACTCCACGAAGCAGGATTAGGAAGTGGGGTAGTCACAGGATTGAGGAGGGATGAAGGTTGGTGGACGCCGATCTCAAACGGGTCGTCAATGTGAGCTCCCTGGGGGCTGCAGGGGCCGCCGTGTCGTCGTTCTGCAAAACCACAAAGTCCGGAGACGTCAGCTCAGGCGCCTAGGCATAAACCCAGGGAGAGGGAGGCAGCAGCTGGAATCCGGGGGGCGCGCTTCCCCAGCCTCGAGGAGGGAAAACAGGCTCAGGGGCATCGGTTTTCAGAACCGCTGAACTTTTGCCACTGCAAGACTCACGCGCCCCAGTCGCCGATCCGGAAGGTGAAGGAGGAGGTCAGGCAGCTGCGGGCAAACCAAGAAAGGCAAGAAACGTCCAGAGGGGCAAAACCCAGCCCATCACCTCCACAGCCACCAAGGAAACTCCACCGGAACACCAGCCGCGCAGAGTTTGTTCCATCCTCAGCAGATTCTCGATTCGTTGGAAGGAGGGGGAGACACAGCGGAGAGCCGAAGAAAAACTGTGCCCAATGTCCGGCTGGGTAGGTGACGGCCGAGGGGGTGATCGACGGCCAGTCTCCCCTATAGCTGCAACGGCATCGGCCATGTTGGATTCGGGCTCCGTGGTCGGAAGAATATTCACTGTTCTTCAGAGGTTACGAGTAGAATAACGGGAATCGGAGAGTCGAAGGACCGTTGTCCATTAGAACCCGAGGTGAGTGAAAATATCTGAGGAGTGGGTATATTCAAGGGATTATCGCCAAAAGGCAATCCCTGGCCAGGGAGCTCCCGGCCGGAGCTCCTCACCCATCGGCTATGTTGGACCATGTTTTGCTTCCCACCCTTTACCATATAAACCCCACAACCCGATCCTAAAATTAATTACCCAATTTCCCTAGTTAATTTTCAATCAATTAATTAATAATTAGGAACTAATTATGAATTAATTAAACATAAATTACTTCCCACCTTTTACCCCATAAACCCCACAACCCGCACCTAAAAAATCACACAATTACCATAATGATCAATTAATTAGTTAATATAAATTAACAACTAATAAACATGAATTACTTCCTACCCGTACCCCTATAAGCCCAACAACCCGCAACTAAATTTAATTACTCAATTTCCATAATTATTTTCAGTTAATTAATATAAATCAACAAATTATATATATATTTTTTCTTTATTGGTTTTTATTAAGGAGCAAAACAAAAAAATAGCAACACCCAGTGTGCAACATCATCCGTTGATTACATAGCTCACATCCAGCTCATTACATCTATTAAGCAGGTCAAAGGTTATAGGCATTGGACTCCCATCTGCCACACCACTGGAAAGTAACAAATCTTAAAACAGGAGGGCGAGTCTTTCAGCCAGCTGGGGGAGTGTCCCAGACCGCAACCATAATGCATCAACTAGCCTCACAATTTTGGGCAGGCACTGTGCCCTCTGGTTCTCCCGTCTCTTTACCAACTAGATAGCCCTGATAGAGTCACCAAAAGCTTTTGGGCCTGCTCAGCGGAGGCAACAAGTCACTACAGCTCGGACTGCGTATTACAATATATCATGTCCTTCGACCAATCTGCAATTGATGGCACCGGTCCGCGCCCAGCGCGACCCTTCACTTAGCGAGCAGGAGTCCCATGCTGACCAGACGGCGCACATCCTTTTGCAGCTTCCTAGTGTGGCCTAACGGGGCCAAGTGCAGATCTGGTGGTAGTGCGAGACCTACAATGCCACTCAGTCTGAAAGATCGGCTCCCAGTATCTGGAAATCCTAGGGCACAGCCAGGCTACATAGACAAAGCCAGCAGAGGGCGCACCACAGCGCTCACAGTCCGCACTGTCCCGTAGGCCATATCGATGTAATCTCTCCGGGGTATAGAAAACTCTATTGAGGAACTTAAAAGGAATTAGACTGTGTCTGCCATTCAGGGAGACGTGCTGCGTCGCCTCACAGCAGTACCGCCATGTAACATCATCAAGAACCGTTCCCAGGTAATTTTGCCACTCTAATCGCGCCTTAGTGTAGTGATTCCATCTGTATTCTTGGGACATATCCTAGACAATGAAGACCGTCTTCCTCGGGGAGACAGTGCACACCAGGAACGAGAAAGAAGCCAGTTCCGGCGGCTTAAGCATGTCATCACCTAGTAGATCGTGCAAAGCATGTCTCACCCTATGAAAATGAAATTGGACTAGTGGCGTGTATTCATGACCCTCACTCTCAATACTGGACCACTCACGGGCTCTACCCTCATCAAACAACTCTCCAATCTCAGTGATGCTAACTGACGCTAGTGCTTGCACCACCTCCCTCTCCCTGCAGACCGGCAGCCAGTGACACCATTCTACCGGTGTCAGGGGAGAATATAGAATAGCGCTCGCCTGTCTCTTCAACAGATTCTGCCATGCATGTACTGTAGAATTAATGGAATCTAGGATACTGGACCATCTAATAGGGACCTGAAATAACAGCGCAGGGAGAGGGGAGGGGTCGGCTGCCACCTTTTCAATTTGTAGATGTGGTAGGCCAGATTGGTCGTGGAGCCAGTGAAATGCGTGCAAGCATTTAGCCACTCTATAATATAATTCGAGATTTGGAGCCGCTAAGCCCCCCATGGAGTATGGCAGTGTAAGAATATCCTATTTAACTCGTGGGTGTTTCCCGGCCCAGGCTAATCTAACCAATAAGGATCGAATGGACTTAAACATATGCCCAGGAAGTACCATCGGAATATTTAAGAACAAGAACAAAAATCGAGGTAGCACCACCATTTTCATGAGGGATATACGCCCCAATAGTGACAAAGGCAGGCAAATCTATCGCTCAATATCCTCCTCCAGCCTAGCAATTGCTCTGCCATCATTTTCCCTGAAGACTAGCTCCGAGTTTGTATGAACCTGCACTCCTAGATAGCGAACCGGGTCAGTGGACCACTGCAAGGGATAATCCAGCTCGATAGGCCCCATGGCTGGAGTCAGGGGGAAAATGGTAGACTTAGCCCAGTTGATCTTTAGGCTGGAAAGTTCCCCGTACCCCACTACCTCATTCAAAACCGGGGATAAATTAGACTCCGGGTCCCTCATGTATAAAAGCGCATCATCAGCATAGGCTGATATGATGAGATTGTATTTGGGAAAGCGTACCCCCCTATGTCCATGGTATTCCCTGAGTGCACATGCCAGTGGCTCAGCAACAAGGGCATATAATAGCGGGAATAGAGGGCAGCCCTGCTGCGTGCCCCTCGAGATCCTAATAGGAGCCGAGACTGCGTCGCCAACCCGAACTCTAGCAACAGGTGAGTTGTATAGGACAGCCACTAGGTTGAGGAATATCTCACCCACCCCCATCCGCTTCAGCACAGATTTCATAAAGACCCACTCAACCGAGTCAAAAGCCTTTTCTGCGTCCAGGAAAACCGAAAGGTGCTTTGATCTCTAGTTTGACATGCTGGATCGTCCCGAACACAGTCCTGAGGTTGTGTGACAAATTGCGCTCTGGTACAAACCCCGATTGCTCTGGACCCACTAGCAGCGGCACTAGTGGGGAGAGCCGGTTAGCCAGTATTTTCACAAACAATTTGGTGTCCACGTTCAGGAGTGACCGAGGCCTGAAGGACAAGCCTTCGTTTGAGGGCTTACCCGGTTTTAAAAGCGTTACTATTAAGGCTTCCCTCATTGAGGGGGGCATCATCCCTTCTTCCCCATCTCCTCGAGGAGAGTGATTAGGTGCGGAATAAGCAACTCCTTAAACTCTTTGTAGAAGGCGACGGTGAGACCGTCTTGGCCAGGGGCACTTCCCAACCTCATAGTGTTCAGCGCTGCAAGCACCTCGCTAGCCTCTAATGGCTTCATTAAATGCTTCCTTTGTTCGTTAGTCAACCATGGCATCTGTATGTGCTCCAAATATTCTTGGATTGCTGCAACGTCAGATTTCGCCCTAGATCTATACAAGTCAGAATAATATTGGCTAAACCTATCAGTAATTGCCACTGGATCGCTCGGCAGTTGGCCCCCAGCAGCTCGTAGCTCAGTCACAGTACCTGACTCCCTCCTGTTGCGCAGTAATGCAGCAAACACCGCCACAGGCCTCTCTCCCTCCCCATATGTTTTGGCCACCGCATATTTCCCCATGTGCTTAACTTCACTGTCTGCGGTGTCGTGATATTCCTCTAGTGTTTTTTTAGGTCTTCGGCGACCCGCTCGTCAAGACTTCCTGTTCCAGGCCCGCAAGCCGCTTCTCGAACCGCTAGGTGCTCCCGAATTGAGCGGAGAACCTAAGAGTGCTTGGACATCGCTACCCCCCTAATAAAGACTTTAAAGGTCTCCCATACCGTGGAGAATTGTCGCATAGAGCCAATGTTTGTTTAAAAAAAACTCTATGGCCTCAGCCATTTCAGATTTAAACATGTTATCCAGCAGGGAATATGGAGGGAACCTCCACTTGAAAGGGGCAGGGTTCCACCGCAGCACCTCTGTCTAGCAGGATGGGAGAGTGGTCAGAGAAAGAGCCAGGGAGCGTCGAGCAAGTGCACACCTGAGAAAACAATGATCTAGAGATAAACCAATAGTCAATCTTGGTGTGTAGGTCATGTGGGGCTGAGTAATGAGTGAAGCCCCCAGCTCCTGGAGAACGAGTTCGCCAGACATCCAGCAGTCCCAGCTGCACCGCTACGTCCCCAATAACCCTGGCCGCTGCCGATGGGCGCTGTGCAGGGCCCCCGGAACTGTCCAGTGCTGGATCTAGGACACAGTTGAGGTCCCCACCCCATAGCTGTTGCAGGGCAGTCCTACCCCGCATGCGCTCAGATAGATCCAGGTAAAACTGTGGGCAGTCGTAATTAGGACCATAAATATGAACTATTCCATGACACCTCGATACCACATACCTGCCGCCCTGGTCAGTTTCTAGCTGCTCTAATGCAAGCCCTGTTTTCAGATTAACCCAGGTAAGTACTCCCCTGGCATGCGTAGTGAATCCCGCCGCATGGAAGAGACCTTGTAGCCTGCTGCGCGTAAGCAAATTACTATCCTTGGGCAAATGAGTCTCCTGGAGTTGGGCAACATCGATCCTGTGGTGTGTAAAATATGCAACTGCTTTACGTAGTTTTCTAAAGTAGTTATGACCCCTGATGTTCCAAGTTAAGAATCCAACTGTGTTACCATGTACCTGTAGCATCCCGTAAATCAGTAAACTAATCTACATTACCAATGAAAGCACTGTATCCCCTTCTCTTCACTATGAAGCGATGCCATCTTTGAGAGTCAAGTACCGTTTGCACACTGCAAAAAACACAATAATACATCTCTCCTCCCCCCTCCCCCCCACCCTATGCAAACCCCAACTGGGCATAGGCGATAATTCCACCACCCACCCTCCCCCAATTTAGCTCTAACTTGAGCTATCGCAGGAATACAAAAATTACGGCATGGCACCATCCAGTGGGTAACACACAGGGGCGGATGTTAGCGGCAAAACACTCAAACTTCCACAGGCAAATTTGATTAACATAGCCATCTTTACAGACTTGTATATATGTATTCGATTAGGGAATCCCAAATGGACCCACCGAGAGTTTAGTCCAGCAGTTATGCATCACCCAAATAAACCCCGACTCCTCAATCGTATGGAGGACCAGCAAAGGCTGATAAGGCAGAAAGAGTCACAAACAAATTCCCAGCGCAGCCAGCAGCATCACGAAGAGACCTTGTACGAATATCTCAACAGGGTGTAGGCTCCATTCCATTAAATTAACAAAATTATTAATTAATCAAAAATAAATTACTTCCCACCCTTTACCCCTATAGACCCCATAAACCGCACCTTAAAAAAATTCACGATTACCATAATTATCAATTATTTAATATTAATTATTAACAACCAATTAATAATTAATTACAAATTAATTACTTCCCACAATTAACACTATAAAATCAAAATTAAATGAATAAAAAAATAATCATTAATTTATTATAATTAAATTACTTGCCACCCTTTACCCCTATAGACCCCATAAACCGCACCTAAAAAAAATTCACGATTACCATAATTATCAATTATTTAATATTAATTAACAACCAATTAATAATTAATTACAAATTAATTACTTCCCACAATTAACACTATAAAATCAAAATTAAATGAATAAAAAAATAATCATTAATTTATTATAATTAAATTACTTGCCACCCTACTCCCCTATAAACCCTCAACCCGCTTCGGAACTAAAAAAACGCAAAATTTAATTAAAATAAAATTGATAAAAACTAAAAATTTAACACATATATTAAAAAACATAAACAATACTTATACAAAAAAAACTTACATCACATACATTTAAAATATAAACTAAATTACATAACACTAATTAAAAAATCGATATTTTAAACAACTATATTATTGCAAATAATATTAATGACTTCTATATTTTAAATACTGATATTTCTTACCTTAAATTCGATATTCTTGACCACGAAATTCTTGCTGTCTATTTCTGAATCACTGCATTTCCAACTCGATAATCAATGCTGTTAGGACCAGCAGCTCAAAGACCCCACGATGCCCAATATCTTGTTCTAAAAAAAGTCTGAGAGTTGAGAGAAGAGTTTCGGTGAGGCTTCTGGGGGCTGAGAGATTGAGGGGATTGGTAAACTTTTTTTAAAAACCTCTTTAGGCAGATTATTAGACCAGGTGATTTCATCAGTAAAGTACTTTACTTGGGCATTTCTAATGCCTTGGTGATAAGTAGATATACCCCAATTTCAGAAAAGCAGGCCCACCAGAAGCATATATTCATACTGGAAATTAATCAATTTAATGTTCAACTTGTCGTGATAACACTGCTTCAAAAACCCTCTGCATGTAAAACTCTCCAGGGGAATTAGAACTGTGCCAGGGGCTTTCTTGTTTCCTCTACGGCAAAGAGTTTAAAACTTGTGTTCAGTCTGTTTGTATGCACTCTCCGAAATTTGGCAGAACTGAGTCAAAGCAAAAAAGTACCCAATACCATACAATTCTGGTCTAGGGTGACCCTAGATAGCTAGAAGTCAGTAACTTGGCGCTTTGGTTGCCACCTCATTCTTGTTATCTGGATACTGCGTTAACGAACGGAGCTCTTCAGTTGCAAACCACTGCTATCCGGTTTATTAGTCTAATTAGTTCAATGAAAATAAACAAAAACTACACCTTGAAGAACACATTAGGCTGCCAAAAAAAAAAAGATACGTACAGCAAGTGGCCCAACTGACAAAAACTTTTTGAAGCGAAAAACAAAAATAAAGAAACCCCACAATGATTGATTGGAACAATGACCAGGTTAACTTGATTATCAAAAAGTTTATATTATGAATTAATCACGGGTACACAATTTCAATGGTTGCTCCAAAAGTGAAACAGGTGAATAAAGTGCTCAAGTTAATGCTCGTGGAGGGATGGGGATGTGATAATAAAATTAACAGTATTTACAATATGTTACAAGGCTGAAAATGACCTGTCTAACAATATGTCAAACGCGGACTAAGACAAACAAAGTACTGCGATGCCATGAATGCACAATAAATTCTCAGCTTCTGGGTTGAGTAGGTAAGTACAGGTCCAATTGTAAGCAAAGTCGACGTTTCGACCCCAGACACTAGAAGAAAGTCATTCTTTCCTTACAACGGGGTCTTCATCAGGACCATTAGAGGAGCAACCTACAAAGTAGGTAGAGTTACTATTAATTGAAGTACAAATTATATAGGGGGTGTATAACTACAGAGACATGGCAGGTAGGCTCACCTCAATGGTGTACTGTCCGATCAGCAGTGGAAATTGATACAATGGGGCTGGGTCGCTCCCGGTATATGAAAATGTAGGACACTGCTGGTACACATAAGAGAGAGGAGGGGGAGGCACGTCAGTGCTCACTAGATTGCCAAGGAGTAAGGTGTAAGGCTTGAACTTAAAACTAATGCAGTACTCCCAGATAGAGAGCTTTTACAGCATTAGATGATGGAAAACCTTGGAATTACTCTGGCATATAGGATTGAATCCAACATGTATGAATACTTAATCAAATTAACATCGTGGTGCAGAATGAATCCGTGTTTATAAGGACAAAAATGAGGGCCATTAGGTTATAGAGTTCTAATGAATATGAGCAAGATCATGCACACCCAGGGGCTAAGTCTCTGGGTGAGTGATTTATAAGTGCTTGGCGCATCATTATGATATACAGTCAAGGTGACACATACTGTTCGTGATCATAGCAAGAATGAAAAGAAAAGAACCAGCGCTGTGGCTGAATTAAGGTATGCTGAACTGATTAGCAAGCTAGACAAGCTAATATATTCCAGGTTACTTGGAAGAAACCGTGTCGATCAATATCAAACGGATCTAAGAAGGCACAAGGCACAAAAAGGGGGAGATGCATAGTATCCAAACACTAGGTTACAATTACGCGCTTTGCCTAATGCTAGGGAACGGGAGTTGCATCTTTATCTGCGGCGTGGAATGAGATGAAGCAACGCACTTACCTCCTCGAGAACAGATAGACCAGCAAGGGCATCTCACGTCTGAGTGGGCGCCTGTGAAATCGAACTAGTTGGCCATTTCAAATGTGGCAACTGTAAATCCTGTGACCTTATCATTGAGACTAAAATATTCTTTCACAACTCTTCCATCACACTAAAAGAACACACTAACTGCAACGGCACTAATGTGATTTATGGGATTGTATGCCCATGTGGCCTGCTATATATTGGCCAAACCATTCAGAAGGTCAAGACCCGCATCCTCCAGCATTGCAGTAGGATACGATGTGGTGTCTCAGGGGCACCCCTAGTTGAACATTTTCAATCACTCAACCACCCCATTGATAGCATCAGATAGGTCGTCATTGAAAAGGTTGCACTGAGGCCGTGGGGTGGGAACATCGTAGATATAATGAATTTACGTGAATGCAAGTGGATGCATTACTTAGACACTGTCCAAAATGGTCTGAATGAACAGGAGGAAGTTGTGAGACAGTTACCATTATTAACTATGGGCTGACCCTGTTCGCCTTCTGCATCGTTCCCTACTGTATGTACTAGTATATCAATCATGGTAATTGCCTCATATCCGATTATACTTTGCAATTTTACGTTACGTCATAGACGTTGCATCTTGTGCTGCCATTATTTAACTGTTATCGTTTAATCGTTCCAATTGTTTTTAAAAACTTTCATCTTCCATCAATGTAATAATTATTTGTCTTTATTGCCGTCATGCTGAATTACCAATGGATTCTACTTGCACTGACTATTACGATTACGTGATATACATGTACTTTTCAAATGCTTTATTGTTGTCACTGAACTGTATGATATATACATGTGTTGTTCAGCTCTATGCTTGTTACAGCCTGTCTCTCGATCGTTGAGGTTTCCTATTCGCTGTAGCATACGCGGAATCCTCTCCATTCTAATTGATACGTAGAATGTGGTATGGGGCCGATTCAGCACCTTGGTTACCATGACGATTCCTAGCATTTAGCGTGCTTGTCAGCGCGGTTATTTAACTAGTTTGATTTCACGGGCGGCCACTCAGACGCGAGACGCCCTTGCTGGTCTCTCTGTTCTCGAGGAGGTAAGCGCATTGCTTCATCTCATTCCGCGCCTCGGATAAAGATGCAACTCCCGTTCCCTAGCATTAGGCAAAGCGCGTAATTGTAACCTAGTGTTTGGATACTATGTATCTCCCCTTTTTGTGCCTTGTGCCTTCTTAGATCTATGTGATATTGATCCATGTAGATCTTAGATCTATGTGATATTGATCAATGTAACCTGGAATATATTAGCTTTTCTAGCTTGCTAATCAGTTCAGCATACCTTAATTTTAGCCCCAGTGCTGGTTCCTTTCTTTCTTTTTATTCTTGCTATGATCATGAACAGTATGTGTCACTTTATCCAAACCTGGGCTGTATATCCTAATGATGCGCCACACACTTATAAACCACTCACCCAGAGACTTAGCCCCCGGGTGTGCATGATCTTGCTCATATTCATTAGAACTCTATAATCTAATGGCCCGCATTTTTGTCCTTAGATTAATGCGGATTCATTCTGCACCACAATGTTAATTTGATTACATATTTATACATGTTGGATTCAATCCTATATGCCAGGGTAATTCCAAGGTTTTCCGTCATCTAATGCTGTAAAAGCTCTCTATCTGTGAGTACTGCATTAGTTTTAAGTTCAAGCCTTACTCCTTATTCCTTGGCAATCTAGTGAGAACTGACGTTCCTCCCCCTCCTCTCTCATGTGTACCTGCAGTGTCCTACATTTTCATGTACCGGAAGCGACCCAGCCCCATAGTATCAATTTCCACTGCCGATCGGGCAGTGCACTATTGAGGTGAGCCTACCTGCCAAATCTCTGTAGTTATACACCACCTATATAATTTGTACTTCAATTAATAGTAACTCTACCTACTTTGTAGGTTGCTCCTCTAATGGTCCTGATGAAAACCCTGTTGTAAGGAAAGAATCACCTTCTTCTAGTATCTGGGGTCGAAACATCGACTTTGCTTACAATTGGACCTGTACTTACCTACTCAACCCAGAAGCAGAGAATTTATTATGCATTCATGGCATCGCAGTACTTTGGTTGTCTTAGTCCGCGATTGACATATTGTTAAACAGGTCACTTTCAGCCTTGTAACATATTGTAAATACTGTTCATTTTATTATCACATCCCCATCCCTCCACGAGCATTACTTTGAGCACTTTATTTACCTGTTTCACTTTGGAACAACCATTGAAATTGTGAACCTGTGATTAATTCAGAATATAAACTTTTTTGATAAGCAAGTTAACCTGGTCATTGTTCCAATCAATCATTGTGGGGTTTCTCTATTTTTGTTTTTCGCTTCAAAAAGTCTACCGGTCAGTTGGACCACTTGCTGTACGCATCTTTTTTTTTTGGCAGCCTAATGTGTTCTTCAAGGTGTAGTTTTTGTTTACTTTCATTGAACTAATTTGACTAATAAACCGGATAGCAGTGGTTTGCAACTGAAGAGCTCCATTTGTTAACGCAGTATCCAGATAACAAGAATGAGGTGGCAACCGAAGAGCCAAGTTACTGACTTCTAGCTATCTAGGGTCACCCTAGACCAGAATTGTGTGGTATTGGGTACTTTTTTACTTTGACTCAATTCTGCCAAATTTCGGAGAGTGCGTACAAACAGACTGAACACAAGTTTTAAACTCTTTGCCGTAGAGGAAACAAGAAAGCCCCTGGCACAGTTCTAATTCTCCTGTAGAGTTTTACATGCAGAGGGTTTTTGAAGGAGTGTTATTACGACAACTTGAACATTAAATTGATTAATTTCCAGTATGAATATATGCTTCTGGTGTGCCTGCTTTTCTGAAATTGGGGTATATCTACTTATCACCGAGGCATTAGAAATGCCCAAGTAAAGTACTTTACTGATGAAATCACCTAGTCTAATAATCTGCCTAAAGAGATTTTTAAAAAAAGTTTACCAATCCCCTCACTCTCTCAGCCCCCAGAAGCCTCACCGAAACTCTGCTCTCAACTCTCAGACTTTTTTTAGAACAAGATTTTGGGCATCGTGGGGTCTTTAAGCTGCCGGTCCGAACAGCATTGCTTCTTATCTGTTAGACGGCCAAGGAGTATTCATTGCTACAAACAGCAGTGAGCCAGGCCGGTCTTGAGACCGGCACTTGATAGTTCCTCTTCCATTATCTTGCTCTCATACAGAGTTTCCCCCCATGTTATTGAAAAGTTCTGAGCATGCCCTTAGAGGCTGTAAGTAGGGGTCCCCCGATGACCCTTTTCCTCCCCGAATCTTGGGTGCTAATGCAGAGATCAAAACCCCACCCTGAAGGTGTTGATCAGGAACCCGTTGCATCAGGCTTATGTTCCCAGTTGCTGGAAGAATGCCAGGCTGATCAGATTGCTCAAAAAACCTTTGGCAGATAAGTCCGTCCTAGCCAACTTCAGGCCGATTTTCCCTGTTACCGGCCTTTCCTAAGATCCTCGAAAAATTGGTCCGTTTCCATCTTTCCAGCTATCTCAACTTAATCAGTTGCTGCATCCTTCCCAGTCAGGTTTTCGCCCTGGACACTGCACTGAGTCTGCTTTGGTTGCGGTCTCAGACAGTGTTAAAATTGCTGTGGACAATTGGAAGAAAGTGGCCTGGCTACTTTTAGACCTTTCAGCGTCATTTGATAAGGTCTCTCTTCCTATCCTGATTCAACGCTTGAGGGATATCTGGTTGGTTGGGACCGCCCTGGCCTGGATGCGTTCCTTTTTATCGAACAGAGATCAGTCGGTGTGGACGCCGCCATTTACGTCAGACTCTAAGTCCATTACGTTTGGGGTTCCTCAGGGCTCTGCCTTGAGCCCGACATTGTTTAATGTCTATATGTCCCCTTTGGCAACCTGGGTGGAATCCTTTGGAGTGCAGATCATCTCTTACACTGACGAGACACAGATTATTCTAACCTAGGAAGGGAACATCTCTGCTGCCCAATGCAGATTTAAGGCGTGTCTGTCAGCAGTGTTTTAATTGATGTGCCAGAGTAATCTGCAGTGCAAGGTGAGGTTTGGCCTACTTCTACTCCCTCCCCTCCCACTACAACTATGGTGGTTAAGAACCTGGGAGTAAAGTTCAATAGTAACCTGTCCTCTAAACCACAAGTGGAGAGCACAGTTAGGATATCTTTTGGCCTTCTCTGGTTTTTGTAGAAGCTCCTGTTTCTTCTTCCAGCTTCTTGTCAGAAGATGGTGGCCCATGCCCTCATAACATCTCGGCTGGACTACGCTAATGCACTTTACTGGGGCCTCCCTAGGTACCAGCTTAAGAGACTCCAGTTGGTGCAGAATGCTGCTGCTAGGCTCCTGCTCAACATTCCAAGGAACGTTTCTGTTAAGTGCCATCTTAAGGAGCTACATTGGATTCCGATGTCGGCGAGAGTGAAGTTTAAGGGATTGGTGCTTGCCCATAGAGCTTTCTATGATATAGGCCCTAAATATCTATCCAAGCGTCTCACCCATTACCATCCTTCCAGAACCCTTCGTTCGGCAGACACTTTGTTGGCTGTTGGGCCGAAGAAGAGGTGTAAGAGATGGTGAGGCACTTCGTTCTTGGAGTTAGCTGCTGCAAGATGGGATGCCCTTCCCGTGCATCTTCGTGCGATCAGGGATGTGGGCTCTTTTAAACATAGCTTGAAAACTTGGCTTTTTAATGATGCCTTTTAGATTGTGTCCCTATTCTTGCAAGACCTGGTCTATTTGACCTGTAGGGCTGGGACACTCTTTTGAGTAGCTGCGTGCTTTACAAGTACAATTTGATTTGCGTATGATTGTTTTATAACGTATCTATAGCTAGTAAACTCTAGAAGTTTAGAGGCCTGACTTAGAAGTGTTTTTTAATAGAAAGCTCCATATTGTGGAAGGTGGTTAATTTCTGAGGGGAGTTCAGTAAAATATGAGGCTAAATAGTCTGGAAAAAAGCCTTCTGCTACATGATGCCTTGGAGAAAACCAACTATTCTGAAAACTGGCTGGGCTTATTTCACATTGTTCCAAGTTTCCACGAGGGTTCCATAGTGATAAGAACATCACAAGCCTCACTCATGTGCTTGATCTTTGTGGAAAGTGGTTGTCTTCTAAATGCCGTTTCTCATCTCTCTGTTTGTACTTTTGTTGCAGTTATACGTGGTTGTAGTGGCTCTTTAGATAAGATACTCCTTTTTTCCTTTAACTATTTTTATTCAGAGTTCTTTCATATAGATTTGTACTAACATCTTGTGAGAACATGTCTTTTGAGACCAAAAGCGTTCAGTTGGAAATCAAACAAGAGTTGTGGATAGGCCTTTTGAGGGAATTGCCTATTTAGATAGATCCAGCAAAATTGACATCTAACAACATTGAGACCATAATCTTTTCCATGTGTAAATAAAATGCCTGTAGGGACCTATATCAATTTCTCATTACATAAGAGGGTCACAACAAACATGACTGATGCGAACAGTTAAATTGTGAGAAACAACGCATTTTACCAGTAAAGACAGTAACTTCTATACTAGCAGTTATGATATCACCGGGCTACAACGGCTATGTTTGCAGTGCATGATCTGAACGCCTCAGTGAGACAAAGGGAAGTATTCAGATGTTACCAGTAAGCACCACATTTCTGTAACCTAATAACTATAATCCTATGGAAATCCTCAAATTATTCACTGATTGTGCATGTTCAAATTCAGGCAATTTAGATAGGGCTGATATCCAAGGTCAAACAAGCATTGTTGACCTTAGACCAGTGGTCTTCAAACTTAATAATGCCACTCCCTGCCCCTGTGTGAAAAAGGGGGGGAAAAAGTCATCAGGGCCCTCCTGGAATTTTTCACAGCTGTTCTACTACATTGGCAATGCTTAAATATGTCTAAACATATTTAAACATTGCAGGTATGTTCTGTTACTCTTTTTGAAAATGAAATCAAATACATACTATTTTGGTCTGCCAGGCCTTACTAAAGTGTAAATGTATCCACAGTGTGATTATCTGAAAGTAGGGGTGTGGGGGGAAGGAATGATAGTTTGGAGTCCCTTCCCCTTTGACACCTGCTCCCAGCCAGAATCTAAATGGCAAAAGATGTTGGTGACGGCACATTACAAAGTGGCTTACTACTGATCTTTTTTCTCACTTTTAACGCAAAACACTGATATCGGCATGATGTTACTCTTGGCCAGAGACTGGCGCACCCCCATTCACCCCCTCCCCCGCCGAGATCAAATAAGGCCCCCCAATTTGAAGGCCTCTGCCTTAGACCTTCTATAATAGCATAAGAAAATGTCCCAGGAGGAAGCATTTGGGTTTGAATGAGTGGGTATACCATTTTTATTTTCCTGAGAACTGCCAGTTTGTAGTTTAATAGATAGAGGATACATTTTCAAACTTTAAGGTCATTGAAACAAAAAGCACCTTCAGCTTGTTGTGTTTTTTTGTTTTGTTTTCCTTCCTAAATAGGAACTGTCACATTCCATATCTTGGAAGAGCATTGATTCCTGTAAAGGTATACCTAGATTTTATTAACTGGATGGTAGCTTTGCAAAACATTGCTAAGTAGATCATTAGGAGAAGTTTGAAGTCCACTCTTGATTGGATAGGTATCCAAAAGATCTTTCTGAGAACTTTCCACGCTGTGCAGAGGAATTGTGCAAGAAGCAAGACAATTCTTTCAAACGTTCACCTTCAAGCACTTTTTGTAAAGCTAGTACTGCACAATAGTGAGCCGGACATAAAACATTAACTTAGTCAACAGTAATTCATTTGATTTCTCTTTCCTTGGAGGCATTACCAGCTTGGCCTCTTACAGTAATTTAATGATTGAATGTTTAGTTTGGTTTGTCAAGCTGGAAGTGAAGTTTTTAGAAAAAAACAGGCTTCTGGAGCTTCTAGCAGCAGTTCTATTTTTTTCATTATTGTTGTTTTCTTTAGAAAGTGAGTGATGGAAGATAATATTTTGAATTTCGGCCTATGAACTTCCCGTTTCTTTTATAGAAGGGATGCCTGCACCTGAGGTGAACCCATCAGAGGAGAAAGAGGAGGAAAGGCTTAAACACACCGCCCAATGCCCCCCAAAAAGCCCCAGCATGGAGTCCAAGACAACTGCTACAACCATTCTGGCTTCTGTGAAAGAGCAGGTAATACTTCTTTATATGCAGTTTGGTATATGTTTACTGTCAACTATAATCAATAAAAAAAAACTAATTTTTTGTATTTTATTGCATGTTGCCGTTTTGTTAGTTAAAACTAGGGTGATATTTTGATGTGTAACAGTTTTAAATAAATGCTTGGAAAAATAATTGTACATCTTTGTTAGTTTGACATGCCTGGACCACTCAAGTGACATGCATGCGATCCTTTGCTAATTTCCTAACGAGTACACGCAACATTTTGTATTATTTGTTATGTGAGCATTGGCGTATAACGCAGTCAACGTGAGTGCATGAAGCTCATGTTAGAATGAGTGACAGTTCACAGCCTAAAACAGAATTGCCACTAAATACAATCATTAACCAAGTATCGCATGATGAGAGATCATGCACAGCACAAAAGAGGAATCATTTTAATTTGAAAGTATTTACCTTTCTCCTGTAGTACAAAGATTATTTTTGGTGCATAACCAATTTACGCTGTGGCATGTATCACCTGGAGTTGTTTGACTGAAACATCAATATTGCCTGGGCTTCTTCTTTCCTGTATTGATCCTCTGTCATGAAACCAGCAAGTTTCTGCTTCGAGCTCAGCGGCATTATTTATATCTGCAGTTTTGAGTACTCCTAATCAGTTAAGTAGAGTTTCATCATCCCCTGAACTTTCTTTCCCTTCTGCCTCCTGGGGCATAGTTCTCCTAAACTGTCTAGGTTCAGTATCAAGAAGTTGTTCATATTTTAAAGATTTAATTTGAAGATGAGGATCTGTGTCCTAGATTCTTGTGAGACCGGTGTCCTTGGAGAAAATTATCTATATGGGTGCAAGAAAGGTGCTTCCATTTGTTTTTTTTATTTGAATGGCTGTTAGTCTTTAGATTTAGAACGACAGAAGTGTGAAAGTGAAAGGAAAGATCTTCCTATCATATTAGTGCTGTGAATAGACATATCATGGGGTCTTTCTAAAGATTGTATACATCGGCCCTACTATGTTTATTTTTTCCCCACTGTTATAATCCTTGTCAAAACCTACTTACCTGAGATATTCTAGCAGTAGTAAATGTTGGTGTACGAAAGCAGACACATTTATGAACTTTGATTTAATTATTTACCTGTTACATTGTTGCATTGAGGCAAAATGTGCGCAAGTTGTTAGTCATAAGGGACCTTTGTGTCCCCGAGTAGGACCAACGACCAGCCCCTCGGACAGAAAGCTGTAATTACTCCTCAAGGCACCACGAGTATAAACGTTTTCCTCACTAGAATCATTACCAAAAATAGCAAATCTACAGGAGGAGCATTGGCATGAACACGAAAATAATTGAAAGGTAGGTTTCTGAGCATACAAGAAAATGTAACAATCATTTAGTTGAAGAAGTTCAAAATGAGGGTCATGGATGTATTTGTGTGTGTCTGTGTCTGGAATCAGGCTTGCCCAGCACTGGTTTAGGAGTAAGACTCCCAGTTTTCCATTTTTACAGATAAATACAGACCGAAAACAAAATGTTTCCTGTCTGTATTTACTTTTAAAAGCAGAAAAATACTGAAAAATATGTTGCATGTGAGCGACTCACCTTGCTGTCGATCATGAATTCCAGGACAACATCTGAGCAGATAGACAGAATGGGGACTTAAAAAACAGGTTGAGGTTTCCCTAAATACAGGCAGATGTTAACATATGTTTATATTATAATGCTGATATTTTCCTGTGAGAGTAGTGTTTGCTATATCTGGCTGCTTAATTTGCTAAAACGCAAAAGGCATCAGAGTATGAGTGCATGTTTATCAGTTAAATAAATGTTGAAATATGCCATTTTTGGACTCCATTTATTCTCAAAGCACAAAATCAATATGGCTAAATTCCAATAAGATGGTCAAAAAGTAAATATGGATAAATACAGACGGAAATGTTAAAATAATAAATACCTGGTGCCCAGTACTCTTTAATGAAATCAGTAACTCTTTCTGAAAACCCTGCCGCCTCACAAACATGCCTGAAATTCTCCATGCCACATGTGTCAGCTTTCCTGTCATTAGCGTATTGTGCCTCTCTCCTATTGGGCCTACTGGAATTTCTTGAAATATTGGCTACAGAACTGGAAAATCCACCAACATTTCTAGAGGTATTGGATACCAAACCTGAGGTTTCCAAAGAAGTGTTATTAACACCACTGTCTCCTTCCACTTGCGTACCATCAAAGTTACTCAAGTAATCATTGAAAAGGGAGGAAATGCATATGGTCTGAGGCCCCTCCAATCCAGTTGAAATGCATCTATTCCCGCTGACTTTGGGTCTGGACGCCAAACTGAAACATGACCTTATCTGGGCTTTCATCCTGTTTGCAAACAGATCCACCTGACATTGACCCCAAAACTCCATTAACTTCAGGAAAACTGATCTGTTCAGAGTCCAGTCGCTCGAATCCCTGTAATTCCTTGAAAGCCAATCTGCTTCCACATTGCTCAATCCTTGTATGTGCTCTGCTTGCACTAAAATATTCCGTCTCAAACAATATTGCCAGATAAGCCAGATCCTTTGACCTCGGACCCCCTAACATGTTCACAAATCTTACTGCCAAAATATTGTTCATCCTCAAAAGGACTGAACACTTTGCCTTGCCTTTCGTGAAACTCCTTATCACAAAGGACCCTGCCTATAGTTCTAAACAGTTAGTGTAACCTGCTCTCCCCTTCAGACCATATTCCTCCTGTTAAAACAGCACCACAACGTGCTCTCCAACCTGCTAAACTTGCATCTGATTCTCTAATCATGTCTGGATTCTCCCCAAAAATAACTTTTCCATTCCACGTCTCCATATTCCTTAAACACCAGCCAAGTTCCTCCTTCGTTTCCTCTGCAAGCACAATCTCTTCTGAGTACTTCAATCCATCTCTTTACTGTTTCGGTTTTAATCTCTAAAGAGCTCGATAATTCAAAGGACCTGGGAAAATAGCCTGAATTGTTAAAGATAACATTCTTGCCACTCTCGTCGACATTCTCAAATAAATTCTTTCTAAACACAACAACTTTCCATAGTTCCTTCCTTATTCTCTTCAACATTTCCCTTGGTAATCTCAGTTGTCCTTTCACTGTATTGCCATAAGCCCTAAAGGCTGATTATCCTGACTTGGAACCAGACACAACTTTTGCCTGTTCAAAACAAACCCCACCCAGATCCTTCAGCAAAGACACTGCCATATGTTTGTATTCCACTATCTTTGACCTCTCCTGATCCATAAACAGTATTTTGTCCAGGTAAATAATTAGACGTACCCCATGTTCCCTTAGAAACGCTGCTAATGGCCATAGTATCTTAGTGAAACACCACTGGGCAAAAGGCAGACCAAATGGCAGGCAAACAAACTTTTACATTCTTCCACCCCACCTGAACTGTGAAAATCTCTGATGGGGTTACCATATCGTAATTGTTAAATAGGCATCTTGCAAATCTCACCGGGTCAACCAATGCCCTGTCTGCAATATGTCTCTCAATAAGGGCATGCCTTCCATCTTGAAATGGTGGTACTCCACCCAATCATTTAGATTTCTCAGATTTGTCACTGGTCTCATACCATTGTCCTTTTTCTCTACCAGAAATATATTGCGTACAGATCTTTTCAACTCTTCTCTTACTTCCACAATTGCTCCCTTCGCCACCAATTCCTGAACCTCCTTGCCCACCAATAGTTCTGATAGTTCTAAACTGAACCTTATGACTGGAGGATGGAGCTGTACTAGTTCTTTTATAAAATCTATGTGATAACTGTGTACCATTTCTAGTACCCAAGGATCCCCTGTTACCCGAGTCCAGTTGCTGAAAAATTGAGCAAGTCTGCCACCCAATTTTAATGGGCTAACAAAAGGGTCTATTCTTACCTGATCCCCAGTAACTTCTTGTTCTTTGTTCCTGGGGTAAAATCCCCCTGCTTGGTATGAGGTCTGATATTGATTTGACCTAGAACCTAGTGAAAATGAAGTTCTTGTGATACCCTGACCACGGCTGGGGAACCAACCTTTTGTTCGGCCGGCCCAACCAAAAACACGTCTATCAAAAACTTTATTGATCTCACGGTGAAATTTTTGCAGGGAACTGAATGCCCCTACATACTTAAACATTTCCTTTATAAAAATCATCTCTGAATAGTAATCCATTTGCAGCTTGCCCTACTTCGTTATTCGTTAATTCCGCCAATTTCGGGTCTATTTTAGGTAAAATACTTTTCCTGCCCTCAACAGACAGCCGTATTTGCATTCCCTAATAGGCTAACTGCCCTCTGAATCCATTCTCTTAATTCCTCTACATCCATCGTTTTTTGTACCAACATAAGCTTCCTTAGCCATATCAAAGATCTTTGTCAGTGGTCCCGGGAGGTCCAGCAGTCTCTCCTGCCACATTCCAAGGCCTTTATCCAGTTCCTTCCTAGGATCTCGTACCCCTTTGCCAAAAATTGTCAGAATCCTAGCATCCAAATCAGGCGTCCTCATCACCTTATTTTTCAAGTTTGGCCTCAGACATTCCGATCTCCTGCATCTTTAGCAATTTGTTTCCTCAACAATGTTTGCACATACTCAGCAACATTTGCTGCCGGGGACCACTTTGGTGAAAATGGATGTTTCATTAATGTGGGATCAAACATAAAATCCGCTATAGGTTCTGATAAAGCCCCAGGTTCTCCGCTTCGCATAATCTCTAATGGCTCCGATCTCTGTATCGTATCTCTGTTCTCATCATCTGAATCCAATTCAGAAGAACAGGTCAATTCCACTTCTGTGCTACCAGAAGATTCATCACAGTAAACCACAGATTTGTTTACGTACACTGCTCAAATTTTCTTAATTTTCTCTGGACCCCTCTGTTGGCCCCCCTTTGGGCCAACAGAAGGGTCCAGAGAAAATTAAGAAAATTGTGACACGACCATGTTTTGTGTGCTCACAAACCTCAGTTTGTCTCCGCAGATTTCTTTCTCTTTGCTTGTTAGGTTTGATTTAATGTTTTCTTTTTCTACTAACTTTTCCACCTTTTCTTCCTTGCGAACCGTCACCAGCGGACCAAAATCTCTCCACCTCAGAGGTCATACTCCTTTCCTGATACATCGCCTCTAATATTTTTCTTCATTTTGTCATTAAGATCAGAGGAAAATTTCTGCAACATATTATTGATTTTATTCTCTAAATATACCTCCTTACTATTTTGTGCACTAGATTTAGCCATTTTCAAAACTCATCTATCTCACAAGCAAAAATATTATTCCACTATAATCACCAGTTAACTAATATATATGAAAGTGCACCAGATATTGTATAAAACTACTTTAGCTCAAACCAGTATCCAAATATCAATCCTCAACAACGCCCACTTCCTCCGTAACGATCGACTGACAACTCCTCTCAGCTATTTATTGTTAAACGAATAAACAACTGACTCCATTAAACTTACCCAAGCTCACAAAATTAAATTCCTATTCATTTCTATTATCCAATCTTCTAAAGTGGCCTCCTGCGCATACATGAGACAGACGTGCCCTATGTAAATAGCCAATTGTCTATTTTCCCAATCCTGTCATCTGAGGTGAGCGCTGCTCTTGCATGTATATGCTGCTGCTGCAAGCAGTGGAAGACCCCGCTCTCAGCCTGCGTCATCAGAGCACAACACACTCCGGCGAGTATGTGCCGTAGACCGCGGTCGCTCGCACTACTCAAGGCCATGCGACGCCGCACACTGCCCTGCCTCTCGCGCCCCCCTCAACTGCAGATCTTGCCGTTTGCTAATGCTATTTGCAAAGCTGTATTTTATTGTCACAAACATAAGAAAATCTTCCTAAACTACTAACAACCTCCGATTTACTAATAAATATATGTATAGCCTTTTTTAGGTCAAGCATTCGAGACCTCTTGTAGATACTTTAGTATTTACTTATATGTGTATGTACTTTGTGGGCTCTGGAGATCAGCCCTAGGACTTGTCTGCTTCCACTCAGGGACTTTTTTTACTGTCAAACTGCCTCTATTTAACTGTCCTGATAGAAAACGACCAGTAGATGTCAGTAAAATACCAGAATTGCTTTCGGCTGAGGGACTTTCTTTTTAAAAAAAAATTCTGGCAACTGCCTCTATTGAACTTTCTTGATAGAAAACGACCAGCAGAGGTCAGTAAAATACCAGAATCACTTTAGCATTCTCTAGATTCCAGTCCATAGAAATTGTCTTCCACGAGCACCCGTAGACAATAATATTTTTTTCAAATCTTGTATTTTCAGTGATATGACCACCGAAGGCCCTGATTTTATATTAAGAACAGAGCTTTGGACTATACTATTTTCCGCTGAAAGGCAATATTTCTCTCCATGTGTTCCCATACCTGGCGTGTCACGCAGTTTGGTGCTTACTTTCCCTCCATGTTAAAGAACAGTAGATGTTTGGGCACCCAGGCTAATATGCTGCATAGCTAAATACATATAAGGTCCCAAAGGCGAGACCGATTGCATTGCAAATGCTTGTTCCTGAAGAAGTTAACTAATTCAGTCATACAGTTAATGCACAAATGTAAACATCAATATTTTACACCACATTCAATTACAGTATCAAATATTATTTAAATAGTTATTTCAACCATGTTAAGGTTAAGAAGTTGTCTACTACTAAAATCTATTTTACATATAGAAAACTACTTAACTGCATGGAGCAGCAGCAAAAAAGAAGGAATATGACTTTTATAATGTTGGAACATTTGTTAGTGGTCGAAGTCCTTTAAAGGGCTGTTGTCAGCCGTGGCAATAAAAGGAGATTGCAATAATTGTAGCCTATGGTCTTTCCATAAAATTAGACACCTTGATTGTATCTTTAGTTTGAAACCATGTGGCAATACTAAACGGAAATGGAAATTTCTCCTTTGAATCCTGCTCTCATACAGAATTAGGTTCATGGTTTTATGAGCCTTGCGGCTGACTTTCAGAAAAATGGGCATGAGGTAACTGGTGAAGACCCCACATGCCCCACCCTGAACCATCTTATCACCCTAGGTACAGATCACCCTTTGATAAAAGTTTATGTATTCTGGACTTTTTAATCTTTTTACAGTAAGACTGGATCCTGTCCTTATATTGAGACCTGCTAAATCGAATAACAAATGCAGTTGTGCTCCACATTTCAGAAAATGGACTGCAAAACTGACTGCAGCCCAAATTTTCTTATAGGTTGGGATCCAGATAAAGGGAGAAGGTTACCCTTCTTTTCAAGCAGAATCACGTCCCTTTTTCAGCTGAAACCTTTGTGTATTTCTGAAATAAGCGTATACTAGCGTGTTAAATATTTTGGCAGTTCTTTTTGAATGGCATCTATTGTGTTTTAGCTCTCTTTATTTCCAATTAAATTGAACATGAATGATTGCGATGCTGGCTCAGGGTAATTTTTAATCTCAGCAGTTGCCTATTTCGGAGCACAGCAAGTCTTCACAGAACAATGCTGTGGAGGGAATATCGTAACATGTATACTCTGCATAACTGTGCAGTCATTTTGTAGTCTTAAGGAACAACAGCTGCCTAGACGATTTTCAGTTTAATCTCGCCATTGTTCAACATTCTGTGTAAATATTAGTATTTTACTGTGTGTGTTAACTTGTAGCACTAATTACATAAACAATGAGGTGCCAATCACAAGAGTTCCATGTGCTGAATTTGTATACGTTTCTCTGTGCTTGTTTCAACAGCAAATTGCACATTTGTTAAGATTATGATGTCAAAGTGTTCTTCAGTTTTAGTATTTGAATTTAAGACTATTGCAGTCTCCAGAGCAATCTCTTTGGTCTTTACTACCCTGAATGAGTTGGGTTGGAAAAATAAAAACTGTTAATCTTAAGTAACAATCTCAAAAAATCTCCATTATTTATCTTTACAAAAAATGCATTCCATAGATTGCAAATGTAAGTCCCAGCATCTCCATTTCCACTAAATACCTTCAAAACCTCCCCCAGAAATAAGATTTGCTAATGTCCTCTGCTCACAGAATTCATGAAATCCTCTTTTTGCATCTTTGGTGAGGGTAGAGATTAGGTAGCCGTCAAAGATCTGGAGACCCAGTTCATCTTTTGGGGTATGGTCCTGGCTGAGTCCTACTCCCTGCAGGAACGTTGGCAAGGGGGGGTTTTTGGTGGAGGAGTGGTGCATCAAACAAAGAAGCATGATTGACGAAACCAGCTGCCTGGTCACAGACAGTTTAATAAAATTTGATGCCATTTGCGTTTTGTCTTTAGGATGAGCACATCAAATGGTTTCTAGCACCAAATAGTGCATTTTTTTAAACATTGGTCATAGCGAGGTAGAGCAAAATTGTCTTTTACAACTTCTTTGTGTGAAACTTGATGCTATAATAGTTTATTGGTAGAATACATCAGTGGCTTTCTTTTAAAGGGAACTCTTAAGTAAATTATGGTAGCCAGAGGTGCGGTAGGAAAAGAGTAGAATTAGCTAGGACGTAATATCATCTACACTTGCATAGTTTGCCAATTGAAATAGATTTATGAGAATAAATATCCTTTTTTTTTTTTATATAATATTTTTATTGATTATAAACTTGTCGCATTCAGAACTGCAGTTGTACAGTGTTGGTTCCAGATAAGACATTTATATATCAACATTTAACTTGCACATTGTTTCAGTCCTACATTACATGCCCGCGGTTCCCCCCATTGACATTTCCATTTCTACCGTTGGTGAGATACATAATTCTCCTCTATGCATTCCATCCTCCCCACTTTTTAGGACAGCCCCTGGATTTATAGACTTCTTTTTCCGCGATCATACATTTATCCATTTCTACCACCCAGCCAAGTGTCAATGGTCGATCTGCTGCCCCCCATTTCATAGCAATTGCCCTTTTCACCAATGTGTAGCCTAGGGTGGCAAGTTGCTGCTCTATCTCCGTTAGGTCGGTAGCCTCCCAAATGTTCAAAATCCCCAATAGTGGTGTTAAAACGATTTGTTTCCCTAGTGCATCTTGCAACTTCTCTGTGGCCCTCTCCCATAGGGGTCGTATCAGGGGGCAGTCCCATAGGATATGATAAAATGCTGCCTCTTGGTTACAGCCTCGCAGACATAATGCGTCCTGTCTTGTCCCAATTTTAGCTAGGGTCACACCGGTGAAGTATGTTGTGTGTAAAATTCTTAATTGAATCAGTCTGAAACGATGATTTTTATGGCCGCCTCTCTTGGAGACATCAATGCGGTCTGCCAGTCTTCATCGTCAAGTTATCCCAAATCTGCCTGCCAGTGATTTCTGAGAGCGTGGAAGGGGTCTGGCAGATTATTACATAGTTTACGATATGTGAGTGAGATGGCTTTGTCTGGGATAGGCTCCGATAACAGTCGGTCCTCTAACGGAGAGGAATCCGGCACCTGTGTCAAGTCTGGGAGCGCCGTCGTAAGAGCATGGCGAATCTGTAGATAGCGAAATATCTCACCGTGTGTTAGTTCGTGTTTTGCTTGTAATTCTTTAAATGTGAGAAGTTTACCCTTATGTATGAGATCTCCTTTGGTGGACAATCCGATGGTGTCCCATTTATCAAAACCCATATGATGACAAAGCAACCCTAGCTGTTGAGAGGACCACAGGGGTGTAGCTTTCGTCAACACTCCGTCCCAGCCCAGGCGTCTAGTTACCTGATGCCAAATGGTTACCGTTTGAGCCATTGGGCCCAGATATCTCCCCCGATGGACCTTGGTGTATAGAGCTCCAAGATACCCCTCTCGACCCGTCTGATATCTTTCTAGTCTATATGCTGGGTTCAGTGGAGTGCCGTATAGCCATTGATTAATCGCTACCAGTTGTGACGCCCAGTAATAGAGCCGTACATCAGGAAGAGCTATGCCTCCGTCGTACCACCCTTTGGTCAATTTCCCTAAAGCTATTCGTGGTGTACCTCCATCCCACAGTAGTGTGCGGACCTCCGCCTCCACGCTAATAAAATATGTATCGGGGATCCGGTACGGGCAATTCTGAAATAAAGGAATCGCGGCAGGGCCAGCATTTTAAATAGGGCCGCTCGACCTAGTAGTGACAACGGCAGCGACCTCCAGTGTTTGACATCCTCACTAAGTCTTTTTAAGGGGACTGCTAGGTTCTTGTCATAGAAGATTTGTGGGTCGGGTGTAATGAAGATCCCCAAATATTGGAATCCTTCACAGGCCACTTCAAGTTCACATCCCCGGGGTAATCGAGGTGTGGGGCCATGTAGAACAAATAGCACCGACTTAGTCCAATTAATAGCATATCCTGAATATTTACCGAAATTTGTGAAGATATTTAGTAGTCTGTGTATTGAGGGATAGGGGGATGCTAAGTAGATCAGGATGTCATCTGCATACAAGGAGATCCTGTCTTCATTGTCTTCCTCCCATTTGAGCCCTCGAAGAGCCACGTCTAGCCGTACCCAGGATGCCAGGGGTTCTAGTACTAAGGCGAAAAGTAGGGGGGGGGACATAGGGCAACCCTGTCTGGTTCCTCTGTTCAGTTTAAACGTCCGGGATATGCGGTTATTCACCCTCACCTGACCTCGCAACTCTGTATAAAGCAATTTGATCCATGTTATAAACCGTGGACCAAATCCCAGGCGGGCCAGCACCTCGAAGAGATAAGGCCATTCTTTGGAATCGAATGCCATAGAGGCATCCAATGACCGTATTACTGCGTCCTCCTCTATGTATTGCTGACGTGCCAGAACATTGTGCACTCGCCGAATATTCAGTGTCGTGTTCCGTCCCGGTACAAAGCCTGATTGATCTGCGTGAACCAATGAAGGGAGAACGGCACTCAGACGGGACGCCAGCAGCTTCGCTAGAACTTTAGCCTCCGCATTAATCAAGGATATCGGCCTATAAGAGCTACAAGTATGTGCCGTTTTCCCGGGCTTTCGGATTACCACTATGGACGCCAATCTCTGATCTTCAGGTAGAATTCCTTTCTCCAAGCTTTCTGTATACATGTTTTTAAGATGGGGCGCTACCCGTAGGGCCATGGATTTGAGGAATTCAATGGGAATCCCGTTGGGCCCCATGGCCTTCCCTGATTGGATGCTGAATATGGCTTTACAGATTTAGTCTTCTGTTATGTCTGCGTCTAGCTCGGTTCTGTCTGTATCTGACAATGAGGGCAAATTTATTTCTGCCAGCAGTTGAGGTGAGTCGTCGGATGTATACGTAGTGGAGGAGGTATACACTGTCTCCAAATAATCCGCAAATGCCTCTGCTACCTCTTGGGGATCGGAAATCCGTGTATTCCCATTGACGCATAGTTCAGGTACCCATCTATCTCCCTGCGCCCTTCTCTCTAGCCAGTCAAGCATTTTCCCTGCCCTATCTCCCAATTCGTAAACCCTATGACGTGTGTGAAGTAGTTTCGCGCTGGTTTTTTCCTGCATCATAGTTTTATATTCGAGTTGCTTAATGATTAAGCTGTGCGTAGTGGACTCACTAGGGGAGGAGTTATTCTGTGTCTGTAGCTGCAGGAGCTCACTCTCTAATTGCAATAATTGCTGATTACGTTGTCGGATATATCCTGTCTTCAATGCCAGAGCATGCCCCTTCAGTACTACTTTATAAACTTCCCATATGGTCTGAGTGGAGTCCACTGAGCCTAGATTTTCGATGAAATAAGTCTGTCTGCTTAGTGAGATCTTCCTTTATGTCTGGAACCGTTGGGAGCCATGGATTAATAATGATGGAGCTACGCTGTCTTTTTTTGGTTGAAGGTGAGTTCGAGCCACACTGGGGAATGATCCGAGATACCCCTTGGGAGCCCGCGGGGGTTTTGAAATTGATCAAGGTCGACCAGGTGCGTAAGGAAGTAATCAATGCGGGACATACTTTTATGTGCGTGAGAGTAATGGGTGTAATACGTCATGTTGGGTTGCAGTGAGCGCCATATGTCTGTCAGTCCCAGAGCTTGAGTAAATTCCTCCATTTGAGTACCATGTCGTACTGGGGGCCGTTGAGGAGACCTATCTCGCGCGTCATTCATTGTCATGTTAAAATCACCTCCCATTATCAATGTACCCTCGGGAAGATCAATTAGGATTTTACCTAAATCACTAAGTGCTTCCTTTCCCAGTGCTGGCGGGAGATATACTGACACCACATTTATCGGTTTCCCCTCCCAACTGGCCTCCAGTACTGCGAATCTTCCTTGCGGATCAGCCCATGTATGAGTGGGTGTAAGAGCTAGGCTCTTCCGCACTAGTATACCTGTGCCTCTGGAGCCTGATGTAAACCCTGCGTGAACTATGAGTTTGTATCCCCACCTGCTAAGGGCCTTGCAAGTGTTACCTACTAGGTGTGTCTCCTGCAGCAGTGCTAAATCTGGTGCTTGCCTCTTGAGGTATTGCGACACTATTCCCCGCTTTATTTTGTTTCCCAGTCCGTTTACATTCCACGTCATAATGGACAACTTTGTTTCTATTATACTACCCATGATAAATTCACGTTGGGGACTGACGAAATATCTGCGGAAGTCATTGGAGGGATGACCGGCTCCCCCAATAAGCTAGTAAACATCTGTATAAGCTTGGGTTGAACATACATTCCGGAATTTACCTCGAGCTCCAGTTGTCTATACCATGTCAACTTAGGGTGGGCACCCCTTTCCGAATCTGAATGAGAACACTGTGCATAATAACATTCAACTTTAAAAACAACACAAAGACCCATCCCTACACCATCCCTCCCGTTCTACCCCCTCCCTGCCCCCCTGCCAGTGGATTTCCAACTACCCACACCCCAACAAGGCAGAGTGCCTGTCTCTTCCCCCCCCTACCCCCAAGTTGCGAGGTGCTTGGTTTACAACCCTTCCTCCCCCGCCGTGAATGAAGGATATAAGCATATTACACATTGTCATTCTAACATGTCCCAGTCCCTTCTTATGTGTTCACTGCTGCAGCAGTTCGAAATCGACTGTCTCGCCTAGTTCGGTATTATTTGAGAATATCTTGTCAGCCGGGGGTTTGTGGAGAATACCCAAATACCCTTGCCCGGTGTCTTACCCTATACTCAGGGGTATAATTTGTCCCTCATTTCACATACCCCAAAGTCCACGACGGCATGAGTCTTTAGCCTTTCGACGCCAAGTTCTGCTCTCCCTGGGTTGGATCATCTCGTGGTTTGTCGACATTGTTCAGTCTACTGTTGCGGGTTCTGTCGTTCCGGCCTCCATTCGGTTTCCCCACTCTTCGCCAACCCTCCAGCCATTCCCACGTTTCTTCTGGGGATGTAAAAAACCATGTTTTACCTTCGGATTCAACCCGGAGTCTCGCCGGAAAGAGCTTGGAGTATTTTACTTCTTTGTCTCGTAGTGCCTTTTTCACTGTAGTGAAGCTGCGTCTTTGAGCTTGGACTTTGGTAGTAAAGTCCGGAAAGAAGGTGATTGCACTGTCCTCCAACCTTAATGGCGGGTTGGCTCGTGCTGTTTGGAGTATGACGTCACGGTCACGAAAATTGAACACTCGTGCTATGATCGGTCTTGGCGGAGCTCCCGGTTTTGGTTTACTTCCAGGGACTCGGTGGGCGCGTTCAATGGAAAAGTAACTGGATAAATGCTTCGGTTGGAGTTTTGTCAATACTAAGTCCTCGACGAAGAGGTCCGTCGCTGGCCCTTCTGCCCGTTCCAGAACTCCCAGGATACGTATGTTATTTCTGCGCGCTCTTCCTTCGTAATCATCGAGTAGCCCCTCCATTTTCATCTGTTGGTCACGCAGTTGGGTTACCTGTTGCTTAAGGAGAGCCGTATCTGAGGTTAGCGTTTCCGTTGCATCCTCCACTTCTTTCACTCTGGAGTCCATTTTCCGCAAGTCAGCTCTAATAAGGGAAACCTCAATATTAACTGTGTCAATGCGAGTTTCTAGTGATGTCCGCACTCCGGCAATTGCCTCCATGACATCTTGGAGGGTCAAATCTTGTTGGGGAGTCTGATTTGGAGGATTTCTCGTTCCCCCTGTGGAGGTGGCATTGTCATCCTCGCCTGTCTTATCCCAGGCAAATTTGGCCAATTTGCTTTGAAAATTGTGTCTTAGTTTCCTTTCCGCTGGCCATTGTCAATCAGTGTCGAATATTATCTTTCCGGTTACTCAGGGGCCCGCACCAGTACTCGCCGCCGCCTGCACAGGGAGGGAATTTCCGCCTCTGCCGGCCTGTCGGGTTTCCTAGTCAGGCAAGCAATCTGCGCCTTGAGGGAAGGAGTCGCGGGGAAGCGCTGCACAGGGTCACTATGCTGAGGGCGACGGGGAAGGGGGAGCGTTGAGCCTGAACGCGTCTGCACTCTCACCTCAAGATCTCTTCAGTCTTTACCATCCCACCGTTGTAGTGCAGCCAAGGACAGTGACGACGTGATGTCTGAGGGCTATTAGACTTTACTTCACTCGTGATTTGAGTCTCCTTGGGGCCCCCCCTGTGTGGGTAGATTGGTCCCTCGTATATTCTCTCGCCTCCGGTGCCTGCGGATCTTCCTGTGTCTGCTACAGCCCGTAGACCTTCGTTTTGGGGCAATCACCAGTTACGGCTGGCACCCCGGCCTCAACATCTGTGGAGCCTAGCTCCCTGGAAGGTCCTCTGCTTATTTTACCACTGTCTGTCAGCGCGCTGTTCAGATCGCGCCACCCGTAGGTCCGCTTGTCCCTCTAGCTGGCCGCGGATGAGTGTTCGAGGGCAATCTGGTATTCCGGTGCCTGGGCGCACTAGGCCGCAAAGCCAGGGCCTCAATTACCCGGGTCTTCCGGCGGCCCTATCTTCAGCTGGCATTCAGGCCCCTCCCAGCGTCGCAGACACGGTTGGATCGCTTCTGGGCCCGGCAGCGCGCATCTACTTTTGGGCAATGGAGCTGGCTGGGGTCTGCTCCCGGACCCCCCCCCCCCCCCCCAACAGGCACTGTGCTTGTGGCCTGTCCGCCCGCTCACCTCCTCAGTTGGAAAATCGAGGCGGGCCGCCATTGTTTCTCCGCAAGGGCTCCGGGCACTTCAGCAGTGCTGCTGTTCTGTCGCACTCTCCGCAGCGGGTCGCACCGATCTGGCATCCTAGATCTCTCTTGGACTGGGATCCCCGGTCGTGAGGGGATTCCTACAGGTTAGATGCCGGATAATGTCAGGATAGTCGGCGAGGGCAGCGGAGCCGCTTCAGAACGCGGCCATCTCCGGCGGCTGCTAGCCACGCCCCCCGAATAAATATCCTTTTAATACAGGTGTAATTATTTTCTGTTTTAGGAGGTATTCTGAGACTGATCGCTTAATGGATTAATGCATTTACTTCAGGATCCCTGTTTGACCTCATGGTCACGGGTTTGAATCCCAGTAGGTTCACACAACCTTTAATCATTGTGAAGCTGATCAAATGAGTACAGTTGAGTTTGATTAAAAAAAATAAAAAATGACCATGTGCTATCTGTCAATAGTGGCAAACAACTTAATGGGTAGGCTTTGCACTCTCAAATGCATTGTATAGTATGTGGTGTGTAAACTGATGAAGTTTTTCACAGGGATCAAGTATGCTTCTACTATCTATCACTCATCATTGTGGTGGTTAGACCAGAAATATCTCATACCTATTTAATCACGGTCCCCCTTAATTAAAATATTTTATATTAAACCCTTTCATCCGGTTATGGCCCCCTTAATATTTGAGTCTTTTCATTCTCCTCTAATATGCCTGAGGGTGAATTGATCCAAGTTTCGACTAAAGTATTGGACAATCGGAAACATGGCAGATCTGTCCCTTTGGAATTCATGATCAGACGATTCACTCAGCACTGAATAACTATTTAATGTTTGATAAGCCAGTTGATTGGCATAGGAAGGGAATAACTGTAGGAGCATAATTTACCTCAAATATTGACAATTTAAAAGTAGAGTGGTGTTTATAATGTAGGCATTCTTTGAAACTGTCCCTCATGCTATGATTGCAGGTGTAGAGGAATTGCATGGTTTTGTAGGGGGCCAACCAAAGTTGGTTGGTGGTTTCTTAATAATTTAGGGCCCGATTACGAGTTTGGCTGTCTTGGAGCTGGCCGCCATGCTAGCACCCTGCTCCAAGACCGCCAAGCCCGTACTCAGGCCGCCCGCCGTATTCCGTTTGGAATACAGGTTGGGGGTCCTTCGGTGGCGGTCCCACGGCGGTGTCTTTCTAAGGCTCATATCTGAGCCTTAGCAAGGCACCACAATGGGAGCACCACAGCAGGTTCCTAAACGGCATGGACTGTGAAGTCCATGCAGTGCAGGAACCCCATGCATCCCATGTAGTGCAGTGCCCCCCAGTGCAGGAACCCCATGCAGGAGGGGCACAACATGTGCCCCCCCGTGCATGCATCCACCAGCATGCATCCCCGGCCCGAGGCAACAGGGGGCCCTGTAGAGCCCCCTTAGTTTTCTCACCGCCACACTTTTCATGGCAGGCACACCGCCATGAAAACTGTGGTGGTGAGGAAACTCTTAATATGCTTTGCGGTGCCGCAGCGACACCACCAGCCATATTGCGTGCCTCAGACCGCTCGCTGCAAGACCACGGTCCCATGACGGTCCAACCGCCCAACTCTGAATATGGCAGTCGGACTGCCAGCATGGGTTTGGTGGCCCATCAGGCAGCCAAACACCTAATTAGGCCTTTAGTGTTCTGTATCTTCAAGCTAAAAGTTATATTTATCACTAACACAAATTGCCTGAGTAAGCTATTATTTTATTACTTTGGCTGGTCCTTCTCTTGTCCAGTGGAGCCGCTACTTCAGATGCCTATTTTCTATTTCCTGGAATGGACTTAAGCCTACTTCATGCTCACATCTAGAGTCCTTTTTGTTTATCTTCAGTCTGCAGCTTTTTAGGTCTCGCCTACGCAGCGCGCATGCGCTGCAGCGCGCATGCGCTGCATAGGAGGGCCTTTAGCCGTCGCTCTTCACTTTTTCAAGCACTGTACTCGTGCTTGTGGCGGCATCCACCTTTCGGGAGCGAGCAGCGGCGCGCCACAAGCACGAGTGCAGTGCTTGAAAAAGTGAAGACTGCTCTCCCAAGCGCGCGCGCACCACTCGCGGGTGCACCCCTCGGCCTCTCTCTCCCCCTCTCTGACGTCGGTACTGCTGCAACCTGCACGCCTTTCTTTTTTTTATTTCAGCGCGAGGCGCGTGCGCTTGTTCCCCCTGTCGGGGCTTTCTGAGGCTGGCTGCGTACCCTCCTGCCCTGTCTCTTCCCCATGGTTAGTAGTGTAGCTCCTCACAGATTACACCGCACGACGCAGCTCTAGGCACTACTACGGTGGGTGGCAGTTCTCTGCAGAGTGCTGTTCGATGACCGGCTTAGGCCTTGGATTGGCTTGGACTAAGATCTTGGTCTTTTCCACAGTTCCAACAGAAGCTGTTTGCTTGTTGGTAATAGTTGTGTTTGCTGGAGCAGGTGTAGGTAAAGTGCTTGTGACTCACTGACCGGCTTCCGTAAATACCTAGTCACATGCAGTGAGGCGATTTTAACATGTCACACGTGGGGGTGTTTAATGGCACCCAGGAGTCAGTCCAGTCCAGTTTTGCGCCTGGGTGCAAGAGGTGTCTTTGCAGCTCTCCGGGGAGTTGTGCTGTATGGGAAGTTCTTTTCTCTCGCTTTTATCTGCTGCAGGGCTGGCTCCTCCTTTCATCGGGAGTTTCTCCTCACCCTTCCTAACTATCACAAGTTCTTTACTCCTGCTTTCACCCACTCCGAGGCCGGTGCAGCCTGTATCTGGAGTCAGGTCCTCTCACTTGTATCCACTGTAGCTGCGCACGGTGTGCCATGTCCCTTCTAAAGGTGCCCCCCAAATCCACAGTTCAGGTGAATGCTGGTTCTGGCCGGAGCGCTCCCCTGCTCTTTGCCTGTAGTTAATAGGAGTTCTCTCCTGGAGTGAGACTGAAGCTGTTAGGATCGAGGCTGACTGATCCGCTTTCTTAAATTTCCGTTATTTTTTTATTTTTTTATCACACCGGCCTCCAGAGACTGAGCTGCCTTCAGTGACTGCTGGGTTTGTCTTTACAACTTTTGATGATACAACTCAAGTACACTAAAGTGCCATTAAGGCGCTATTAGTGAGGAGGAGAGATGGAACAGTGTTTAGAGCAGGGGTGGCTACATGTCACTATTGTGACCTCATTCTTTTTTACCCACTGCGTTATTACCGGACGGTAATGCACAGACTGTCTCATAATTTACTCCTGGTAATATCCAAAACGCCCATGGAGCTCTGCTAATGATAACACCTAGATTCATCTATTCATAGTGCTTTATGCACAGATTCGCAAACACCTGTGACCTTGACGATGCCCACATAGTGACTAGACCTGGACCGAATTTCAATTACTCTGGAGTTATCGGAGTAATTCCATGTTACACTTAGGCGCATTGGAGGGAGCATTTGCAATGCAAGAAGTCATGCATTTGCGAGAGTTTAAGCTATTAGTATTCTAAATGACAATGTATTTTATTTTGGTTTTAAATCCCAAAACATTTGTCATTTACAATGTCAATAGCTCAAACTTGCGTAAATGCGAGACCTATTGCATTGCAAATGCTTGTTAAGTAGAGGCTGCCAGACAGCGCAAGGCACATTGTGGGCTTACCAAGAACATAGAGGGGCTTGCTGCCCGCTCATTGCTTACCATTGGTTAGCTTTACTGTCACTCTTATTGCCTTGTTTACTGTTGGATAGCTTTCCTTTTTCAGCTGCCCATTTTGTGTTGTCCCTCCCAGGGATCATTCCCCGTTTACCACCTCTTTGTTTGGCTAACTTCTGTGCTCCTCCTGTTCGCTTTTAGGGAACTACTTTTTTTCTTTTTGTTTAAGCACTGCCATGTTTTCCTGCTATTCCCCACATGCCTCCCCCACATTGCTCTTTCACCCATGTGCTTCTCTCCCACCACCTACACTTGTGTTGCTCTTTTTCATCTTTATGCTTCTCCTTCCGCACACACATTGTTGCTCTTTCGCCTACATTTTTCCCTTTGCCCTGTGTTCTCTCCCAAGTATTGCCTGCCCCCTTGCCCTGCGTGTTGCTTCTCCCACCAACCCTGCCATGTCACTTCACCCCGTCTAGTTGCTTCACCACCCCACCCTTTCCCCAGTTTGCTCATAAATATTTTTTCTTTAAAAGAGCACTTTCACACTACAGCTTTTAAATATACCTAACCATTTCTGATTGGTTGGCACACACCGCCCCGGAGAGTAATCAGGCGGACCCGATAGCACTACACATGCCGCTTTTTGGGCCCCAAAACAGACCTCGAGCTAAGATTAATACGGTAGGCTGCACAGTGTGGGCATGGCGGGAGCTTAGGCGTAGAGCACGTTTAGAGACATTATTTGCCCCCTCGATACCACTCATCAGACACCCTGAGTTGCCCTTTACCGCGGAAATAGGGGTGTACCAAAGACTGCGGAAGCTCCAGCTCCACAAGATGGGGCAGGTGTTCCCTGATGGTGTGTTCGTCACCATGGATGACGTGCTTGGGGACGACCACACCGGGATGCTGGACAGGCTGGCATATTATCAGCTAAGAGTAGCACTGCACGCACTTTTTGTATCCTTCCCAGTGGCGCCACCAACATTCCAGGTGCTGGAGGATTTTCTGGTGAAACCTTCGCCATGGAAACGTATTACCCGCTTGTATTATTTTGAAATGATTTGTGGGTCAGAGACTGGTCCAATGGCATGTGTGTGAAATTAAATCATTGGTAACGTTTGTGTAAAATTAAATGGCAACGTTGGGGTAATTAATTGTGCCCCAACTGTGAATAAATCTGAGATTTATCCCTCCGTACTTCCTTGTTATTCATCTATTTGATGTTCTTTGCCCAGGTATAGGAGGGTCATTTGGGCAGACCCCTGTTTTCTCCCTTTATTCTGGGATGCAGCACGCGTCGCCTATATGTGCCCCCCCTGCGCAGCACGAATGGTAGAAGATCCTGGGAGGTCCCTTTGAGGAGGGCACGTGGGCTTATTGCTGCGCGCAGATCAAAGAGATTTCACCAAATTACAGACTGTGACTTATCCATTTCAAGTTCATTCATAGGCTGTACAGGACCCCTGTGGGGATGAACAGAGCTGGATTAAGTGAGGATGCACGATGTGTGCGCTGCCGAGGACCGGAGGCCTCTTTTCTGCACCTGGCCTGGGAGTGCCCCGGAGGTGGCGAGATATTGGGAAAGCATTTTTGATGTGCTGGAATCGTTGATTGAAGGTGAAATTGAGCGCTCCCCTCTGGTGGCCCTTCTGGGGCATGTGGAGCACAGGAAATTGGTTAATATGCTACTATTACTGGCGAAGCGGAGGGTAGCAATCTGTTGGGGCCGTAGGCACAGCCCGCGAACGATTGAGTGGCTCAGGGATGCAGTGTTTTGCCACAACCAGTTGTCCGATTACTGGGAACTAACGCCCGCAGAGTCGCGCCCGCAGAACATATGGGCACCACTGCAAAGCTATCTAGACTCTCACCCCCTTGACCGAAGGGAGACCACATCACAGAAGGTATAGGCACTGTGAACCGTTCATGTGAACCATTTGTAGGGGCGCCGAGCACGCCGCAATGGCTGGCACAAATTGCCCCATACGGGCCAGAGAGTAGGCCCTCCATTCCCCCCTCTTTACCCTCCTTGCCTCCTCTCCTTCTTCTGTCTCTTATTCGGTTTTTTTCAGTGCAGTTCGTACGGCACCCTGGAATCCCTCCAGGGTAGACAGTTGCTATAAAAGACAGCGGGACATTAAACGTTCATTGGACATGTGCCCAGCTATAATGTAAGCGATTGTTGACCGCTGCGTGATTTTCTCGCCTAATTTTGCTTGAGAACAACAGAATGTAAGCAATGTGTCGTGCTGTTTGTGTTCTTTGTGAAATCTAATAAAAAGAAAATTTAAATAAATAAACCATTTCTGATCGGTAAAAAAAAAAGGCCTTTTATACGCATGCATGTCGAACATATTTGCGCGCCTACAAAATAAATAATGCATTGGCCGTTTCATTGTGTAATTTGTTGTTTATAGTTCCCGTGCTGCAGAACAGCTGCGGTGCTGCACGGCATGGCTAAAAAATACTGGCAAAGCCAAATAGGTCTTCTAGGTGACACCCATTGACTTTGCCAATGCTTGTCAATAGTTGGTGTTCCATTTTAGTTTACATTCTCAGGGTCTTTCACCTGACTAATTTCAGTAAGATTTCAAGCAACGTATTTAGAGCAACTGACAGTTAAATGTTGCTGCTCAAACTAAGCTCTGCCTTATCTGATTTGGGATTCACTATGAGGTCTGGACTTGCTTTTTGTGTTCTGAGATTGCTCCATCTACGTATGTAGCAAATTCAAAATGGAAGCAGTAGGCACATATGCATTATCATTTAGCGCCAAAACATGGGTCTGTACCTTGATGCGAGTGCACATCCCTAACATTAACACAGTTACCCTATAGTGAATAGGAGCCCGAACCAAGCGGTCTGAGAGGAGACCTTCATCTTAGTACCTGGTACTGTTCTCTCAAGGAGTCGCTTTAATTATGCCCTGCACTGACTTCTCTGCTGCTTCCATCTATGGGATTAAGACGCTTACAATGATTGTTTGCTACCAGTTTCTTCTACAAGAGGTCTAATGAAGCTTATAGTCATTTACTTCTCACTAAGTACTACGATTACTTTCACCTTGTCCTTCAGATTACTCATTCATGTACTCTTTTTAATCTATTTAGTACCTAATTGATGTACTCAGAAGGTTCAAATCTTACTTTTATGAAAATCTCAAAAATATTCAAGCCAAATGATTAGAATGCCGACCGGTCTTTCGCTCTGTTGTTCCTTTGATCCCAGGCAGGTATCAATCATGTCACTTATAAAGCGCACTACATACCCGCGAGGGTCTCAAGGCGCTGGGGGAAGAGGGGGGTGGTGCTGCTACTGATCGAAGAGCCAGGTCTTGAGGAGTCTTCTGAAGGCCAGTAGGTCTTGGGTCTGTCGGAGGTTGGTGGGGAGGGTGTTCCAGGTCTTGGCGGCGAGGTGGGAGAAGGATCTGCCGCCGGCGGTCGTTTTCCGGATGCGGGGGACTGTGGCGAGGGCGAGGCTGGTCGAGCGGAGCTGGCGGGTGGGGGTGTAGAAGCTGAGTCGTCTGTTGAGGTAGGCTGGTCCGGAGTTGTGGAGTGCTTTGTGTGCGTGGGTGAGGAGCTTGAAGGTTATCCTCTTGTTGACAGGGAGCCAGTGCAGGTCTCTCAGGTGGGGTGTGATGTGGCTGCGTCGGGGGATGTCGAGGATAAGACGTGCAGAGGCGTTCTGGATGCGTTGCAGCCGTCTCAGGAGCTTAGCCGTCGTTCCTGCGTAGAGGGCGTTTCAGTAGTCCAGCCTGCTGGTGACGAGGGCCTGGGTGACTGTTTTTCTTGTTTCGGTGGGGATCCACTTGAAGATCCTGCGGAGCATTCGGAGGATGTTGAAGCAGGATGAGGAAACGGCGTTGACCTGCTTAGTCATGGAGAGGGTGGGGTCGAGGATGACCCCTAGGTTGCGTACGTGGTCGGTGGGTGGCGGGGCTGTTCCCAGTGATGTTGGCCACCAGGAGTCGTCCCAGGCTGAAGGGTTGGAACCAAGGATGAGGACCTCCGTCTTGTCCGAGTTCAGCTTCAGGCGGCTGGTCCTCATCCATTCGGCGACGGCCTTCATTCCTTCGTGGAGGTGGGCTTTGGCGGTGTGAGGGTCTTTGGTGAGGGAGAGGATCAGCTGGGTGTCGTCGGCGTAGGAGATGATGTTGAGGTTGTGCTGTCGGGCGACGTGGGCGAGGGGTGCCATGTAGATGTTGAACAGCGTTGGGCTGAGGGAGGAGCCTTGGGGTACTCCGCAGATGATCTTGGTGGCCTTGGATCGGAAGGGGGCGAGGCGGACGCTTTGTGTTCTGCCGGAAAGGAAGGATGTGGTCCAGTCCAGGGCCTTCTCTTGGATCCCGGCGTCGTGAAGGCGTGTTCGTAGTGTGTGGTGGCAGACCGTGTCGAAGGCGGCTGATAGGTCCAGGAGGATGAGGGCTGCTGTTTCTCCGTTGTCTAGCAGGGTCCTGATGTCATCGGTGGCGGCGATGAGGGCGGTTTCGGTGCTGTGGTTGCTGCGGAAGCCGGACTGGGAAGGGTCCAGGATGTTGTTCTCCTCGAGGTAGCGGGTCAGGTATTACAATTTCAGTCGAGTATAAACACACACACAGCATTCACAGCGAGATAAGGTATGTCTTACTGAACATTCAGCACCCGAGAAGAGCATGCAGCCAGGCTTCGGACAAATTATCTCAAAGGTAAAAAGAGCTACAGACGAATCTCGTTGGGGGCCTGAAATCAACCTGCAGTGGTGAATTCAAGAGTTGAGCCCGGCTCTCCAATTCCAATGTTTTTATGGTGGCATTTTACGCGAGAGTTGAACTTTGAGCTACTAATCACAGACCAGCATTAGTAGTTCTACACATACATGTAATTTCTCCTATCTATACTGTGTGTTAGGCTGTATTGTATTGTTGGCATCCATATCTGTGTTCAGCCATTGGGTGGGACGCGCCGTGACACTAAAATGTCTCCCTACATAAAAACGGCAGCACACTGGCTATTAAACAGGAAATTGCTCAACCTATGTTAAGTTGGTTGCTGCCCAAAGCACCGTCTGAGTTACAAGTGGCATCATCTAGGAATAGCCAAACTTGAAATATATATGAGTTTAAAAAATAATTCCTAACAGGCTGCGTCTTCCATTCAGTTATGTTTGTTCATAACAGATACCGAGACACACCTGACCAAACTTGAGTGAAGGCAGTAAAGGGGAGGGAGAGGCAATGTGTGTGTCTGGTTTTAACTCGATTAAGCATTACAGGCTTTAGAGCGGCTGCGCTGCCGATGGAGCCTTTTCAGGTTTTAAATGAGTCCAGCAAGTCTGGCATTGACAGACACAACTCTATTGCAAGAGCATCAGTCTCCCAAGCCGCATGTTTCGAAGCCAATATTTAAACCGATCCAGACAGAAAAATCTTTAGGCTTCTGTCCTTTTTAATCGCACTGTGTGCGCTTCCAAGTACACGTTCATCGCACACCGGGATTCCACAAGCTTGATATTGTAAGTCCCTAGTGTTCAATCCAAAATTCCATTCGCTACATTTCCACTTTTTTCTCCGCTATTAAGGAGATTGCGTTATAGTCCATGGAGCCAGTTCTGAATCGAGCGAACCATTAGAGGTTTTAAATCAAACCGGCGATCCTTCCATAGGCAATTACGAGTACTGTGTTGGTTAGAAGACTGACATCATACTTAGCGCCTTATGAAATAACATTTGAATAACTTTTACTGATTAAAGTAGGAGTTGTCCAGTTATAAATACAACTTTGTGTGATTTGCTATCATCCTGGTTTTTATGCCTGGGACGTCATAACTAATATACAAAAAAGTGATGGGAAGAATGCTTGCTAGAAGTCTAACAACTGGCCATCGCTCGGGACGCATTCCAACCCATCGTCCTTTTGCCTATCATGCCACCTCAGTTTGGACCCAGCTATATGCAGATCAGCCTGGACCCTGCTCCAACAGTAACAGTCCAGCCCGAACTCACAGGCCAGGTCCTCCCTGAACCTGAACACATGTAACCAAAGACCAGTTCTGCCCTGATCGGGGCTTGTCAGTTGTATGTAGCTTGGTTCCAGTGGCACTGTGGGCACCAAACCTATGTCTGGGCATACCCTTGCTACTTAGGGCGGTACATCCAACGTGCAAAAAGTGATGGGAGGAATGCTTGCAATAAGTCTGACCAATGGCAGCTCCGGGTAGCATTTGCAACCCATCGTGTTTTTACCCACTATGCCACCTCAGTTTGAACCTAGCCATATGCAAATCAGCCTTCACGGTGCTCCAACAGGTACAGTCCAGCCTAACTGCCAGGTCAGGACCTTCCTGAACCGTAACACAAGCAACCCAAGACTGGTATTGCTCTAATTGGGGCTAGTCATTCGAGTTTTGCTTGGCTCCAGTAGCACAGTGAGCATGATATATTTTTTCCTGATGAAAATATTTGAGAATGATATCTTGATTGTTGAGATAAGTGAATATACCGATTTAGTGGGATTTGTGATCTCATCAAAAGAAAAAGAGGGCCCCTGAAGTACTTTATAGGCAGGGAACCAGGGGTAATAATAATGGAACAAGCGAACCGAAATGGAACTACCCTGTCGCTAATAACTGGAAGCGGAATATCTCGCTGTTGTCTGGGACTAAAATTCCCAATTTGACCAAGCTACAAGTATGAAAACAATACTCGTATATAAATGTATCTTGAATGATCTTGTGTGGCCAGTACGGGTATTGTATTTTTACTTACTGAGTTCTGGAGATCCATTACTGCAGACCATGCTGTCTTCCAGATTGTTCAGCAGGGCTATCCACTTCCCTGACCCACAGCTATCTTTCTTCTCCATTCCTTCTGTTCCCTCAGTCACCTCCGACAGTCATGCTCACATATTCTAGCAGGAGGTCCTTTTTCTGTTGAGCGAGCGGGCTGTAGAGCTGTTGCTGAATTCAGAGATAGGGCAGTGATGCTACTCTGTATTTTGTTGTTCCCAGGAAGACTAACTGTAGGCTTCATACCATCCTTGACCTTTGAGTTCTGAACTTTCTTCTCCACAAAGCGTAGTTAAAAATGCTGTCTATAATGCAGGTTCCGCAGGCTTTGGACCTAGGCTGCTGGATGGTGTCTCTTGACTTACAGGATGTGTATTTATAGAAACAAATCCAGAGTTTGAATGGGGAATACCTGTGTTTTGTGGTGGGCTCCATCCACTACCAATTTGCTCTTCTGCCTTTCGGACTGACATCAGCAACCCATGTTCAGGAAGATGGTTGTTTGAGATCTGTATTTCTGTACCTTGAGGACTGGCTGTTGAGGTGGCCTCACCACAGCTAGCATGACACCAACCACAGTCCAAGGTGTCCTTGCTGTTAAAAGCTGGGATTTTCAATTGGTCTTTCCTAGACACACCTTCATCCTTCCCAGTATCTCCTTCAATGGAGCGAAACTGGACACTGTCTCCCTGAAGTCCTTCCCACCTCCACAGTGGGTTCTTGACACTAAATCTATGAGCCTGATGTTTTGGGAGGGAGCTTTTTTGGCCTAGATAGTCGCCCTCCTTTTGAGCCTTGTTAGAAATGGGATTTTTGGTTGGCTAGGGTATACACCTAAGCCAGGCAGAACCCACCACTCTAGTCAGGGTAAGGGAGTTACACACCCAAGATAACACCTGATCACCCCCTTGGTAGTTTGGCAGAGCAGTCAGGCTTATCCCAGGCAATGTGTAAAGCGTTTCTGCAACCACACCACACCACAAAAGAGACTCCACACCACACCACAAAAGAGACTCCACACCACACCACAAAAGAGACTCCACAACCACACCACAAAAGAGACTCCACACAAGGTTATATCAAAATATCCTTTATATTCATACATGAAACACATTAGACCATAAATCACTTTGTAGCATGTAAAGCACATTAGACCACATAACATAATTCACTGCGCCACTCGGCGCTTGTCATAAAGATGCACATACGCCACATAAGAGCACAATTACATGGATTAGTGTGCCACTAGGCACTGGTCATAAGAATGCATCAATCATAAACCATCATCACTTTGTCATAAGTAAATTGTCATCATACATTTGGTGCAATAGCAAATACTTCTCAGTTGCACATGTCATGAAGGCATTAGGCATAAACACATATCATAATAGTTGACTACTATGATGCTGCATATGTCATAAAACCCCTTCACTACTCCTCATAGAAATGTCCTGCAAAACGGACACTTGTTATGCTGTCTTCAGGAGGAGACAACCAAAACAAGAAACCAACATTTACCACCATCATCAAGGGATACGGGCAGTGAGAAAAAAGCACCCTGATCACCACACTTTTATTCACCTCCCTGGTGCCAATGACCATCCAGCACACCATTTTGGTGCGATGCGACTCTTGTAGGTTATCGGGCCGTCTGCCATTGACCACAGCGAGTGCGCGCAGCTGTAAACACTTACTGGAACTTAGTCCCCAACTGCGGAACACCGGCAAGGTGGGGCATGCCCCCCTCTTACATCGGCTGCTGCCCACGAGTGTGGTGCAACAGTTCCTTGCCCAAAGCCACAGCAAGCAGCCCCGCACTCACCCGCCTCCCGTTCTCTCTTTGGCGAGGGCTGGGCCCGCCCTACGTTACATTGGAGTTGCGAGGCGATGAGTGAGGGGGAAGGGAATCCCTCCTGGGATATCCGCCTCCCTTTGCGGCCCCGGTGTGGCTTCAGCAGCAGGTTGGGGCTGCGTTGACGACCGCGCCCGTCTTCCTCGGCTCCAGGGCAGGCAGGGCCAGGCTGGGCTCCTTCTCCTGGATTTGGCTGTATTTTGGTGGCTTGCTGGTTGTTGCCAGGCAATGCCTGGAGCTCTTCGTAGCACACTCAGCAGATGAGCAGCAGGGCTGCTTCTACTGGCCTTCTCCCTTACGAAGGGGACATCCATACGAATTGAAGCGCTCTCCACTCGCTTAACTTAAAAGAATAAAAGGAGTGAATAACACAGCGCTCAACACGCGCTGTTGTGGGTGCACACACACACCGGCTGCCAAGTGGGAGGGGGAAAAGCACTTCCTCAGTAACAAGTTCCCCCCTCCTGCTTCTCCACACACAATGGGCCCTCCATCAGTGCTCTCCTCGCGCTGAGCTTGAAAACCTAGCGCTCCTTAGTACTCTTACATTCTATAAAGGGGGTGAAGAACAGTCCAGTCCTTCCCCTTCGGGTTTCCTTTGAGATCCAGCAAGTATCTTTTTCAATGGAGTCTCTTGTATCCCTGAGACTTGTAACAGGAAACCAGCATGCACAAGCCGTTGGAGATTCTTCACAAGCAGGGGGGACACAGCACAGTCCTTGTCCTTTTTTTGGCAAAGCAGCTACTGCAGGCCAACCCCAGACAGCACACAGCAAAGGGGCAGCACTCCTCCTCCAGTTTCTCCAGCTCTTCTCCTTGGCAAAGGTTCCTCTTGTTCCTTGAAGTAATCTAAAGTCTTGGGGTTTTAGGTGTAATACTTCTACCCCAAAATGTCTTTGTTCTCTTTGTGGCAAGGGTCTGTGAACCCAGTCCAAACTAGTTCTGCCCTCACTGGCGCAGCATGACCACAGGGGGCGGAGACAGCATTGTGCAAAAGGAGACACAGCCTATTCAGGTGTAATTACAACTCCTCCCACTATTCTAAATGCAGACCAGGTCTATTCAGGACTGCGATGTCACCCAGACAAGGCAAGGCACACCTCAACCCCCCCCCCAGTGACTGTCTAGAGTGAATGCACATCCCCGCTCCTGTCACTCACACACCAGACGCTGAATACACAAACAGCCAGAGGCACACAGAATGGTGAAGTAAGAAAATGCCCACTTTCTAAAAGTTGTTAATAAAGGAAGGCTTAGGCCCTTTGCGCAAACTAGATTGACCACTTAAACTTTATAAACTGACAAAGTATCTAGTTGCCACATTTTCTCATCTACCAATGTTCTGATTTCATTAGCCCTTGTGATTTATTTCGCTTTTCTTTATCTTTTTCAGAAAATTATTTTTACATTATTGCATGTCTCTTTGAAGGGCAACACTTAATTATGGAACACAAAGTACAAACATTCATTGAAATACATTTGTATACACATGAATCTACAAAAGACATATATTGACAAACCAACATATTCATATATGTAACAAAACGCTGAGTGTGTGACCTTTCTTTGACCAGTCCTTAATTTTCATGTTATCACTAAGCGGATTGTTCCCTTTCTGTTATGTATGGTATATCCTGCCAATGTGTATAGCCTCGGGGCCGTTGACTCTAAATGTTATCAGGGAGAGAGGTACTACATTCTGAATCTCTCTCAAGTACTTTCAATTTCAATGCGAATGTTCTTTACCCAATGGCATAAGCCAACGCGTTTCATACCCCTAGCCATTTCAGGGGTTCTCCTCAGGACCTGGACTCGGTCATTTCTGTGAAAGGTAAAGTAAACAGGTGTTTGTTAGGGAGTGGTGACTCTGGTTTAGCCCTATTAATTCGCTCCACTCTTTCATTAATTATCTCAGTGTACCTCAGAACGTGTCAGTGTTGAATCCTCCAATATAAAATGTAACCACAATGGATGCTTATGGGAAAACTAGTTCCTGTAAAAGGAATATACCATGTATTAATCCAAATTCAATGTGTCGATTTTAACTAATGCTAACGCACAAATGCCAATGCGCAAATTTTGACTTGGGACATGTGTAACAAAAGACTATTTGGAAGTTCCCGTATTCTTATCACTCGCCTTATGATTCAGAGTTAGCTGTTATTCCTCCTTTAGGCCATCTTAGATTTACTCCACGCCTGTGAAGTGAAAGCAGTTTGTTAGAGGCATGTAGACTTCGCACGCTTGTGTTAAACCAAATGACATTCACTCGGCATGCCAAACCGCCGCTTCTGTAATTATTTCTATCTTGGAAAACCACATTACGGTTCAACTTGCCTTCAGTAATCCATATAATTCTTTACAATAATTCTGCGATCCTGCTTCAATCTCGTGGCTGCCCGGTTGTAGGTTACTCGACCAGCTTTGAAGTTGACAAAGGATGTTAAATCAATTGCCGATACAGGCTTGTGAGGATCGGATGAGTTTTTTCTATTCTAGGAATTGCATGATGGATATTGTGGTCCCAAACGTTTTGATGGAAAACGTTGGAAGTGTATATTCTCATTCTAAAGTCTACTGATTTCAGTCATTTCATTTAATCCCCTCGTTACTATGTTGAACTTTATAATTAGGTAAGCCTCCTTTCTCACTAGCAGAGTTTCTGGATCTCCACCTCTGGGGCTCGGCGTAATGGCATTGAACACGGTCCACTTGAAGTCTCTTTCTGTATGACCCTTCTCCATGAAGTGGTTGACCATGGGAGCTGTAAGAATTTTGTTCTTTAGCCTGGAGCGATGTTGGACTATCCTTTGTTTAACCTCCTGGTTTGTTTTTCCTATATATATTTTCTGGTAGGGGCAAGTTATAGCATAGACCACATTTTTTGTTTTACAGTTTGTGAACTCGTTGTGCCTCCATGGCGTTTGACCATCCGTAAAGGTAGAACCCTCGATGGTGGAGTTGCACACTGTACAGTTTCCACATCTGTGAAGGCCCTGAATGGGTTTCAAGTTAAAAAGGGTGCGTAGATTGTCCGATCTTTTTGCTTGAACATCACATGAACTAATTATTTGTTGTCCAATGTTTTTATTCTTTTTCAAAGCAAATAGGGGTGGCTCAATTCCTTGAACTTGGATTCAGCGGCCCAAAGGCTATACACATTGGCAGAATATACCATGCATAACAGAAAGGGAACAATCTGCCTAGTGTTAACATGGAAATGAAGAACTGGTCAAAGAAAGGCCACACACTCAGTGTTTTCTTTCATATATGAATATGTTGGTTTGTCAATATGTCTTTTGTAGATTCATGTGTATACAAATGTGTTTCAATGTAAATTTGTACTTTGTGTTCTATAATTAAGTGTTGCCCTTCAAAGAGACATGCAATAATGTAAAAATACTTTTCTGAAAAAGATAAAGAAAAGTGAAATAAATCACAAGGGCTAATGAAATCGGAACGTTGGTCCCTTTATTTTGAGTAGATGAGAAAATGTGGCAAATAGATACTTTGTCACTTTCTAAAAGTGGCATTTTCAAACACAGGATTTAAAAACCACCTTCCCCAAAATGTGCGTTAATAAATTCTGAGTTCAGAGAGCCTAAACTTAATTTTCCTATCTTGTCCCTATTGCAAGTTACACATGTAAAAATGTTACAGTGCAACTCCAATGATAAGCCTATGAGACAGATAGCCTTTCAACAGTGAAAAACTAATTACACAGTATTTCACTATCAGGACATGTCACACACACTAGTACATGTCCTACCTTTCACATACACTGCACCCTGCCCATTGGGGGTACCTTGGGGCCTACTTTAGTGGGGGGGCTTCCATGTAAGGAAAGGGAAGGTTTGGGCCTGGCAAGTGGGTGCACGTGTCAGGACAGCATGGCAGTTTACAACTGCGCGCAGACACTACAGTGGTAGGTCTGAGATACATTTACAGGGCTACTCATGTGGGTGGCACAACCAGTGCTGCAAGCCCACTAGTAGCATTTGATTTACAGGCCCTGGCACACTCCGTGCACTTTACTAGAGACTTACCAGTTATCAAATAAGTCAATCGTGAATAACCAATAATTGTCACAATTTATACCGAGAGCATATGCACTTTAGCACTGGTCAGCAGTGGTAAAGTGCCCAGAATCCTATAGCCAACGAAAACAGGGTCAGAAAAATAGCAGGCAAAAGGCAAAATGTTTGGGGATAAACCTGTCAAAAGGGCACGGTCTTACAAGCCTACATTGTTATAGAAATCTTTCCTTAATCCTTACAGCCTGGGTCATTTCACAATGGCGTCAAAGAGCCAATGTCCTGCTAAGGCGTTCGAATAGGGGGAGGCACTGGAACTACAACAGTCTATAGACAACACCAATGTTCTAGAGTAGGTAGTTGCAGATGTGTTTTCCAACAAAGTATCCATACTTCTGACTGTAAGGGATGCTCTACAAAGGAAATTAAATGTGGGCAGTGTTACAACCCTGGTATTTTCTACCATCAAACGTTCACTGTCAACTAATAGCTACATGTTAGATCTAGCACTAGCTTTGATTTAATCATATCTGTCCCACTGAACAGAAGATTTTCCATACCTTGATACACACATTGGCGTTTAGCAGAGCTCTTGTGGTGGTCCAGTTGACTTGATCCTATCGCTGATTTTAGGTCATTTCTACCTATAACCAATCATACAGTGTGATCTTAAGCATTTACGTGAATGAAGCACACTTTCTGGTCACTTTCCATTCACCAGCACCCACCTTAACCCGTCCACAAACATATTAACATACTCACAACAGACTGTCACCCACGCATTCATCACCAGCAGACCTGACTACGGCAACGCACTCTACGCCGACGTCACCCAGAAACTCCTGATGAAACTATAGAACGTTCAAAATGCCGCAGCCAGACTGGTCCTCAACATCCCCTGCCACAGCCACATCGCCGAACACCTTCAAGAACTCCACTGGGTCCCAGTCAACAAAAGAATCCCCTTGAAGATCGTCACACATGCCTACAAAGCTCTCCATGACGCAGGACCAGCATATCTAAACCACTGCCTCTCATTCCATGTGCCCACTAGACACCTTCCCTCTGCCCAACTGGCCCTTGCCACCGTCTCACAGATCCACAAGACCAGAGCCGGAGGAAGATCCTTCTCTGACCTCGCTGCCAAGACCTGGAACACCCTGCCTGTCCACCTCAGGCAGTCCCCGTCGCTAACCCAATTCAGGAAAGATCTTAGGACCTGGCTCTTCGATTGACCCCTGCGCCCAGACGGATCAGCAGCCCCCATGCCTCCCTGCGCCTTGAGACCCTTACAGGTGAGTAACCGCGCTATATAAACCCCTGATTGATTAAACAAATGCACTTTACTCTTTTACTACACACAAACCCTAACCAGTTTTCATTGTCATAACAACCAAAAAGGCCACAAACCACAGTTATAGACCTTTCTACCCTAACTTCCACACAATGGCCCCTTCACTCACACACAAACCGCTCTATGAATGTGTCCTCATGTAACGCAACTGGTGCTCGTGTAAAGCGCTCTGATACCCGATACCTTTGGGTCAAGTTTGCGCTATATAAAACTCTGTGTAAAAAGAAAATCCACACATCACTAACACAACACAAATCCACACTATACGTAACTATATCCCATCCAGACACACACTCCCTGCTCATACAAAACCCCAGCTCTAGCCTCTACTTGCTCCTAACACACCCCTTTTTGTCACCAGCAAACCTATACTCAACCTTCCATCATTACATCCACCAGTGCTCTCTTCTTTTAACCAAAAAAATGCAATCACACAACCCTTACATTCCACTGTCACACATTACCTCTTCCAGCGATCATATCTAACACAAACACCCTTAACTCTTGTCCATCCCCTCTCACACCACATAAACCCCTTTCCAAAACACACCACTACCCCCTTTACCATTCAGCTTCCACTCACCTACAATACTTTGCATACAAATACTTCTCAGAAGACAACTACATCATCTCCTCTCACTACTCCTCAAAATCAAAACATAACCAGCACAACAAGATCTCACACACACACACACTACCTCGTAAAACTTTCAGTCGCAAACTAGAAACATACACCCACTCCCACCATCCTGGCACACAAATAATACACACCCTAAACCAACTCTACTGCCAAGCTTTCTCTCTTCCTCCACACCTAACACACATGGGGCAACACAGCAACTCTCTTTCAGCTGCCTCTCATGCAATTTAGAACCTTGCAACATGACCCACATGCTGTATCCCCACCCCTAACTCCTACATCTTCCACCCTAAACAGACGCAAACAAAATAAAAACATGCCACTCTTCACAACTTCGCATCTCTATATCTACTGCACAACAAGGCTACTCTACAAAAACAACACAGCTCACCAACTCACTTCTCAACCACCATCTCCACCACCTACACACGCAGACCCAACAAAATGCCTTCTTAGCCTGCTGGATGAGGTCTACAATACAGAATAACTGTTGCTATCTTCATACAGCTTATACCTGCACTAAGGACACATCTGGTACAAGTCCACAAAATACTGCTCACTCTTGTACAAAACAAAGTCACACCATCATCAAAACACATTCTTTAAACTGCCTACTAATAAATGCTCGATTACTCTCTAAAAACAAGCATCACATCTACGACCTTCTCACTGACACACAACCTGACTTACTCTTCATAACTGAATCATAGTTAAGAGATGACATAGCTCCAGTGTTGCATGAAGCCGTTCCTCTAGGTTATCAAAATATCACACAAAATCGTATAGGCAAAAGAGGAGGTGGCCTAGCTGTTGTATTTAAGCAAATATAAAATATCACTAAAGCTGACAACGTCTCCATACAAGGTTGTGAGGACCTCTTCACCAGATACAACCCTACACCATCTTCCTCATGTAGCTTCCTACTCCTTTACAGAACTCCACCTAGCAATGCAACATTCCAAGACACACTTCTTGACACAGTTTCAAACCTGATAACACACACTCCAGCCTATGCATTCTTGGTGACTTAAACATTTGGTTTGACAAACCCAATATGCCCCATCCTAAAGGAATCCTCACTTGCCTAGACGCACTGAACCTACAACAGATCGTCCACAAACCCACACACATCGCTGGACACATCCTAGATGTCATTTTTGCAAATACAGAACTAGTTGCGCCTCTTACGATGACTCCAATCACATGGTCAGACCACGATTTGCTAGCTTTCCAACATAAAGCAATACACCTAAAACCACCATATATGCATCCACCTATCGACCATGGAACAAACTCCATTTTGAACACTTTGAAACACAACTAACATCCAATACAGATCCAAGCACAATAAACTCCTTTCAAAAACGATATGAGTGACTACAGGAAACTTTTGATATCCTAATACCACGAAGGACAACAAAGCAGAACAAAAGAAAACCGGCACCTTGGAGAAATGCAGAGCTAAAATTATAAAATTGCAGATTAGAAAGCTGCAACGCACCTGACTGAAAACAAACACCAATCAAGACCAACTTCCCCATCAGAAACTTAACAGATTATACAAGTCAGCAATCAAAAAAAGCTAAAAAGATACTATTCAGACAGATTTCAAAATACTAAATGCGCAAATAAAGAATTCTATAAAAATCTCATCGAATTTTGTAAACCAAATTGCCTAGAAGGAACTCAGCCCACTAATCAAGAATTCACAGACATACAAACTGGCAAATCATTAAGGAGCCAAAGCAGACACATTGTACTCCTATTTAAAACAAAGGAAAACCACCACCACCGACCCTTTTCCAAAAAAAACCTCCAAGAGTAGATTCCTTCCAACAAATATCACACAATTAATTCATGGATTTGGTCAACGCAAGCAAGCCTGCCGGCAGCCCTTCTGACCCATGTCCGCCACAAACCTTCAAGAAAATTCTCCTAACTACCTCTGCTGCCAGTAAGAAGAATCCTCAACAATTCCTTAACTACAGGAATATTTCCCAAAGACCTAAAGAAGGCATACATATGCCCATTAATAAAGAAAACAAACTTGGACCCGTTTAACACGACAACTACAGACCAGTTACAACTGGACCATTCCTAAGCAAACTGATAGAAAGAGCAGCATCCACCCAGATGTGTCAATTCATTGAAGATAATTCCATGCTTTCAGACTTCCAAATAGATTCCGTCCATGAAGAGACACAAAGTCTGCCCTCATTGCCTTCTGGGATGACCTTAAGAACAAAGTTGACCAGAATGAGGTTGCAGCACAACTTCTCTTGGACTTCTCAATCGCCTTTGACACAGTTGACCATGACACTCTAATACAAACACTGTGCAAAGCCGGCATAGAGGAGACTGCTCTCTACTGGATCACATCCTACCTTCAAAACAGAACAAATGTCATCTATACCCACCTTTCTCATCCAAACCATAATTCACAAAAGCAGGGGCCCCTCAAGGCTCTATCATCTCACTCATGCTTTTCGCCATCTACATGAAGTCATTACCGGCACTGATCAATGATTTTCACTTTACATGCTATAATTATGCGGATGACACACAAATACTCCTTAAACTGGAAAGCTCCAAAGACATTGGAAACTCACAAATTTTCAGTTGCCTCAGAGCTGTGGATCAGTGATTGACATGGGGCCATCTGAAATTGAATGCTTCCAAAACAGAAATGCTCGCATGTGGCGATTGGAAAAATTATGACCCACTCGTCGCCTGGCCCTGTGACCTGGGAACACTGCCTAAAGTATCTAAGGAAGTAAGAAACCTCGAAATAACCATGGACTTAAAGCTATCAATGAATGCCCAAGTGGACAAACTAGCAAGATCAAGCTTCATTACTATAAAAACTCTGCAACGCATCTCCCCCCCACCCCCACCTGGGATTTTCACACAAAGTCCAGGCTGCTATCTCTCCTGTACTGTCTAAACTCTACTACGCCAATGGCTTCTATCACCGATCATCTTTAACAACTATGAAAAGACTACTACAGATTTCAGAACTCAGCTGTCGGGTTACTCCTACATGTAAAGCCACAACCCCACATCTCCCCTGCCTTGAAGGCCCTACATTGGTTACCGGTTGCCAGAAGATCCACAATCAAGCTGCTTTGTATCACCCACAAAGTGATACATGGAACAGGGCCTCTGTTCATCAGGAATAAAATCACCAAATACATTCAACAAAGGAACCTCCGCTCTAGATTGACACCTCGCCTCAAAATCCCACCATACAAGAACAAAACCATAGGTGACACATCCTCCACTGTTCAAGCAGCCAAACTATGGAACTCTTTACCCCCAAACATAAGATCCACAAATAAGTATCTTATCTTCTGAAGACTTCTCAAGAGTTGGCTGTTCCCCACATAACCACCATACTCAAACATAAATGTAAAGCAAATCCCTGTGTATATAAGCATTTATTTGGATTATATGTATATATCTAGATATGTATATTCCTTTGTATAAATGTGTATAATAATTATGTTTATAAATATAAAGATATTCGTAAGGCCTGCTCAACAAATGTACATATTACTTTTGGTTATACTTTTCTGTTATACATGTATATAGGTCACTGCGTAAACTAGTCATTTTTATCATAACTATGTATCTACAATTACTTCAGTATTGAATTATTAAAATGAAAAAATAACTTAATTTAAAACAAATAAATTAGCTTAAGGTACAGCAACACATGAAAGTCTGAGTTTATTAAATACAACTTAAATCTAGATATATTAACTTCCGTGTACTTATGTATCTTTATATTTATTACTTTACTCCAAATTCAGCATCTCCAATGCACTACCCTATATCTCACCCTATACCTCTCTCAATATAAACTCTACCTCCACTCTGACTCATCCCAAACCTCATTCCACTACTTTCTCCAATGCACTACCCTATTTCTTACCCTATATCTCTCTCAGTATACCTCTACCTCCACTCTCTGATTCATCTCAAATCCCATTCTACTACTATGAACCCCAGAAAAACCCTTTCTAGACTGTTCCCTCCTCTACCCTTCATTGCATCATCTCCAACCTCTTTTACTATTCAGATCTCCCAAACAAGCCTTTCTAAACCCTACCCTCATGTATCCCTCCTAGACTCATCCAATACCTCATCTCTCTCCATAATCCACTTCTAGAGACTCTTCCCTCCTCCATCTCTCCTTTGCTTATCCCAAACCTCCTCCTACTGCTATGCTCTCCAAATACACACTTTCTAGACCCTTCCCTCTTATATCCCTCCACTATCTTTTTCAATCCAACTAACAGACTCACATGTCCACCACTCTATTTAATTTCATATTTCCCTAAACGAATTCACTACTAATACTTTTTGGGTTCCGTGGTAGTCTGCTACTCGACAAAAAGCGTTTTGGCGCCTTGCCATGGGTAGTAGGCACTGTTTAAATGCAATTACAATAAATCATACACATATCTTGCAGAATTTCATCTCTTCTATGCATCTACATTGTGTAGGAATTTTCTAAAGTTGAACCCCTGTAAGAGGTAGTCATAAAATACCATTAGGTTGTTGTGGGTAATATTGTTTTGAATGTAATTAAGCTTTATTAGTATATCCCTTAAAGGACTTGCCCATTATTTAAGCCACATGACATGAAATGACTTCCCCTTTTGAGAGGGTCTCTGGCAGTACAGTTCTCAGTTTGCTTTTTGTGTTTTTTGTAAGGCATATGAAGGCAATTCTGCTTAACAATTACTGTAGAAGTAAGGCTTTAGAGAACAATCTGATTTAGCTTTTGCAATGAGTGAATACTGTCTCTATTTGTTTATGAAATTCTAGATTTGTTTGCTACTGTTAATGCACAAGTCATATGTTTTTTTATTCTTAAACAGTGCACATTATATTTAGCTGCATTTCCAGCTTATTACTATCACTATTTTGAGTTTCGAGAGGGAAGCTAAATGTTTCCAAGGTGGTTTTACCATAACATATTTGTTATGAATTCTTTTGGGAAGGTGAATGTAATTGTACAAGTATTTGTTGGCCCATTCAGATTCCTGTTTGCACCATACACGATGATAAAGTGTTATCGGTTCACTTACTATAACATCTTGAGCTGTGGCTTTATAAGACAACTCTCTGTACGCAGGAATATGTGCTCAATATTGAAAATGAGATTGTAAGGCTAAGTCTTCACAGAATTTAGTATTTATTTGCAGTAGGCCTATTTTATTCTTGCTTCTTGTTTATAATTTTAATAAAACAGCAATTATCTATGTTTTCTATTTTGCCCAGTGGCATTTTCCATTATCATTAAATTCTCTTTTTAGCACATACTCCAGTTAGGCAGTAGTCAGAAATTCTCATTTTCTGGACGAGTGCCAAATTTACAGCCGAGAAAGGGATAAATGTGCAAACACTGTAACAGTAAAATGTAAATCCACTCTGCCACAGGCTCAATCACAAAATCAAATCCTAGAGGTGAGAGTGGGCATTCCTGATGGCAGCTGATTTTGATGGGTAAGGGTACAGAAAGTACCCACTTCACTGTCACTTGGGTCCAGTGGTCGGTGCATAGAATAATGAAATGCCTTAAGGGACAGTCGAGGCCCATCTTCCTCAGTATCTGATGCATAGAGAGACAGTGGCCTGTATCAAATGCTTTGTCAGATAGTAGAGCTGCTGGGCCTTTGAGTTTGTTTGTGCATGCAAGAGCCACCTGTAAATGCCAAAACATTTTGCAGAGTACCTCTCTCTAGCATAAAGCCATTCTGATCACCAAGGATTAAGGTGGGTATCGATTCAGTCGGGTCCAGTGGCGAGGATTTTGGCCAGGAGTTTTACTCCAACATTCATTAGTGATATTGTCCAGTATGAGGGGCACTTATAAAGGTGTTTGTCAGGCGTTGGAATTGCCGAGATTAAGGCACCCAACAAATCTCATGATAGTTTCCCACTGTCAGCACCTCTGTGTAGAGCACCTGTGGCAGCAACAGTGAAGCATGCTTCTTGAGCAATTCCAGTGAGAATTATTCGGGCCTGGGACCTTACCTCAGGACATGCTGATAATAGCTTGGTTAATCTCATCTGTTGTAATTGGAAGGTTTAGTGGAGCTTGGTTTGTCTCTGATAGTGTGCCTAAGACAAGTTCTTCTGCTATTGGGTACTCCCAATTCTATCTGCTGGGGTGCTGCTTAGAATATAGTGCTTCATAGTATTACCCGAAAGTGTCTGCAATCCCAACAGCATCAGTGACTTAACTGGCCACTGGCCGGTGTCTTGCCTTATAGAGAGGATTATTCATGCTTATGTGTCTATTGGAGAGTTATTAAAACAACTTACCTGTCTTGTCCTCCCACTTGTATGTTCTATGCTGTGAATGCAACCAGGCATATTGGGCAGAATTTAATAGTTTCGTTTTCAGGGTGTTTTTATGTGCCTCAAGCTGTCTATATGCCTCATATGTTTGTGTGAGTTTTGAATGTACCTCTAGTTGTCTAATCTGCCCCTCATTTTGCTCAAAGTACTCCAGGACTACATCACTGAGTAAGTGAGAAAGTTGTTCGACATGCAGCCACCAGGCATTCAGTTGCCACACCCCTCTCAGGCCTATACTTGCCCTTTAAAAAATGCTTTTTTTCCAATTTGTGAATGGTTGGAGAGCCTCTTGGGAAGTTCGTGGCCGAACAGTCGTGGTGGATTCTGCCGCTAGGACAGAAAATGTAGGTGTGTGTGAAGAATAGTGATGTGCATTAGAGCAATAGGTGTATTGCCTTTCGTTTCCATGCCATCCGTGCCATTTGTACATAAGACCTAGGGGTCTGCCTATTTGCTTAAGGGCAACGATCTGCTAGTGGAGGCCAGACTGCATGTTCAACAGGGGACTCAATACTAGATTGAAATCCCCACCCTCCCATGATTGCCATTCCCAGCAGAGTACTCAATTGAGAGCCAGCAATGAGCCAAAGTATGATTTCCTGCAGGCAAGTTAGTAGGTATGTACCTGTGAGTGCCCATGCGTGTCCTTCCACCCTTCACCCATACAATAACAAACCGACCCTGAGGGTCAGTCTGTGCTGATGATGAAACAGAAGGGAATGCTTTTTCCGAGGAGGATGGTGACCTTTTGAACCCTGAGTGAAGCCTGAGGGAAATATTCTTATATAGCCATATCTATTTGGGAATGTACACCTAGTGTCCTATTGGTGTGTCTTCTGGAGCAGAAAGGTGTGAGGAGCATGCTTTTTAGCATAGAGCATGACCGCTCCCAGTTTAATTTGATCATTTAATCTATTCACATTTCAGGAGATAATGAGATATTGTCCTGTGGTCATGTTGTGCATCACGGTTAAAGTACGAAAAACGTGATAGTCAGCCTGATTTGTAATGCCCATACTTCCTGTGATGAAAACTGAGAAAAATAAACATCAAACAAAATTGCAAGTCAACCCTAATAGTCTCATTCTCCCCACCCTTTACTTCCTTCCCAGAAGCATCTGCCGCTCTAATCCTAATCAGTAACCTAATTTGTAGGGTGTGCGCAGGCACTATTATTTTGCAGCCAATCTCCCGCCATCCCAAAAAATCTGTAATAGTGCTAATATCTGTACTAGATGTATGCGTGCCTGCTGTGTTTTCCCCTATGAACTTGTGTTCTACAACATGGGCTGAGTAGCCAACAAACCCGGAGTCCGCAACTGTGTGCCTTGATGTGTCAATGTCCCCCATCACTTTGGTTTAAACAGGAATCTTAAGGATCTCTCGAGGATGGGGTGGGAGGGGGTGCCAGTATCCGCATCCTCCACATCACCCAGGGGTGGGGGGGGCTGCATCCTCCACACCACCCATGAGTGAATGACCCCAGGGTTGTTTGACTCCTCCATCTTGACCCACTCGCTTCTCTGCAATTGCTGTCTCACATGGGATTCTCCTCCTATCTCCCCCTGAGTTCCTGAGATCTTTTCCTTTGCAGACGTGTATATTACTTGGGCCTCAAATTCAAGAACATGAATCCAGGCCTTGCCAACTGTCATTGAAATACTTTTTGCTCTTCAACCAAGTCCCAGGCTGCTTTTGAAATGTCCAAAAAAGATTATTTCAGTGAAACTAACCAGCAGTTAAGCAGGGTACAGCAATGCGAATTCTAGCTGCATCAGCAAGTTCTTGTTTCACCGTGGTTAACAAGCAGTGGTGCTACACTGCATGGGTATTATCAGGATCATGCTATCAGTGCTTGCTTTTTAGGTCTCGCCTGAGCCAGCGCATGCGCTGCGAGACATTTAGTATGTGGGTTTTCAAAGTGCTACCCACAGGCTTTTGCTGGCCTCCAGCTTGCGTTCACGATCTCGTGCACGCGCGCAGCCGCCATCTGGCATTCCTATCTTTTCCTCATTAAGGGCATCGCTCAAGCGCATCGCTCGCGGGCACCCTCGCGATCACTTTCACTTTCGCCGTGTGGCCGCATCGCTCGCGGGCACACTTGCGATCACTTTCACTTTTGCGGCGCTCAGTGCTCCTCCCCTCCCCCGGCACAGTGCGCGTCCCCGGAATCGCGATCATTTTCGCTTTCACGGCCGCGTTACTTTTACGGCCGCGCGGCCAATGCTTGTCTCTCCTGTCCTCACTCCATGTTCGGCAAGACTTCTTTTCTCTCTCCTCGCTATATGTTTGCAGTTATTTTGTCGTCACTTAAGTTCTTTGCTCCTTGTTCTTTTGTCTCTCGCGCCCTTGCTCCGTGTTCAGAAGTTCTTCATTTGTAACTTAGCTTCTTCTCTGTATTCAGTTGCTATTCTTTTGCCTCTCCTGTCCTCCAGCCATGTTCCACAACTCTTTTGTCTCACCTAACCTTGCTTGATGTTTAGCGCCGCTTTCCTCTCTTTCTCCGTGTTCAGCAGTGCTTGCTTTCTCTCTGTATTCTTTGTTCCATGTTCTCCACTGGGTATTTTGTTGTGCATGTCGTTGTTCCAGGTTCACCAGAGACTCCCCAGCCTTCTGGCTCTTCTGTTTACCACGACCTCAGCGATTCTTTTTAATATACTCGTTGTATTACAATCCCGGGAGCTGTTAATCTTTCCCCTGTGCTCAGACCGCGTGCATTCAGTGCATTTTACAATAACACGAGAGCTTTGCAGGGTCAGCACATATGAACGCACCACCCTGGACTCTACACCGTTCTTAATTCGGTCCAATTTTACGTTGACAGTGAACCATGTTTAGCAATAACAGCCATCAGACCCCAGGCTGTAATATGAACAAGCATTTGCAATGCAATAGGTCTCGCATTTGTGAGAGTTTGAACTATTGGCATTATAAATGTCAATGGCTTTTATTTATGTGTTAGAAAAACCTGCAAAGTACAAAGTGCATGTTTACGCACTGCTTGCAGGTTTTCAAAACATATAAATCAAAGGCATTGTCATTTACAATGCCAATAGCTCAAACTCTCGCAAATGCGAGACCTATTGCATTGCAAATGCTTGTTAAGGATAGTGTTTCTGTTGTCATAGTTTAAGAGGCATGCAATGATGGGTCACGAAGGAGTCACTGGCGGGGGTTTGCTGCCAAAGCTTGGTATGCTCTTTCCACAACAAAGCATTGAGAGAGGTCCTCTGGCAGAAACCAAATCCTCTGCCAGTCCGTAATGAGTTGTTCTACGCACGTGTCCTCCTCCGGGATACTCACTATCTTAATATCCTAATACTTCTCTGGGACCTTCCTCAGCTTCTTGGCCCTTTCTGCCAGGCATTTGGTTACCTATCAGTCGGCTGATCATGGCTTGCATACTTTGGACCTGGTCCTCTGCTGCTGAAACACACCTTTCCACCTCCTATTACCTGCTCTACTGGGTTGCGAAGGTAGCGTCACAACAGCGACATGCGTGTTCAGATTTTCTCAATATTCCCTTCAAACGATAGCCTGGTGTTGCTGATGGCTTGTAATATTTTCTCAGTTGAGGACGCCAGTTTGCCATTGTGCACTGGTTAGGGCCCATCAGGTGCTTTAGACCCTTCTCCTGTGGGTGTACGGTTCTATCTTTGCCAGCGACTGGTGGTTGCTTTTCTCTTTGACCATGTTTGCTAAGTGAATTGCTTCGGGCAGTGTGTCATCAAGTGTAGCCACTGGGGAAGGAGTGGTTGACGTGCAGACGGTGGAGGGGGTGGGAGAAAGATGATCCACTGTATTGTCTTACCCAGATTGTAAGGATGATAAGGATCTTGTGTTTCACCCAACAGTGCACCTGCCCGGTGTGGGCAGTCTGCACTAGACTTAAGGTGAGGGGGGTAGGTTGGGGGGGGGGCGGAGAACACCCCCGATTGATTCGCTGGAGCTCTTGAGCTCACCCACTTGTCTGTCGGCTAGTGGTACTGCTGTGACCAGTGGCTGGTCCACCCAGCATCCATCAGGCGGTGTTTGGGTCCAATCCCCAAGTTACCCACTTTTACAGCCACTGAGGTGTGCAGATGGCATGCTCCCTCCACCCCCCCCAAAAAATGGTCCTCTCGAGCTTCTAACCAATATGTAGTGTCCCTAGGCCATCCTGCCCACGGTTCTCGCTTGTATTTCCATTCTACCTTCTAAATGCCCTACTTTTCCCCTGAGGTTTTCGGTGCCACTCCAGTTCAGTACCTGTTATGGTGCTGATACGCCCTAGTCCAGTAGCCCAGAGAGTGGGGTTGTCCTAAGGATGATTCAGCTATAGGCCTGAGTCAGGTGGCAGGCCAGATGTTGCGCTGCTGGCCCCCTGCAAGCCTGAGTGCTTCACCCGCAGTCAAGGGGCAGGAGGAAAGAGGAGATACCCTGGTTCAGTCCGCATGTAGTGGGGTGGAGGAGTACCCTACTCACTCCTTCCCATCTCGGTGACTGCACACCAACTCCCCTTCTTGCAGCTTAGTCTGGGTCAGCACTGTGTCTCAGCCCTGGCACGGACTCCTGCCCACAAGCAGACATCAGTAGGGGCATCAGTCCTCCTGGTCCTCTTCCCCTATGGCAACAGCCACCAAGATGCTTTAGCTTGCTGTTAATGGCATACACCCATTGTGGGGGGGATTGGGTGGGGGGGGGTGTTGATGGGGGTGTGGGGGTTGATGATTCTGCATTGCCAGTCAGGGTGGCGATCCGTCATGTCCGTCAGATGGGTCTTGCGAATTGTTGAGCATGGCTATGCCCCCTACCCTTTCTTTTTGCCCAACCAAATCTTTTCTTTCGCCACATCAGAATGACTTTCAGAGGAACACCTGTCCATGCTCTTACAAGAGGTGTGAGTGCTACTTCTGGGCTCAGAAAGAGAAGATGGTTGTTAACCTCGCTATTTCTTTGTGTAGAAGGATTATGGGAGTCTTCGGCGTATTTAGAATCTTCAAAATCCATATGCCTTCCTGTGGACGGGCCAATTCAAAAATGCTCACGCTAGCCCAGATCCTGTCTCCTCTGGACTCTGGGACTAGATGGGGTCTTTGAGCCTGCTGAACATGTTTTTTCCTGTATCTGTCCTGCAGTCCCACAGACATTAATTGTAGTTCAAGGTAGGCCAGGAGCATTTTGAATTTGCCATGCTCCTTGTTGGTGTCACCAGCCCCCCTTGTGTGTTTTCAGAAGTGATGGCGGTGGTGGCGGCTACTGACCTTCAGATGTCTTGGATACCAGATTTCTCCTACTTTAACTGCTGGCTGCTTAAATGGACTCTCCATAGTACGTCATAGACCACCTCCACATGACAGCAAACCTTCTGACATCTTTGGGGTTCACAAAAAGTGAGTGAAAGTTGCACATGACTCCTTCACCGAGGCTCCCGTTCATTAGAAATATCCTGGATACAGAGTCCAGGGCTATGATCCTGATGATTAAACTTTGGGCCTGGATCTTGGTCAGAGCATCTCTGAGGCTTTCTTGGCCTCTTAGATTTCTGCATCAGCCTGATCAATTACATCAGGTGACACATGCAGTCTCTACAATGGAATCTGGAGTTCCAATGGTCTCATCATCAAGGAAATGTGACTTATGTCATCCACGTCTCAGAGGAAAAGGCTCACAATATGTGATGGAGGCTAATCGAACACAATTGGTCCAGTATTGGGGCCCTTTCACCTCCCCCACCCAGAGCTGACGATGGTAATGCATGCGTCCATGCTAGGCTGGGGGAAGTCATCTGTGAGACCTCTGGGGGAGGTGGAGATCAGGGGACTTGTATCTCTGATGGAAACCTGTCTCCTTATCAGTCTATTGGAGTTGAGGGCCCTATGTCTGGCTCTGAAGGCCATCCTGCCATCTATCAGAGAGACTGGTGCAGGTTCAGATGGTCAATATAAAGCGTACTGTAATAAGCAGGGTGGAGCTGGGTCCTGTGCCAGGAGGCTTTGCACCTCTGGAGATTGTTGTAGCGTCAGGGCATTTTCCTGGCAATTGATGCTGTACTGTCAATAGATAAAACAAAATCAGGTGGTTGTGAGATTTAAACACATCTTTACTTATGCATGAGGTACATTTTATTCAATAATCATGACCTCAAATTTGTTTTAGTAATGATTGAACACAAATGTTTTTTAAACTTTCACATTTGGTGCGATAAAAGAAAGGACAATCCACATTCAACTCGATGGATATTCAGTGACAAATATTTGATCCCTCTGGATCACATCGTCCTCCTGCCACATGAATCTTGGATTGGTGAAGATGCAATTTTAGCCTAGTTCATGTATACATTTTGCGTTATCACAATGTATTTTTGATTTATCTATTCATATTTCACACATTTTCAAATATTTTTCACTGTATATCCATCGAGTTGAATGTGGATTGTCCTTTCTTTTAACGCACCAAATGTGAAAGTTTAAAAAACGTTTGTGTTCAATCATTGCTAAAACAAATTTGAGGTCATGATTAATTAATAAAATGTACCTCATGCATAAGTAAAGATGTGTTTAAATCTCACAACCACCTGATTTTGTTTTGTGTATACAATTGTCTAAGGCCCAAGGTGGTTGTAGGTAAGGGCCAAACCCCCAATTCACGCATTGCTGTCAATAGAGGCACATTGTTGTTTAAATATGAATGTATTTGGAGATTGTAAAAAAAATCTGACAATGCAGTAAAACTATATGGGAAAGCGACCTAAAGTTGTGGGTCCAGCCTAATTGGGTTGCCAGAAGGATAGTTAAATGTGATGAACATTCACCAATGGAATAAAAGCGGTGACCTTTAGGTTACTAGTTCGAACCTCGGAAGAACCAGCCTTCCATCCTCCCGAAGGTCGGCAAATTGAGTACCATGAGTGGATCTTTTATTTTAATATTCTCACAAATACGGAGTGAAATACTATATAGGCCTGGCCTTGGCAAGCCTCAGATTTTTTCATTTATTGTTTAGGCAAACATATGCATGAAAAGTTTAAAAGAATATGCCACCTTTTAAAGGTGGTATGTGCATATGCTTGCAAAAACAAAAAGGTTAAATATGACTCACCCCAAAAGTAAATTAAAAAAAAAAAGTAAATGAAAGCAAAGATTGACATACCTGCTTTGGGATTACTTTTTAGATGTATGTGCACAAACAAACTGCAGGCATTCACAGAGAAGCAAGCTAATGGCTGAAGTGAGCTTGTCCACTACCCTATGCTGTGGTGGGCAGAAGCAAAATGGGAATAACACTTGAACAGACCAGTAGATGAAGAGGGCTCAAAACCATCACACACACACTCACACTATCACACTCTCTGACTCACGCTGTATAGCTGTAGACACACATGCTGTGCATACTCCTGCCATCTAGTGTTGGGCTCGGACGTGTACAACTTGTTTTTGTTTGAAGATGTCTTTTCAAGTCACATGCTATAGTGACTCAACCTATCTCTGGTAATACATATAGGCAAATGCTCCGTGTGACTGAGCTCCAGTTCAACTTCACATGGTGTTCTCGCTGGTCTTCGGATCCGCTCCTCATCATTTGAATCTACAATCCTGCCTACTCGTTGAACCCATTTGTCATGTACTCCAACTCCATTCCACAATCTACCACTTCTACGGACCTCAGCCCCCCTTGGACAACCATTACTTGCCAGGGCTCCTCCCTCAGCCCGACGCTCTTCAACGTCTACATGGCTCCACTCGCCCCCATCGTCAGAACTTACGGACTCAACATCGTGTCATACGCAGACGACACCCAGCTCATCCTCTCCCTATCCAACGAGCCCAACACCGCCAGACGCAACTTTCGAGAAGGCATGGAAGCCGTCGCCAAATGGATGAAAAACAGCTGCCTACAACTAAACACCAACAAAACAGAAGTACTCATCATGGGCCCAAACCCCGATGCCTGGAGCGACACCTGGTGGCCCCCCGCCCTCGGAAACCCGCCAACCCCCACGGACCACGCACGCAACCTGGGAATCATCCTGGACTCCGAGCTCAAAATGGACTGCCAGATCAACTCTGTCTCGTCTTCCTGCTTCCACACCCTCCGCCTCCTTCGTAAGACCTTCAAATGGATCCCCTCGAACACCGAAAGACCGTCACTCACGCCCTGGTCACCAGCAGACTCGACTACGGCAACGCACTCTACGCCGGAATAAACCAAAACCTCACCCGCAAGCTACAGAACATCCAGAACGCCGCCGCAAGACTGGTCCTCAACCTGCCAAAACACTGCCACATCTCCCACCACCTGCGCACACTCCACTGGCTCCCTGTCGAGGCGAGAATCACCTTCAAGATGCTCACCCACGCACACAAGGCCCTCCACGGCACCGGACCAGCATACCTGAACAGCCGACTCAAATTCCACGCACCCCAAAGGACCCTACGATCAGCCCAGCTCTCCTACGCCGTGGTCCCCCGCACCAGAAAGACCAGATCGGGAGGCCGCTCCTTCTCCTTCCTCGCGGCCAAAGCATGGAACGCCCTTCCGCTCCACAGCAGACAGAAAACATCGCTCCCCATCTTAGCAAGAAACCTCAAAACCTGGCTCTTCGACAGACCCCCTCCTTGATGGATGGAACCTGCACACCCCCCCACCCCTAGCGCCTTGAGACCCTTACGGGTGAGTAGTCGCGCTTTAACAAACCCCTGATTGATTGATTGATTTACTTCGATGCCCGAGAATGTCCATTTGATGGAAAGGAATCTGTTTTGTTTCTTTCCCATTTGCCACGCCAAGTATCCCAGGACAGACATACACAAGGTTTGAAACCTCTGTTTGTCCCCTTATCATAAAGAGTCTTGTGAAGCATGCCTCACGTTTCAAAACAAGAAGACGTTCTGGAATAGACTTGCGTTGTTTATCTCTTCGGCTTACATGGCACATCATCGACAGACAGAGGATACTCCCAACCTCTTCAGAGACCGAGATGAAGATCTGCAACTGCCGGACATTGTCTGCATTGAGGTGGAGTAAACGTTCTTGCCAGAAAGTGCTGACTTAGTGCTGACAGCGAATCATAAGAGCCCTGGCAGCTCAGCACCAGCCACCAAAAGGTTACCACAGTGAGTAGCACTATCCTCCATACCACTCACCCCAGGAAGGCACTAGCTTCGAGCTCCTGGGCCTTATCAGAGGTCTCCTGTCCGCCATTGTCTCACAGCCCTGGTAGGCACCGAAAGTCTGAGCCGGACCAAACACCCTCCTCCCTTTCAGCACCGATATTCTCTTCAAGCCTTGTGCGTCTACACCAACCACCCCATCAATGTCCGTCTTGAAGATCCTCCCGACCTCCGTCAGAGCCGAGACACTCTGAACCGAAGCCCCCAGAGATGAGAGCCACCGAGACGCAGCACCCGGACCCAAGGTCTACCAAGTTGAAGCACCTATCGAGCAGTTGCTCCTCCTCGGAACCCATCAGACCACGTCTGTAGGAGCATCCTTCGCTGCCTCTGAGGATCTCAACCAACCAGTCCTCAGTGAGGTCACACATGCCCACCCTCCTCTCCAGTAGCCTGTGGTTGTTGCAGATAGTGTTAATCTCTTTAACTTTACTTTGCAAGGTTATCTCTTCTGTATATTTATTCTCCAGCTACATCCTGGCCCTTTGTGCGGAAAAAAGAATCTAACAATGGAGTTGATGTCCATGCGCATTGCTGGTGATGGGTGGAGTCACTATACATCGTGTCTCAAAAAGACCTGTTTAAACAAAAACAAGTTGTATATGCCCAAGCCCGACACTGGATGGCAGGAGTATGTACAGCATGTGTATCTTAGCACTAAATGCCATTAAAAGATACTTACAGGGTATCATTATATACATTTCAGCTGAAATCCTCTATGTGAAATTAAAAATCTTATGCGAACTTCTGTTAATTGCCCCACTGGAATTAAGAGACTATTCGTAATGAGTGCTTAAGCTTCATCTGAGCTTCGTTCAGGAGTTGCTTGATTGTCACTTCGCTTTGGTATTAAAAAATGGGTTAGATAGGGTTGTATTTTGGCTCTTTTTCTGTTTGACTTGTATGTTAACAGTTTAGAGAGAGCTCTGGTTGATGTTAAAGCTGAATGTCCGCAGGCGGTGTCACACAGCCTACCGTTGTTATTATACGCAGATGACGCGGTACTTATGGCTAAAGGCGCTAAGGGCCTGCAGTGCCTGTTGAGCTCCTTTGCTGGCTTCATGACGAAGTTGGAACTATCGGTCAATGAGAAGAAATCCTTTTTGATAGTCATTGGACCACGCTGTACTAAATCAACAAAGTTTAACATAGGATTCTGCACCTATCCCAAGACTAAGGTGTCCACTTATTTGGGCATATTGTTTGATTCAGCATTAAACTGGCACCCTCTAATTAACAAAAACAAGGAAGATTTTATATGCGCTGACGCTGCAGTCTTCAGTTTTGCCTCAAAACGGGGCACTACACCAACTGGTGCCCTGCAGCCAGTATATAGGGGCAAATGTATCTCGAAAGTGATCTATGGGACCAAATCTAAAGATACGTTAACACTGTTGATCTACAGATAGTGGAAAATGTTTTTGAGGGGGCTTCTGTGTGTGTCCCACAGCACCCCCACCATCTCAGTACACAAGGAACTATAAGCAGGATACTTGATTGACACTGTGGCCTTCTGTCCTCTCGCGCTCTGGATGAACATTTGGTTAAGGCCAGGCATCAAGCTTAGCAGGGAGATTTTAAGACTGTTTAACTCTTGATTACGCACTGCATATTTCTTGGCTTGCATACATTAGGGCCTCTGTTAGACCCGGAAGGTCCCAGGGACCTCCGACTCCGACGCTGTAGCTTGGCGCGAGGCGGGAAGGCACTCCGGAAGCTATGTGTGAAGTAGTTGTGCAGCACACACTCCCACTGAGCCAGTAAAGCACACTCAATAAAGAGACACCACTGCGGGTTCATTGACAAAACCAAGTACCTTTATGTATTTCTGGTCAGGATTAGGTACGCTAAGCTCACACAGGGTGTAGGCTAACCGGTTCCTGTAACATCAGGTCACTACCAAAACATTTTCTGAGCACATGGGCATTGCAGGGAACATTTTGTAGGCAGACATCAGGTACAGGCACACTTCTTAGGCACATGTTCAATAAAGGCAACACTTCTCAAATGCCTATTCACTAGAGGCAACATTTCTCAAATGCCTATTCACTAGAGGCAACATTTCTCTAAGGCATGGTCAATAAAGGCAACATTTCTCTAAGCAAAGATCTATGCAATGCAGGCAACAATGCTCATGGAGACATATTTATGCAGGTCCAGCAACGTGCTGGTCATGGGGGCCTTCAGTTCGGGGAAAAGAGACAATGCCGGCAAGACCCCTCAGGCAGGGGCAGTCCCCAGACAGCGGTCGCGTGGGTCCAGGCGTCTGTGGGTGTTTGTTCAGGCCCCCGGGATCCCCCGATGCACTTGGGGCGGGGCCTCCGCGCAGGCGTAGGCCCCAGGTCTCTCTCACTCACCGCTCTGTCCATGGGGCTGGGGAGACTTGATTCCGGCCTCCGCGTCGGTCCCTGCAGGTGTGGTAGGCCCCTGCTCCCAGTCGGCCTTGCTCCCTCTCCCCGGACCTCCTCTCGTGGACCTGATGCAGGCTCCGAGCTCCCGTCGCAGTTCGGGGCCCGTGAGCCAATCACTACGCGGCTTCTTGGGGGGGTGCGGCCGATGACGCGGCCGGCGCCCTGGTTGCCGGGCAACGCCTTCCTCCGCTCTTCAGGCCCAGCGCGGCCTTGGCAGCAACCGCGGCGGCCCTTCTCTCGACTCCCAGGTCGCTGCGGTGATCTTGGGTGCAGCGCTCTTCTGGCCTAGAGGCGCCTGGGCTGCAGCGGTGATTTTGGACACAGCAGCGCTTCTCCTGTCACAGTGCAGGTGGGCCGCAGCGGGGGTCGGGGAATGCAGCGCTTCTTCCTTCACAGCGCCGGGGGCCGCGGCGGTGATCTCGGCGTACAGCGCTTCTTCGGGGCAAAGCGCTGGGGGGCACAGCGTTAGCGCTTGAGGTGCGGCTCCGGTTGCATTTGAAGCACCATCAGGTCCTGGGCACACAGCAGCGCTCCAGCCCAGCGCTGGCAGAAAGAGGCAGATTCTGGCAGTCTAGCGCTTGGTTGACACAGCGCTTTACCTTGTGGTTCCCAGCAGCAGTAGCGCTCGCAGGTTCCGCAGCACTCAGGGATTACAGCGCTAGTTGGGGAGATTCAGGTGCCCGGTTCCTAGCGCTTCCCAGTCTTGGCGCTGGCAGTAGATGGCAGGCAGTATTGGCAGGGGTTAATTGTAGGAGTTGGTAGTAGTGGGAAGGACGTTAGTCTCAGGCAGGCACACTGGAGTTGGCACCCCGGGTTCCCCTCACACTGGGCAAGGTCAGCAGGCTGGCAGGATCACTCAGCTATCTTGGGGACAGCAGGGCCTAAGCTCAGTCAGCCTCAGTAGTGTAGCTTCCCCCTGGCGCAGCAGCCTATACTCCGGCGGAGGGTCCCCAGGTCCAGTAGTGCAACAACTAACTGTCAGATTTCCCTCCTTTCCTTTTATACCTCTAGGTCAGGTGACCCTTCTAAAAGGCAGCAAGTTCTGGCGCCAACCTGGGGGGTTGGAAGGTTCTAGAAGAATCTGTGGACTCTGGTGGCTTCTCTGGTGACAAGGGGCGGGACGCTCAGTGTTACAGTAGCATTATGTCCCACTCTGATCCCAACTACTAGCGCGCAGATAGGACAGTGGCCACTCCGCAGTAGCAGGGGCCTGTGGCATCCATATTGTTAGGAGAGAGCACCTGCACCTCAGCACTGTTTAGCAGCGGTAAGGCGCCCAGAGTCCTATGTCCAACAAACAAGATGGCGGTAAAACTGAGGCAGAAAGGGAAAAAATGCAGGGAAAGACCACCCTAGGGCTGACAGGTCTAACAGCCTCCTTTCAGATTTTGGGGAGGGGAGACCTATTTAGCATGCCAGAGGGGACACGCAAAGCAGATTTTAAAAAGTGTGAAAGAGCATTTTTTAGGCAGAGGCTTATGGATAGAGAAGGGCTTGCTTTAGCTAAGTCCTGTGCACGACGTCAACTGCAAAGACATATCTTCTTGCTGTCAAAAGTAGGCATGACCATTTTGATTCCGTTTTGACTTGCTGAACTTCTTGTTAGCCTATCCTCTATGCAGAAACAGGGGCCATAAGCTTACACCCTGCGGTTGCGACAATAAGTCCCCGCAGGTTACATTGCATTTCACTATGTTTTGCAGTTTTTACAAAATGCTTAGGAAAGCGTATATTATCCCTATCCTGAAAAGGGCAAACTTCTCCCAAGTCAGGCCGGCCTTTGTTTTTACAAATGCTTTCGGGGGATATTATTTTTAACGTACTTTGTTTTTTAATGTTGCTGTAAGGCTGAGGAACAGCAGTGTCTAGGAATTATATGGGGTTGAGGCGACTTCCCTTTGTTAATACCTACTGCATCAGTTGTGTTTACACAATAAGTTGGGGTCTTGTGTTTGTATAACATTTTATTCTATTTTTATCCATTTTTATTGACATTGTATTTTATCCGACGTATATTGTATGTGCTTTTATGGTTTTTTTCTTCACTTAAAATCGAATAAAGCTAACCTTGATTGATTGACTTGATATGGGGCATGATCTATTAAACATGCAAGTGTTTCCTATGTTAAGAAAATTGCTAAAGGTTGTGTAGGTCAGTGCAAAGTTTGCAGTGAAGGTATAGGTGTATTTGTTTAAAGTTGTTTTCATGTACGTTACCAGGGTGGAAAACTACCACCAAACACTTAAAGAGCACCCGCAGTTTGCCAGCGTTTATTGGTGGGCCCACTCCGAAAATGCATAAAGTCACCCTGATAATTGACCATTGTGGATGCGGAAGCCTCAGCATTCTTATGTAATTTCCATGATTTTAGTCAAAAAGGGGTTACTTAGTGTTCCCTGGTGGCTCTCCTAGACATAAACACTCAATTAGATATATGCAGATAAGTAATGCGGTGCACTTGTAAGGAGGGATGCCCACCCAACATCCACAAACAGAACCTACTTTCTAAATAAACTTAAATACAGCCTTAGGGCACACTCAAAAAAATTAAGAGTTCAATCGTCCAATGTTGGACTTGATCTTGAACGTTAGAAGTTACTTTATTCAGAAAACAGCTTTGATCCAATTTAGCAAACACTTGTTTTGTCTTAATCACGACTTCGTCAGGGCTAAAAGTACCAAAAACAATAATAATGCATTTACCTATCTATACACAATTCTTATAGGCATATACAATACATATTATCACCCTGTGACTTCTAAGGTGACATCCTGATTGTACATGCATGCAGTGAGCTTTGTGAAAAACCATCCCATACAAGGGCAAGCAATTCCTTAGCCGTGCATTCCATATTTGACATGCAACAAAGTTCAAGAACTTAGTTGGGGGCGTGGCTTCGCCGTGGTGCAAAATGGCCGCTGTTTAGACGAGCTCCGACAGCTGAGCAATTATCCGTTCATTTCTTGCTGCTTCGGGGGCCATCCGTTCCTGCAAATGCCCCATATCGATCTACAGACACTAGCAGCAGGGACAGGCCGCTGCTAAATCCAGGTTTCACCGACACTCAGCGAGGTACCGGGAGGCTGTGGCGCACTGCGGCCTGTGCGCGCGGCCCGGGCCCGGGACCTCGTAGAGCAGCTGATTGCCTGCAGCCCCGCTGGGACGCCTGGAAACTCGAGCAGGGGCTAGGGCCTAACTACCGCCTGCTGAGAATTCTGCCTGTCGCTCCAGCCGGCCGATAGACGGTGCCAAAATACCACGGAGGCCTCCTCGCCTCGGCCGGCGTAGTGTGTGCGGCCCTCCAGTAGCAGGTGAGGAGAGACGCGGCGATTGGCGGCGGCAGGGCCGAAGGCCCGGAGAACTCGCCTTGGGCGGCGCAACCACGCCCGCGGAACCTCCAATTCAACGTGGGTCTCCCCGCGGACGCCTGCCCGCTGGGGTCCCCCCCCCAGCATCAACACACGCGCCCCATCTCACGGCCGCGAGGGACGACCCGATCGAGCTGCCGCATCGCACTGAGGCCCGCTCTCACCTGCGCTTGCGGCGGCGCACCTGCTCCGGTGACCCGTGCCTCAGCTTGAATCCCCAGAATTCGGCCCATTCCAGATCCGCAGCAGGACGCCGTGAGTACTGCGGCGGCGCATAGACGTCTGGGCTGTCACTCGCGCTGTTGCGGCCTTTGGCCCCTCGTCTTGGCACTTACTGGCTGAGGGGGAGAAAGCGCAACACATCACAGCAGGCCTTGATTTACGCAACCACCGGACCCGACTGAAGGTGCGCTCGGCCCCGTGGTGGCGGGCCACCTATGTTAGAGACTGTCCTCTTCTGCTGCAACACCTGGGGGAAACTGATTTCACTCCCCGCCGCGACCGCCACGCTCTCCACTGGGGTGAGTGGGTACTGTTGGAATTGAGTGAACCTGGTGATATCCGCGCCGGGCACGAGGCACGCCAACAGAGAACAATCCCTCTGAATCTCCGCGGACCTGCCACCGCAACACGTGCTCCATCACAAACATGGGGAAAGCGGAGGGAAGGCAATCGAAGCTCCCCTTTGAAAAAACATGCAGTGCACGGCAAACGGACCACGAAGGAGAGAAGCCCACCGCGCCACACTCTCGAGACGACGATGCACCGGAAGATCAGGAGCAAGATCTCAAGACCATAATGCTGGACGTTCAGTCAAGCCTGCGCAATATAGACGCCAGACTAGACGCACTCTCCACTCGCCTGGACAGAGTGAAAAATAGAGTGGACGAGCATGACACCAGACTAGAGCATGTTGAGGCCAGGGTCTCTGAGACTGAAGACAATCAGACGGCCACAGCGGAGCACCTGTTAAAAATGGACAAAGTGCTAGACCTTATAAAACAGAAAAACGAAGATCTTGAAGCCCGATCAAGACGAAATAATCTCTGTATAATGGACATCCCTGAGTCCACAGCTATCTCCCGGATGGAAGACTCTGTTGAAGCTATGCTGAGGGACCTTTTTGGTTCCCATCTGTCGCCGGTCTTCATTGTCAAAAGGGCTCATAGATCGCTAGGACCACGACCCCCACCCGGAGCCCCCCCCCCCGAGGCCTGTTGTGGCACGGCTCCTGAATTACAGAGACCGCGACGTGGTGCTGCGACAGGCGAGGGAGCATGGGCGTACTCAATATAAGGGCGATGTCATATCCTTCTTCCCGGACTTCACCTTGCCTGTGCAGGCTGCTAGACGCGAATTCCTACCGGCGAAGCAGATTCTGCAGAAACACAACATCACATACGCCATGCTCTACCCAGCTAAGCTCAAAGTCACCATCAACGGCAAGACGTCTCACTTCACGGATCCGAAACTGGCTCTCAAGTTCGCTAAACAGCAAACTCACAAGGACTGCTCCTCTGCATCCCGCGCCAGTTCTTCCGCGGCTGATGCTCGACTGAGTGATAACGATTAACTGCACCAACACGGTCGTGGAGGCTGGCTGCGGAGTGACCTGAGGCGGATGGCTGCCGTCTTAGTCCAATGTCATTGAACCTGAAAAAGAACTGCTGGCACAGCTAAGTGTACTATCACAAGAAATGTTTTGGGGCGGCTGTGGATGGATGGTCTTACATCCCTATACCTCTGCTCAGCCACCCGGCCCTTAGGTGGGAAGACCCCGTGGCGTCTCCACTTCCCCCGGGGATGATTCCCAGATGTTCTGTTCATGAGGGGGGATATCACAACCTAGTTGGGGGGTTGGTGTGGGAGGGGGCAGGTCTGGGGAGGGAGAGATTGTTGGGGAATGGTTATGTCATGTTTTTTCATTTGCATAAAAACTGTCGGCACATCACCACCTGTTCTTATCGCATCAGAAACGTAAAGCACCACTCTGACACGAGACGGACGCACGTGCACTACCCAAACCCCTCCCACTAGGCATTGCTAAAACAGGCGTGATCAAACTCCTATCCTGGAACGTGCGGGGGCTCAATGACGCCAGGAAGATACGCCTTGTACAAGCTAATCTAAACAGACACGCCATAGATATCTGCCTCCTTCAAGTAACACACCTCGTGAATGCCTCACTACCCCCCCTCCTCACTCGGGGCTGGGGACTCACGTACACTTCCTCCTGCTCCAACTACGCACGAGGGGTGTGCGTTTTAATTCGCAAAGATTTGGCGTAGACCACCACTGCATATGCGATACTGAAGGGCGATGCCTCATCCTCACGGGCAAACTTCACCATCATCCAATCACTCTCTCCACTGTATACGATCCTAATGTTGATGACCCCTCTTTTTTCTTCACCGTCTGGCAGGGATTTGCAAACACCACTCCGCAAACGGTGCTCTGGTGCGGGGACTTCAATGTCCCGCTGACAGGCGACATGGACCGGGCGGGGTGCACTAGACGTCCACACCCGCAAGCGGCATCCACACTGGCCACAATTATTACAGATAACCTCCTCGTAGATACATGGCGGGACACACATCCCAACACACGTGAAGGCACCTGCTTCTCCCTGCAGCACAAAACGTGGTCAAGGATTGATTATTGGCTGTTGTCCAAAACTGTGCTTCCATGGAACCCTCCGATTTCCCACCTTCCCCATACCCTTTCAGATCACGCGCCAGTCCTGCTGACACTCCATCCCCCGAATGCACCAACACACGCATTATCCTGGCGTCTTCCCCCTAACGCGATCAGAGATCAAGTCTTTCGCGAAGAGTTGCACACTGCTATCGAAGACTACTTTGCATTTAACGCTGGGTCGGTCCAGTTCCCCGCCACTCTCTGGGACGCCTTCAAGGTGGTCGTTAGGGGAGAATGCATAGCCAAGCAACATGGGGTGCTTAAAGCCATCCGTGGCGTGCTCTCAAAGCTCGAATCGGATATCTCCGCCCTCGAGGCTCAATTTCACCAATCCAGTGATCCCCGGGTATTGGCAGACATCCGCAGTAAACTTACCGAATACCAGGAAGAGGCGGCTAGGGAGGTCAAATTCTTGGGCAGGGAAACACAAGCACGCAGATATGGCGAGGGAGACCGTCCAGGCAAGACATTAGCTAGATTGCTTCTGAAACCCCGGGCATCCTCCTATATCGCCAGCTTTATAGACTCAGAGGGCCAGAGATGTTCCTACACTCCCGACCTCATGGTAGATTTCTTCACCCAGTTATATTCTACCTCCCGTGCGGTCCCCGCTTCTGAATTACAGGCATATTTCGACGCCATCGAACTAGTATGGCTTTCCAACTCCCATCATGATTTTCTGGATTCTTCCATTACTGCGGATGAGGTACGACAGGCAATAGCTGGCCTTGCTCCAGACAAGGCTCCGTGCCTGGATGGACTGACCACCTCCTTTTATAAAGAATACTCAGATCTATTAATCCCCCGACTGCTGGAGGTATTTCAAGATGCGCCTGAGGTGGGCTCATTGCCTCCCTCAATGCGTGAGGCTGTGCTCTTCACGCTTCTCAAGCCCGGCTAGTCTGCTGACCAGTGCGATTCTTACAGGGCCCTATCGCTTATCAATATAGATAACAAGATTTTCGCAAAAATCCTTGCAAATAGACTACAACTACTGCTACCAGTAATGATCAGACCGGATCAGTCCGGGTTCATACCGGGCCACTCCACAGCGCACAACCTCCGGACCATGTTCACAGTAATGCACTACCTACACCCACAAACCACAGCGCTGGCCGCTCTACTCGACGCCACCAAGGCGTTCGATACCCAGGAATGGGGTTTTCTGTTCCCCCTCTTGACGCGAATGGGCCTCGGCTCTATTTTCCTCGCACAAATGCGCCTCCTATACACGTTGCCCACCGCCCGCATACGATTAAATGGACAAATATCAGACCTTTTCCCGGTCGGTAGAGGAACACGACAGGGATGTCCCCTCTCGCCATTGCTTTTCGCAATTGCGATGGAACCCCTAGCTGCACACATCCGCCAACATCATGCCGCCCGGGGGATAGGATTCACAACACGCAGCCTGACTATATCCCTCAACGCAGATGACGTCACACTTTGTGATCCATCCCGAGCAGAACTTATCCCCTTTAATTCGCGAGCTCATCCGTTTCGGTGGACTCTCCGGTGTCCAGATTAATTGGAACAAGTCAATACTTTTCCCATTGACAGGCGCCACAGTTCAGTTTCCCACAGAGTACCCACTCCAGTGGGCAGCGGCACCTGTCAAGTATTTGGGTATATACATTAGCAGGGACTTGTCTGAGTTATGGCAAGCCAATTTTGGTAGGGCGATGAACTGGCTGGAAGAACGCATTCCCATTTGGTCAAAACTCCCTCTATCTCTGGCGGATCGTATCGCCATCGCGAAGATGGTCGTTCTGCCCAAGTTTCTCTATTTATTCATTAATATTCCCACTCCACTAACACAAGCCTTTTTCCACCGACTTCGATCAAACCTCATCGCGCTGGTGTGGGCCGGGAGACGGGCCCGAGTCAAGTACGAAATACTGACCAGACCACTGCTGCAGGGGAGGCTGGGGGCACCAGACCTTCAGCTTTATGCACTCTGCGCTCAGGCACACTTCCTGCACTACTGGGCACATCCCACGCCCTTTCAGCCGCACGTCGCGGTGGAGATCGACGCAGTCTCACCATGGCCCTTGTCCACAGCCCTGTTCGCCCCCTACAAAAGGCCTGTTGCTGAAATCTACACTTCACAATGTCTGCGGTGGGCATGGATTGGACTGGCGCGACGAGCGGGTGCTCCTCTCCTATATGCCCCCTTGGTCCAGTTAGCGAAACACCCTTACTGCCTCCTCTACAGGATAGTGGGGCTTGCGCCCGTGCGGCCAGGCTAGACATGTACACCTTTGCTAATCTCTTTCCAGGCGATCACTTTTGCGACCCGCCGACGGCACCCAGCGGCCCGCTAGACACTTTTTTTATACTATCAACTGCGGGCGGCTTGCCGCGGGCTTTCTCCATCATTTCCAGCGCCACCTGTAGCGCTCCCCGCACTAGAATACACTTACACCGCCACTTCACCGTGGAAACTCATCACGGCAATCTATCGCACCATGCAATGCCTCCCATCTGCTGCACAACTGCCAGCCCGGAAGGCCTGGGAGGACGACCTTGCTTTTCCACTCAGACGTGCAATGGTCATTCTGCTGTAGCCAACTTGAACTACTCTCCCCAAACTACCGGCTGCGTCTCATTCATTTACATTTTTTACACCGCACTTATCGCACCCCAGTGTTGCTGCATAAAATGGACCTGTCTCTGGATTCACAATGCACACACTGTCACGCCGACACAGCAGACTTTCTTCATCTCGCCTGGCACTGCCCGGCGGTTGCATCATACTGGGCAGAGGTATACCAGGCATTAGGGGACATCACACAGCTACAGTTGACGCCCTCCCCGCTGGTGGGCCTGTTGGGGCACATGGCGGAAATACCAAAACCTTCTCGCAGACTTGTTGCGCTGTTATTGCTTCTCGCCAAACGGCGGATTGCAGTGTGCTGGGGTGGCACCCTGGCACCCAAGTTGAAAGACTGGCTACGGGACATTGTTTATTGTCACGAACAGTTGTCAAACTACTGGGAGTTGATGCCTCCAAGGTCCAGACCACGGGACATTTGGGATCCTTTTCAAAGCTATATGCGTCGCCAAGACTCAGCTCCCGCTCCACAAAATAATCCCTAATTCCGTGCCCTGCCATAAAAGAAACAAATGGTCAAAATGTTCAGTATCCCTGCATTTGCGATGTATGGTGGTGAAGGGGTTTACGATGTCTGTGTGAGACTACTATGCTATGTACCCAATGTTTTATAATGTATACAACATGCCAACAAACTAAATAAAGTTTTTTTAAAAAGTTCAAGAATTTAGTTAAATCAAGGTTAAATAGATAATACTTCCAAACAGAGCAATCTGGACCCTCTTAACACCCATATAAATAAAATCATAAAATTCTAATCACTCTATGCGCAGTCACGGGGTGATAATATGTATTGTATATGCCTATAAGAATTGTGTATAGATAAGTAAATGCGTTATTCTTGTTTTTGGTACTTTTAGCCCTGAGGAAGGCGTGATTACGAAAAAACACGTGTTGGCTAGATTGGATCAAAGCTGTTTTCTGAATAAAGTGGCTCAACATTCAAGTTCAACGATGGAAGATTGGACTCTTAATTATTGCGTGTGCCATAAGGCTGTATTTAAGTTGACGTTATTTCCGTATTCGCAAACCTCATTTGCAAGTGTAAAATAACTCTTTCTGATCTTGACTATGAGGAACGGGACTTTGCTCTTGTGCACGTTTGTTGCATATGTATGTTTTTTTCTGTGCACCTACGTTGAACTTAAATATCTTTAAAGCCTCAAGATTCGCGTTCTTTGTAACGAATGTAAATCATTACCTGTCTACCAAACTCTCCCACATGAAATATTTTTAATCATCATGACGGCGCTCTCTTTGTCATTTGATATAGTTGTGATCAGGTTGACCTTGCCTTGACCTTACTTATTTCCCTTGCTGCTTTCCTCTTCTTCCTTGCAGCTTTTCTCTTGTACCTTTTCTCTTTTTTTAATAAAAAATGTGTTCCTAATGTTCAGGATCATGTGTGTATCTATGCCCAGCAGAAGAATCCGTATTGATAACCTTTGTGTTACATTTAGTTTCAGGGCTTACTGAAGAGAAGGACTACAAGGTGCGGATTGATAAACTTGAAGTCAAATTTAGATGTCAATCTTGTGAGCCTTTGTGATTTTTCCATTTTTAGTGTGTATACGTGTTTAAATCGATCGATCCAAGCTTTCTGATCTCATGTATGTTTTAAAAATTCTTCATTGATTAAAAGCATGATGTATGTACCACGTATGAGCTACAATTCGGATCGGCAGTGCTGTTTTCATAGATTCTCAGCACATTTCGATGATCCATTATATCTTGTGTACAGTGAACTTGCAGGTTCTCTAAGGGATATCATGTAATAAACAGCATATTATGTTTACAGTCAAACAGTGTATACTTTACAGCTTCATCAGCTGGCCTGCAGGAGATTCGTAAATTTGTTGTTGTGCATCTTTGAGCCTGGCGCCAATTGCAACTTTTTTAGATCAACAAGAGACCACACAATGTTTATAAAAAGCCAACTTTCAAAACGAAATACTGCGGTTCTGGATGTGGTTATGAATAATCATATGCCTCTATTTTGAAATGGGATTTTGCTTTTAAATTGTCGAACTATATTTGCCACTTACTCTCATAGCCTAAAAAAGCCCACAAATGTTTTCATTATAAACGAAGAGAAATGAATCGCACTATTAAACTACCACGTTGTAGGTATGCAGCATCGGTTCAAAGAAATGCAAAGCGAAACCGGATACCCACATTAGTTCAGAAATCATTACGCTAAGCATTTTGCAAGATTTTGTGAAAGTTGCTGTTTTCCCTATGGTTCTCTAGCTCAGCACAATATATGTCTGCATTTGCCCACTTTCTAGCATCACCTGACTGAATTTGTGAATAAGCATTGTCAAAGTCAACCGGTCTCGCCTTTTGAACCTATAGACTTTGCCAATTTTGTTTGCTGAAGTTGGGCAGCATCAGTCCAAAATTAAAGAATTAAAAAACAGTGTGACAATGCTGCTGCTGGTTACCATGTCCATTTTGTAGGCAAGCGCATGTGTGCGTATGCATCACTGCACATGCCTACGAAATGATGCTGGAGTTATTTATAGATCCAAAATGGTGGACGTCACTTAGATCTGTAAATAAAAAATGTTTTAAAAAAATAAATTTGGCTTGTGCGGAAGTGCTTTTGTATAGTGCAGCGGCTCAGCAACAAATGGCTGCTGCCGGGTTCTCAAAAAAACTTTCAATAAAAGGACAGTGTGGGTTGGAGGGGGCAGCGGAGAATCAGGAGACAGGAAGAACAGGGAGTGGACGGTGGGGGCGAGGGACCAACTGAGCTGCCTGGGCCCATGGGAGGAATAAAAATCATGCTCACAGAAGCAATATAAATACAGTAGAACAGGGCACCGTTTATAGGAGAGGACCTAACCTTCTACTTGTAGCTTTAGAATATTAGGATTGACCAGTAATAACCAGAAAGGGAATTTACGAATAATCTTTCTTACACAGAAGCATGCACTTGGAGCTTCGTAGATTCTTACATTAATTATTTTCATGATGGCCACTATAGGGTTATCTGAAAAACTAGTTGGTGGATTTCCGCCAATGGTTTAAAGGAAGTGAGTGAAGTATGGTCTGTTCCAGAGCCTACTGCGTGCCAAAGCGAAGAGTGTGATGCCTTTTAATTCCTTTTCACAGACTTGTCTGCTATTGCGAATCAAGGAAAATAGCCATGATTGAAACCTTGACCCCACTCCTCCCCACCCTCCTGCGTACCTGCTTTGCAAGACTCCTGAGCCCCTCGGGCATCCACAATTTAGAACCTTCCACAGCTCTGTTTTAGCAAAAGTCCTGTGATTTTTAATGTATTTATGCCCATGTCCCTCGGAAAATATCTAGGTAGCTAGACAGATTGGGAGTGCTGTTTTCTAGTGTCTTGGCATTTCCTTGCTATACTTACTGTATATTTCAGTGGAATAAGAAAACACCCTTTAAATAAAGGAAGTCGTTTTCCTACAGCTAAGAATGTAGGGAACGTGTATGTGTAGGGCAGTAATGAACAAGTATCCTGATAGCAAAATATGGGATGCCTGTTTTTCTAAAGTCTGGAACGCTAAGTAAGGAAATCCTGTATTATTTTGGTGACAATTAAATATACTGAATCTATTCCGCAGGAGGAAATTATGTTCCAAGACTAGTTTTTACATTTTGAAAGAACTGATGACTTTGGAAGATGCATGCAGAGGCAATAACATCTTGAGTAGGGGGTATTACCATTCTCACACTGGGCTCCGGCAACTCACTCACAGTGTAAATTTGCTATTTTGTGATTGTTTAGCAACATTTCCTCTTTTTCAAAAATTGGATTTTTCATAGATTCAGATGCTCGAATCATTCGAGTCACCGCGCTGGGAGTCTCACTGTACTATCAAAACAGCAGTTATATGTACAACATAGTCTTATAACAAAGGCTCTTTGGCAGCCTATTCACAGCTTTTAAAAAGGAACTTAACTTTAACCAGTCCGAGACAATCAGCCTGAAGGCCACTACCCTTCAGATTTCTACTGCATGTTGTGTGTGAAGGTAGTCCACTTAGCGTTGGTCAGTTTCTCAAAGATAAGTGACATTTTGAACCCTAACTTGTTGCCATTTAGTAAAGCTGCTCCACACCTCTGTGGATTTAGCATCTAACAATAAACCAGACAATGTCTGATTCATTTAAAAGAATAAAAGTATTTTTAGGCTCATGGGACCAGTGGCAAAAAGAGTCTTCCCTCTAAGACCCTCACAAAGTGTGTATTTATTGCCTTAATCCTAACCATAAATCCAAGTAATGTAAAATGTACTGTAGTTTTTTAACTAAAACTGAGAGCGAGGGCAGACTTTTGATATGGCTACAAAATCATAGTCTGATGCACCACTTTCTGAAGGAAAATCAGATTGCACCTCAAAGACTCAAAAACATCACATGAGGGCGCATTCTGTGGAGAGACACCCTGAATCTTCATGGTCTGACAAATCTCCATCTATTTCCTCAGAACCCCCAAAAAGAGGTTCAAAAGAAAGCAAGGGTTGATAATCATTTATCTGAGGAGATAAGTCTAATTAGCAAGCCCAGATCCAAGCCAGTGTCGGAGCCACAGAAACAATGGTAGAAAAACCTCAGGTGTTGGAAAAGGTACATTATAGTTGAGACGTTCGTCGTCGGGACCATCAGTGAACATGTTGACTGGATCATCGTTGTAGGAGAAATATGTAAAATTCCTACAGACCCCACACTATGGTGTTAACAGCACCTACAAGGACAACATCAACTTTATCGACGACTGCATCATCAGCTTTACTATCCACAACAATCACCTCATCGACAGTCCCACCACCATCAACAACTACATTGTCAATGACACTACTGCTGACGACTGAACCGTCAAAGATGTAAGCAAACATCCTCTACTAAGCCGAGCAAGAACACAAGTCATCCAAATTTCTGAAAGAGGTGCCCCAGCTCATTTAGTACCGGAGTATACTTCTCTGAGTAAGGTGTCAACAAATCCTCCACAGCACATTTTCGATTCTGAAGAGACTGGATATGGATGGTTTGTGCCAGCATATAGTCCTAGCCAAATACATGTGAAATACAAGGTCTCACATGACGAAGGCAATGAAGAGGCTTATCCTGAATATCTCTACAAAAGAGTCTGAACTTCCTACATCCAAAGTTCCTTTTCAGTCATTCCAACAACGCCAGGAACAAGAATGGCAATACATGGATGAGCCATATGAAGATGGCTCTCATTTCCATGCCCAAACTATAATATAGGTACCATTAAACCTAGTTAAAGACCTGCGGTTGATATTGACAAATTACTCAACACTTTCCTGAGCCTGCACCCCATGTACAAAAGAAACAAATTAATCTGGGGGGTGTGGCCTGACAGCATGGCCGCCTAGACGTGTCTTAGGCGAGCTCCGTGCGGCGGCCCGATTTAATTCAAAATCCTGCATTATCCTTGCTTTATACCGATCCTGGTTTGTTGCCTGAATTGAAGCAGACCCAGTGCCTCTATCGATAACGGCTGCGGAGGTGAATAGAACGCTGCATTACTCGGAGTCACGGTGCCGCCCGGACTGCGTAGCGGCGCCATCTTGACCTGGGGGAGCCCGAGACGTGGGTCTGCAGAGGAGTGCCGAGTGCCTGGATGCCCCTCGGACTTTCCTCGAGGAACTGCCGAGGTGGGGTGAGCGGATCCGGTGCTCCGAGGTGAAACCAATAGCATATCTAGGGGACCATACTGACGGCTCCTGCTGCTGGGGAGTATCGTGTGGTGCAGATTGAATGACTGACGCACCCTAGAGAAACGCGATCCCGGGGCAGCACACGATTGTGGTGTATGGTGGAAGACAGTCTGGACACTGATTGAGCTGATTTGAGGTTCTCTCTTTTTTAGAAAGAGGGAGGAGTTCCCCTCCTGGGGCCCTTCGTCACAATGCCAAATCTGTCTTACGGGAGCTGCTGGGCAGAGACTTAAAGAAATGGCTGGGTAAGAAGGCCAAGTTACATACAGTGCATCGCAAGCTAAGACTGCAATTCTACAAAGAAAAAAGCTGTGCAGAGAGGTGACACGATCGTATTCCTGACGAGACTGTGGATCACTGGAGAGTCGCTTTGGTTGTTCCCCTGGCAAGAGACATCGCGCAGGGAGTGTTCCCGTTCTGCCCCTTGAGCACCATGGGGAAAGATAAGCCAGTGAAATCGCAATTAAATAAAATACTGAACTATCCCCAGCCGGTCTTCCATGGTACTGAAGATACCACTGGGAACCAAGCAGTAGACAAGAGAACTCTGGAAGGAGGGACTGAAGATGCACCGACACTGATGGATGTACTACGCGCCGTCCAGTCCACAAGAGACGAGATGATTAAAAAGATTGATGCTGTGGCCATAGACGTCAACCTCCTGCGTTGCGACCTCCGGAAGGTTTTGGACAGGGTAACGGTCACAGAATAAGATACCGCTGCATTAAAAGAGGAAGTTAAAAGCCTTACTGCCACGGTTGTGGAGCTGAAGCGTCAGGTAGTTAAGCTCGATGACCGGGCGGAGGACTCCGAAGGGCGGTCACGAAGGGGGAATCTATGATTTGTGGGTTTTCCTGAAAAGGCAGAGGGCCCCGCAGTGGACCTGTTTTTGGAGGATTGGATCGCCCGAGAAATGGCCCCTCAACAGTTATCAAAGTTCTTCAGTGTGGAGAGGGCACATCGAGCGTTGGCACCCCCCCGAGGCCTGGAGCGCCCCCTTGTGCTATTATTGCAAATTTATTTAATTTCAGAGACCGCGACCTTTTGCTCCAACTCTCTCGCAGCGGACGACGGTTCTTCTTCGAGGGTCATTCCATTACAGTGTACCCGAATTACACGCAACGAGTTCAGGAGCAGAGGAAGACCTTCGTGGCAATCAAGCGGCGACTTCGGGATTTAAACTTGAAATATAGCCTTATGTTCCCGGCGAAGCTCCGGGTGGAGAGTGAGGGCCGCGCCCTATTCTTTTTCTCGGCAGAGGAGGCGAGAGACTGGTTGGATGCTAGGGTCCCGGAGGGACGACGTTTGGTCCCTTCTGCGAGCTCTGCTGGGACGCCCTCCTCACAATCCTCACTGGGAGGTCGCAGACAGCCCACCCGTCAAAAGCCGCAAAGGAGAACAATGAGCTTGGGCCGTGTCACGGTCCGTCGAGACGGAACATGGCAAGCTTCGGACTCGGAGGTGGTCCCGGACTCTATGGAGCCAACGCCAGATCTTGCGCAGGAAGACGGAGGTCCAGGCAGTGGTCATGAATAACTTTCTCTGAGCTGAACACTGACTGCTGAACTGTATAGATAAGTTGCCCCGTGTAATTGATAAGTGGTCCTGAGAAATTAGAGGGCTTTCCATTATTTGGGATACCTGGGAGGTTATACTCCGGAATGTAGGGTGACTCCTTAACCTTCTAGCTTCCTCTTACTTTAATATGCATATATAGGTTGAGAGCCACCCCGATACATAAAGTTTTGAGCAATGTGTGGCCGCCGGAACGGCGACGCCCCCACTAGAGACCAGGTCCGCCGGGGTCGCTTGAGAGCAATTTCGCGCCTAGACGTTCCCGGTTCTCTTGCACAGCGTTTATTTAGATGTAAATATTGATATCTTGGATACGGCTAAATTGGGTCACGACCCTAGAGCAGCTGTGCAGATATTGAGGTATTGGTGGGTAGGGGGTGGTTTGGGGTGGTGTGTACTGTTTCTTATGGGGATCATCTGTTGCGCATATGAATCTTTACTACTGCCCGGGGGTGGGGGGAAGGGATTGCAATGTTTGGTTTTCAATTGTTGGGGAATTTTTAAGGTCACGAAGCATTATGCCATGATACACAGATTCTGGACTACACGGGAGGAAGATGCTATCGGGGGTGTGATACACGTCATGCACTTTACAGCATCACCATGGCAGTGCAGAGTTTGAGGTTTCTTAGCTGGAACGTCCAAGGGTTGGCAACCCTAGATAAGCGTCGTAGAATACATGCTTTCCTGAAGAGATATAAAATAGCAATAGCAGAGCTGCAGGAAACGCACATCTGGGGAAACAATAGCGAGTCTCCGTAAACGGTGGAGGGGACAGATATATGCCACTTCATATTCTGGTTTTGCACGTGGGGCACTGGTATGGGTGGCGCCGGGAGTTCCATTCCACCATATCCAACATGTTCTGGACCCTGAGGGGCGGTATGTTATTGTGTTTGGCAGATGGGAAGGAAGGGAGATCTGCATTATTAACGTTTTATGCCCCCAATCTGGATTGCCCTGATTTTTACCCGGCTGTTTTGAAAGCGGCTACTCCCTACATAGGTGCTGAGATCCTCCTTTTTGGAGATTTCAATTGTGTGTTTGATGGAAAATTAGATAGAGAGCCTCGTAAAGAGCACACTAAACCCAGTATGGTGAACTCCCTCACTGGCATACTTCAGGGTATTCAACTGAGAGACGAATGGAGAGCGCGCAATCCCAATAGACGAGAGTTCTCTTGCTTTACTCCAGCGGCTAACACCTTTTCCCGAATTGACCATTGTTGCCTCTCGGCAGGCCTTTCTGCTACGACTGAAGCCATTTCCTATTTACCGCGTTATATGTCTGACCTTGCCCCGCTGTTGCTGACAGTGTGCAGCGGACCGGGACGACCGTCTATTCCGCTTTGGAGACTTCGAGCGGAGGCCCTTATGGACCCCCTGTATGTGAAGATGGTGAAGGAGGCTATTCAACACTATTTTGCTGAAAATTGGGGTTCCGCATCCACTAGAGCCACTGAATGGGAGGCACTGAAAGTCGTGATCCGGGGGGTCTGCATGAGGACTACTTATGTGGTCCAACACCAACTCAATGCCGATATTGATTCCTTAGAAACACGATTAAAAACCATAGAGAACACACTATATAAGACCCCGGCTGATATGACCGAGTGGACACGGGTTAAAGGGGAATTACTTGAGGCTTGGTCCCGCTTGGAGAAGCATAAATACACCACTTATAGGCAACGACTCTATATGGAGGGCGACAGATCGGGAGCACTTCTAGCTCGACTGATTCGTACCGAAACAGAACAGGTACCGGTGCTTCAACTTCGTAATGATAAGGGGGAGGTGGTGCACACACAAGCTGCGATACTTACATCATTTGCGACTCACTTACAATAGACCTGTACGGCGGCCCCCCTAGTCCGATCACAAGCCTTGCCAGACCATCTAGACGCAGTGACACTGCCTACTCTTGAGGAGTCGGACGCTGAGGCCTTAGGGGGCACCACTTACTAAGGAGGAGGTGTTAACTGTAATTAAGAGCCTGCAGTCGGCAAAATGTCCTGGCAGTGATGGCCTCCCGACTGAGTTTTATAAAACGTTTGCCCCTCAGTTGGTGGATCATCTCCTAGAAGTGTACAATGAGGCTCTTAATAGGAGGGCACTTCCTCCTACGATGATGGAAGCTCTGGTGTCTATGGTTCCTAAGCCAGACGGAGACCCCTTGTCCCCGAACTCTTATAGACCCATATCTCTTTTGAATGTTGATGAGAAGATACTTAGTGGAGTGCTGGCAGCACGAATCCAACCATATATGACCCGGCTGGTCCACCATGACCAAGCCGGTTTTATCCCTGGTCAAAACACCGCACATAATTTACGCCACCTTGCACATATTTGGCACGCACCGCACCTACAAGACATGGATTGGGCCTTGTGTCTTTTAGACATTAGGCAGGCCTTTGATACGGTTGAATGGGAGTATATATGGGCGGTGCTTGCTAAAATGGGATTGGGGAACAATTATTTGAGCTGGTTGAGACTTCTTTATATTAGACTGACGGCTCGGGTCCGTCTTCGCAACCAATTATCTGAAAGCTTAGAGCTCCAGAGGGGTCCTCGGCAGGGTTGCCACCTGTCGCCGCTCCTTTTCGCTCTGGCGATGGAGCCATTGGCGATTACGCTGCGACACAGGATGGCACGGTGGGGTATTCTGTTGGGTCCAACAGCGCACGTAGTGTCAATGTATGCTGATGATACGCTGGTGTATCTCCACCATCCGAAGGAGGCTTTCCCGGGGCTCCTTCTGAAGTTCACTGCTTTTGGTGTGATATCAGGCCTTTGCCTTAACCCGGGGAAGTCTAAGCTTTTCCCTATGGGAAACCTGAGGGATAAAGAAGAAGGTGAATTACCCATTGTGGAGATACGCTGGGTCACAGACGATATCTTGGGGTTCGGTTGATACACACACGAGGCTTATTTGGAACATAATATGGGACGCTGTGTGGAGGGTATCCGCAAATCAGTGGAGTTCTGGCGTGACTTACCCTTATCCCTGATGGGACGTGTTGCCCTAATAAAAATGGTGTTCCTCCCGAGGTGCTTATATATAATGCAGAACTCGCTCTACCGTATATCGCAGGAGTACTTTCTCCGGTTGGACCGTCTGTTGGTTGACCTATTGTGGGGAAACAAAAGGAAAAGAGTGAAGTTGCACACATTGCAGAGAACTTGGGAATGGGGAGGACTAGAGGTTCCTCGATTAGATTTCTATTATATGGCAGCGCAGCTCCAACATGCCGTACAGTGGCTTGAGGAGACTGACAATTGGGAAAAACAGTTATTGAAGGGTACTCACCAGGGTATTCCTCTCCCGGACCTCCTAATGTTGGGATCACGCGTGCCCGAACAGCTCCCATATATTGTTAGACATGTGGCCTCCACCTGGGAATCTGCAGTTAAGATAGCGATACGTAGAGCGCCCTATGCCCCTGAAGCCCCGCTGTGGGCAGTAGTCCCGTTCGGGCAAATAAGTCAAACTGTCTGTCTCCAGATGGGTGGAGGGAGGCTGTCGGATGATGGGCGATCTATATTTGAATCAGCGGATTCTAACCAGAGAGGAGGCGGAATCTGCATTTGACTTGGGCAGAGGCCAATACCTTCAGTATGCAAAGATTTCGGCGGTGACACGGGGGATATGGCTGATGTTCCCGGAGGAGCCGCCCATAGCCGCCACCCTTCAGGCCCTTGTGACTCTGGCCGGGGGCCGTAGACTGGTCTCTCATATATATATCTGGCACTGAGAGCAGATCTCAATACATGCCCGCTTCCGATCCAGGCCAAGTGGGATGCAGTATTAGAGGAACCCCTAACAGATTCCGAATGGCAAAGGGTGCACGAAGGGGTTAAACAAATAAGCTCCAATACTAGATTTAAACTCACCCAATTTAATGTTGTTCATCAAACCTATTTGACTCCGCGGGTGCTTCATAAAATATATCCAGATCGTTCTTCCTGTTGCCCCCGATGTGGATATACTGAAGCCCCATTCTTACATATGTTATGGAAATGCCCGAGGCTGCAATTTTTTGGGGACTCCATACTGGAGCGTTTACGACGGGTCACGGGATGGACGCTACCCCAGTCCATTAAAGAGATACTGTTGGGTCTTCTCCCCAGCCCCAAGGGGAAGAAACGTACTCGTAGATTTCTCCAACTGGTGCTAGTGCTGGCCAAGAGGAGGATAGCTATTCACTGGATGAGCTCCCAGCCCCCCAAGATTTAAAGGAATGGGCGACAGCGGAATTAATCCAAATGAAGAGAGTCAGGAGGGATGAAAAGTTAGAAGAGGATGCCAGAGCCTGGTATGTTTTGATATCGGCGGTCCCTCTGTGGGAGGCCCCTGTCACGCAGGGGTTGGGGGAAACACAAATTGACCAAGGTGGTGCTGAAATGGAGGTACAGCAATCAGATACTCTCACGTTGGGAACAGGGTAATCAATCTGACGTTACGGGTGATCAGTTGAAGTGACACATGGCAGAGTCGGAGAATTTATATATATGTGACCCGGGAGGGAGGGTGTGTTTATAGAGTTATGCTCTTATGATCTGTTTATTGAGAAACTTTAATCCGTGTTAAGTGCACTGTAAAGAGTATTGGTGCAGATATTTGTTGTTAGTATATTCTTCCTAGACAGGAAGGTATTGTTTCTTTCACAAATATTTTTACAGTACGATTATTTACTATAAGTGGACAATGTTAAGACTACATTGTACTGACACTCTCCAAGATTGTACTGTGCTGGGATTCTGTTGTAGCTGTACTGATTTTATGATACTGGATGATTTAAACTCTTAATAAACAAGTTTAAAAAAAACAAAAAAACAATTAATCTGCAAGTTTCACACTCTGCTGTGACACCGCAAATCCCCAATCCACCACTCCTTGCACACCTTTGACTGACTCAGATTAGCTACACCAATGCAGTCTCCAGCGACGTTACAATCAGAACATCCTGACAATGAAGACCTCTATATACTGACCACCAACAAGGAGAACTTCTGTCGTGTTCGCCAGATGACCCGAGTCCTGAATTAGACAAGTATATCATACCTGTTGAAGGAGATACAGCCCCAACTTGATCAGACTTGACTCCAGATGTTTTAGGTGACTTCCATAGCTTGATTGAATGAACAAATAAAAAATTTGACATTTCAGTCCCAACGAAAGAAATGGATTGGTTCTTTTGATTTCAAAGAAACTGCAAGAAAAATGGTATGAGCAATACTAATTATTGGTCATATCTGGTCTGAAGGTATTTAAGCAATGAAAAGCCTGGCAATAGTATCTTCATTGTTCCAAGAATTCAGAAAAATATAAAGCCCCAGGTGACATACCCCTGTACCTTTTTGTACACTCATGTGGAGATTCCATGGGAATGCAAGCTGCAAAAAGATCTAGCACACCAATATCACCCTGTTCTGCTCCACCGGACAGAGAAGGAAGAAGACTTGATAATATAGGTCAAAGTTTTTCGGCAGCGGCTACAACATTGATTAGAACATCGGACACCTTAGCAATTTTAGCTCGCTATGACAGGTAAATGTGGTGTGACATTTTATCGTATTTAGATTTGTTGACGGATGATAAAAGATCTGAAGTCAGAGCTATTTTACTAGAAGGAGAAAGAGCATCTGCCATTATTGATGCTGCTTGGATGTTGCAACCACTGGGTTTAGACCTTTGGCTGGTGCAGCGGTATTATGAAGGCAAGAGTGGTTGAGAGCAACATCTTTTCAACCGCAGGTACAAAACCGAATATCGGGCATTCCTTAAGATGGAGAGTCTTTATTTGACAAACGTGATGACGAGGCGCACCAGTTCATAAAAATGGACACCGACACAGTACAATCATTAGGTTTACTACAACAGCGTTAAACCATTCCCTTTCGGGGTAGTAGAGAAAGTAACTAATATCATTATAAAGATGGATACATATACTAACCTTACTAACTACATCAACAGACATGTCAATAGACTTATCTACAATATAGCCCACGACCACCCCCACCACTAGCTGTTAAAAAACTAGCAATAAAGGCAAAAATCATCAAGCTTCCAGAAGAAAGTGACAACTTTCTGACAGTGGCCACAACATATTGAATAACACCTGTATGCGGAAATACCTGTTCCTACTACAGACACTGGCATCAAATTGAGTCTTGAAACTCACACGTCTGGGGCATACGTTGGGATTCATACAAAACCTCCTTCAACATTACCATCCAAAGCAAATGAATTAGCATCTACGGCAGCTAAAGCAGAAATTTCCATATTTATAAAGGGGCTGTCAAAACTAGTCTCAAAATCATAGCAAAACATGGGCTTCCTTTCTTGTTTTTTTGTGGGGGGAAATCAGGCAAATGGAGACCAATTTTAGATCTTCACCAGTTGAATAATTTCACAAGAAGCAGACCTTCTGCATGGTAGCACTGCAAGACATTCTTCAACTTAGTGCAAGAAAGAGACTTTATGTCCACTCTAGATCTATAGGATGCCTAATTTCATATCTCCAGCCATCCCAAACATAGAAAATATCTCTGGTTCAAAGTGGCTGCCCACCAGTATCTATTCAAAGTGCTTCCATTTGACATCAGCTTGGCTCCAAGAATCCTCACAAAGTGCATGGCTCCAGTCGCAGCACTTTAAGTTTTTCCCTACTTCAGTAACTAGCTAGTCAAGGGAAAGTCTTTCAATGTAACAAAGAAGACTGCTCTACAACTTCTTCAACAATTAGGCCTTATGTTAAACAAGCATAAGTCAGTGTTAACACCCCACAAAAAGGTTGAATTCTTGGGAACATATTTGGACAAAGACATGGGCAAGGCCTTCTCATCCAAAAGCGAGTGACACAATTAACAGCCTAATACAACAACTGCAGAAGGAAAATTCCATC
>CAWUFW010002143.1:600000-910000 GCA_963921515.1 Calotriton arnoldi | reverse complement strand
ACAGTGGTGAAGGGAGGGGGCGGGGCCTGAGATATGTGTGCAAACACGCCCTGTGGCGCGTTTTAAGTTGGGGAATTAATTCCCCTTCAATCCTGAGGGTCCCTGGGGGCCAACTAGCCCAACAGGTACCTCCAGTAAGCGCCACAGGGCTGCGTTGCAGAGAGGTGGTCCAGGCCATGCCCCTTTTTACACCTCTCTGCAATGCAGCTCTGAGGCGCTTACTGGGGGTACCTGGTGGGCTAGTTGGACCCCAGGAACCCTTAGGATTTAAGGGGACTTTATCCCCCAACTTAAAACGTGCCACGGGGCGTGTTTGCACAGTGGTGAAGGGAGGGGGCGGGGCCTGAGGTGACATGTGTGCAAACACGCCCTCTGGCGCCTTTTAAGTTGGGGAATTAATTCCCTTTCAATCCTGAGGGCCCCTCAGGGCCAACTAGCCCACAAGGTGCTTCCAGTAAGCGCCACTGCGCTGCGTTGCAGAGAGGTGGTCCAGGTCACGCCCCTTTTTACACCTCTCTGCAATGCAGCTCTGTGGCGCTTACTGGAGGTACCTGGTGGGCTAGTTGGACCCCAGGGACCCTCAGGATTCAAGGGCACTTAATCCCCCAACTTACAACGCGCCAGGGGGTGCGTTTGCAGAGTGGTGGAGAAAGGGGGCATGGCCTTTGTCTGCCTCTCACCAATCCCACTGCGTGGGGCTTACTGGAGGTAAAAGGTAGGCTAGTTGGCCCCTAAAGGACCCCTAGCAGTGAAGGGGACTTCAATCCCCATCCAAGAGCGCGCCAGGGAGCGCGTTTGTAGAGTGGTGGGCAAAGTGGGCGTGGCCTGGTACAAGTACTTACCAGTGCTGCTGTGTGGGACTGACTGGAGGTAATAGTTTGGGAAGTTGGCCCCCAAGGATGTCCTTGGGGGCCCAACTACCCCTCTTGTTACCTCCAGTAAGTCCCACACAGTGGGATTGCTAAGACTTCTTCGGAGGCCATGGCCTCCTTTCTCTACCACTCTGCATACGTGCCTCGTGGCAGACTACGGGATGGGGGATGAAGTCCAATTTTGTCCTGAGGGAGTTTGGGGGCCAAGAATCCCTCCTGGTACCTCCTGTAAGTCCTATGCAGCGGAATTCCTGAGCGTTGGTTGGACGCCCAGCACCCTTTCTCCACCACTCTGCAAACGCGACTACTAGTTAAAGTAGCATATTTCTGCATCTCTGACTTAGAGGTAGGTTTAATCCCCCTGCCCTATTATGTACTAGGGCCTTACAGAGGAGGTCATGCTAATCACAGGGGCACCCCAACGCATAGTGTTCCCTAGTGTATGTAGGTGTTTTCACTGTATTCGAAGGGTCTTTTAGCATAGCACTGGCTCTAGGCCTGGTTAGTCAGACTCAGTTACCACCAGTACCTGTCTGAAAAAGTTGTGGGCACAGGATGATTTTGCAACAAGGCCTCTTTCTGCTCCTCTGTTGATTCTTTCTGCACGTCTTGCTTCTTCCTGCACTTTTCTTTGTCTTTGTGGACTTCTGTTGCTTCTTTCTGCATTTCTTTTGCTTCTTTCTGTGCGTTTTTTCTTCTTTCTTCACATGTCCTACCTCTGTAGGCATAGTTAGTAACTAGCATTTAAAAAACCTTTGAAATTCACTTAAAAAAACATAGGTTTCAGGCACGTTATAGTTAGAAATTAGCATTTAAAAAACCTTTGAAATTCACTGAAAAAAACCATAGGTTTCAGGCACGTTATAGTTAGAAATTAGCATTTAAAAAACCTTAGAAATTCACTGAAAAAACCATAGGTTTTAGGGAAAGCTATAGTTAGTTGGACATTGCACTCGTACAAAACCCGTGAAATTCCCCCGTTATAGTTAGTTCAGCTAACTATAACTCGCGCCCCCGCAATGCACTGCTGATGACGTTACATATTACATCACTCATGACATGGTCAGTGACATCACTCATGACGTCTCAAATGACATCACTGATTACATCACTGATGACATCATCCATGTGATAATTTGATGCATCTTCTCACACCCCAATATAACCTTTGATACACCCACTCTAAATTACAGACTGCCATTCTCAAAACCATAGACACTCCAACACCAATAACTACATACCCACTCACTGATTCTTAGGTTTACACACACATCCACTCACTCACCTGTACAGTCACTCATACTTATGGTCACTCAGTACAGGACTATCATATGCACTCATACACATATATAGACACTCACACACCACCACTCATCCATAGAGGTACTCACACACCTAGTCAGTCATGCAAATAATTAATCACACTGCCATTTACTCACCTATACAGTTATACACACACCAGCTCACTTACTCATACAAATACTAGCACATTCTTATGCTCTTATACAATCACGGATACAAGCACACACTCATCCACACAGCCACTCTCACAATCACACACACTCACTTATAGCCATTTATATACTCCAACACACATATATACTGCCTTTCACATATGTAGTTACTCACACATGTACCACTGAGAGATGCATTCACTCACTAACACACCCATACACACACTCACCCACCCATACAGTCCATCACAGATGCACTCTTAAAACCATGCACCCAGTGAATCACCCACTCACACATCTATGCACAGTCACACACACACCCCATCCACACAAACACTCAGGCACCCATACAGATACTCAGACAACCAATCAATAACCCATATAGACCCTCATGTAGCTATTCGCAAACCCATGCAGCCGCTTATACACCAACAGACAGACGGATACAGACATTCACACAGTTTAGTCACCAACCCATGCATTCAGTAAGATACGTTTAATCACTCACTTATAGACTCAGTCACGCACCTACTAAATCATCCATTCAGACGCTTATACACCCACTCATTCTTCAATATGCCTTTCCCTATATATATTAAACATATTTAAACTTTACAGAAACGCACAGTCACTGGATGATGTCATCAGTGATGTCATTTGAGATGTCATCAGTGATGTCATCAGTGATGTCACTGACCATGTCATGAGTGATGTAATATGTGACGTCATCAGCAGTGCATTGCGGGGGCGCGAGTTATAGTTAGCTGAACTAACTATAACGGGGAATTTCTCTGGTTTTGTACGAGTGAAATGTCCAACTAACTATAACTTTCCCTAAAACCTATCGTTTTTTCAGTGAATATATATATATATATATATATATATATATGTGTGTGTGTGTGTTCTGTCACAACTCTTTCTTCCAGTGGAAAGGAGTCCACTATTTGGGTACTTCTAGTTAAATGGGCTGCCAGTGTATATTTCACCTGGCTGTATTTTTATGTTTGGAAGCCTGTTAATTGGTAGTCTTGGCCGAGTTCTTCGAGAGAGACAGTCTAACCCCCCCCCCCCATGGGCTTTTCATTTCTGGGATCCCATTCTATTTGAGACTATTGGTAGCCTCAGAACAGCTTCTCCGAGCCGACACTGTGAGGTCTGACAATGATTTCCGGATCTTGCAAGTATAGAAGGACGCCACATAGCCTTCATGCTCTATTGCATTTCTGTCAATTCTTAGAGGGCTCATCCAGCAGCCAGAAGGCCCTCTTATTTACGGTTACTATGTGTGCGGCCCAATAATGTTTCTGTAGGTCGGGTAGGACGATGCCCCCATCGTATAGCCCACTAGTTAGTTTTCTAAAGACTATTCACAGTGGATGTCCATGCCAGAGGAGAGTGGGTTCATTGGGTTGGTAGGGATACCCCGCTTCCAACTTAACAAACCCATTACTCATACACCCTATATGAAGTGAGTGGTCTATTGACTCGGGTAACTGTCAATAATAATATCGCACTCAACTAAAACGTTTCCAGCGACCTTGATAAATAAAGACTGAGACAGCTCTGGCATAATACAAGCCTGCTACTTTCCAGGCAGCCTCATATAGTACACTAGTCACACCCCACCTGAAAGTCTTGCACTCTGTGTAGGAAGAATACTCATTCTGAGCAATAGAATTACAAATAGTTGCAAGATAAGTTACTGTGGTCAAGTGTGTAAGGCAGCGTCCCCATCACAAATGAGCGCCTTGAGCGTCGAAATCTGCTCCAGTAAGGGTTTCCACATTTTGGGTGAGTTACGAAGCACCCAGGAGTACTCCATCTTCAACTGTTGTGGATTTCCTAGCATGCTGGAATGTATACATTTCTGCATGCAGAGATTCCACTGAGTACAAAAGTGCATTGGCACATTTTGTATTTCGCTTCCCTGTTGATAATGATAAACCCCTTTTCCTACCCCTGCCTATTTAAATATGCAAGTGCATCCACTCAAAGACTGGCACTTGCACCTCTGACCGAGAATGTGGGAAGCTACAGGCGAGAGGTGTTTGAATGCCACAAATTAGAACATGTTCACCTACATTTTGGGGATGCCACTTTTAGAAATGCGCAGACCCCTAAAAGTGCGACTCGCAAATACGGGAATGCCGCCAGTTATAAGTCCACTTTACATACATAAACTTTTGGTAATGTAGTTGCGCACCTTAGTTTGGTCGGCAAATTATTTGATTTTGGCAGACCGTTTTGTGAAGTCACCATAGTTGGTTTGTTGTAACCTTTTTATTTCAGTCAGTTGAATTCATCAAGAAAAGTATCTGGAGGTGCTATTTGCTCTGTTTAGGCAGTCCTGCCAAGTATCACGCATCACGTGTGACACTAACGCATTTCAGTGCGGTGTTCCGCATCACCGCACTGAAATGCTTTGTCACGCATTTCTAATACCACTGAAAGTGGCTGCGCCGCGGTACTAGCGCACCTGGCTCTGCTGCTCCCAGCAGACTTGCCGCCAGCAGCTCTGGCTCATAAACAGTTAAGGATGTATTTGTCTGCTCCTCAGCTCTGGCTGAGTCACAGAGTGCTGCAGCACTGCTACAATGTTACAATTGCGGCCTCACTCAGCCGCCTGGCAGGCTTCATTAATCAACTATTCCCGGGCCGCGCGGCAGGCTGTCCGAGTCACTGACACAGCCCTCACTCTGCCCATTAAATCCGGATGTGACCTCACACGGTCCTGCATTGCAGGAAGTGAGGTCGCCAGAGTCTAAGTGGCGGGAGACGTCGGAGTCAGAAGTGCGCTCGCCGCTGCAGCAGTGCTGCCTCCAGTGCGCATAAATAATAAATACCCAGGCAGCCGACGCTGGACGACGGCAGCGCGCATTACTCTCTTGCACTACAGACACTCTGATCATCATGGCCCGCCGGGCCGCAGCACTGCATGAACTGGCGTGATGATCGCCGGCCGCGGCGCTGCGGGGTGTCTGCCAGCAGAGTGACTGGTGGTGCAGCAGCACCCGGCCGGTCATAATGTGCTGTGCCAGTACGCCCGTGACCCCGTCACCATGGTCGGTGACCTGCGGCCGCCGGACGAGACCGTGTCGGTGTGAGACGGTCACAGGCTTGACTGACAGAGAAGACCGGCGTTGTTCAAGTAAGTTTTTACTGTGAGTTTAAATGGCAGCAGCTGAGATCCACGGTGGCGCCTCTCAGGCTTGTCAGTCGGGTCCCACGCAGGAGGCTGTCTGGGCAGACTTGATGCATGGATAATGATTGGTTGATATTGATTCATACGAGGCCTTTAAGTAGCAAGCCTGCGCACTCCATGTGCTAGCTGTTACAAATACTGTTAGCTGGGATCTGAGTTGGGCAGCAACAACCCTATTTTACTTTTGTGCCTGGGCCGGGCAGTTCAACCAAGCCCTGCCTCTGGTTTTTCTCCAGCCTTCTGTACCACGTAGCTTCAGAGCCGGCGCGTGGTAAACATAACTAATACAGGACCCGGCTGTGCCCTCACGGGTGATTCTGAACTCCAGGCAGTGCCTTATATATTTAATTTAGAGCCTCACTAACTGTTTGACTTAGACGCCTGTTACGGCTCCACTCTCCTCACACTGCTCTCCTCAGGCTGTGCTGCGCAGCGCCGCTCCACTCAGCTCTGAGCTCCCTGTATGATGCTCAAGATATCAGTGAATATTAAGTGGTAGTTACTTTTGCCTCATGTGTTTGAAATATATCGTACGAGCCACACTCATCCTGCTTTTCGTTTAATTCTGGTCAGGTGAGGCTCAACTTTAGAACCAAAAGTACATTATATTTAATCACCGCGTCACCGTTCTGTCTGAGCCTGTAACTCACTGCTGTCAGGGTGCACTGGTGCCCCAGCCCTCTGCTCAGCTGACAGACAGTGAGAGGAGTCTATAAATTATTTATTTTTTATTTTTTATTAGCACTAAAGGTCTAAAATATTCTTACAGCCTGACTGAGCCTGTAAAACACTGACTGGGTTAATTAATTATAATTGATTAGCAGCTGAGATATGAGCTAGGGCCTCTCAGCCTGGTTGGTCACTCCTACGTGCGACAGAACCTGGACAGACTCAGTGTCAGTTGTCAGTGCCCTTCCATTTCTGGTGGTTTACAACTGTTTCTAGATCTTCCTACTCAAATGAGTGTAATTTCTGATATTTATATGTTTATGTTTAAATGATTCCCCAGTCTTCATTGCTTGATTTTGCACGCGAGACAGTGTCACTCATAGTTTTTGAAATGTCACTCATAATTACACTAACATTTTGAAAATGTCACACATAGCAATCTGAAACCTTGGCAGCTATGTTTAGGTGAGATTGTTTCCAAATATGTGATTTCATTTCCCGAATGGCAAGAATCTGCCGTGGGCAAGTGAACTGGAAATGCTTTAGCGCAGTATAATGAGTCCCCCCCCCTCCCCCCCTGAAATTAGCACTCTGACCGTTTCAAATGCATGAATCTGTTCAGATTTCATCTTGAGGTTGTAATGCGCGTGTTTGTGTTTCTTTTGCAGGAGCTGCAGTTTCAGCGGCTCACCAGAGAGCTGGAGGTGGAAAGGCAGATAGTGGCCAGTCAGTTAGAACGATGCAGGCTTGGGGCGGAATCGCCGAGCATTGCCAGCATAAGGTACGGGCCCGGCAGTACAGCGCTTCAATGCACCGAGGGCTGCTCATAAATGCATTTACAAATACAGTATTTGTTTTAGAATGGCTAATAATTTTAACCCCTCTATTGTGGACCAAACTTCAAAAAACGTTCAGTGCGCTCCCTTTGGTGTTGGCACGTGTGATGCAGAGTGAAAGGGGACGGGGCTTCTGAAAGTGCTGTCAGTTATGGGGACGGGGTTCTGAAAGTGCTGTCAGTTATGGGGACAGGGCTTCTGAAAGTGCTGTCAGTTATGGGGACAGGGCTTCTGAAAGTGCTGTCAGTTATGGGGACGAGGTTCTGAAAGTGCTGTCAGTTATGGGGACGGGTTTCTGAAAGTGCTGTCAGGGGTTCTGAAAGTGCTGTCAGTTATGGGGACGAGGTTCTGAAAGTGCTGTCAGTTATGGGGACGGGTTTCTGAAAGTGCTGTCAGGGGTTCTGAAAGTGCTGTCAGTTATGGGGACGAGGTTCTGAAAGTGCTGTCAGTTATGGGGACGGGGCTTCTGAAAGTGCTGTCAGTTATGGGGACGGGGCTACTGAAAGTGCTGTCATTAATTACACCCACACAGCGAAGTAAGACACCAGCGCAGCACAGGTGGGAGACAGAATGCGCGAGGGAATTCTCCACAAAGGAATGGCAAGACATTGTACACAGAGCCAGGGCCTCCTCCTGTAGCACGGTAGGCAAGGAGATGTTCCTCAAGAGAGCGCATTATTGGTACTACACCCCGGACAGGGTGGCACGTTGGAAACCAGGGGCGGACGCTCACTGCTGGCGTCACTGTGGCCAAATAGGCACCTTGACCCATCTGCTGTGGGAATGCCCTAAGATACAGCCGTTTTGGGACGCCATACTACTTGACATCAACACTACACATGACACCGACCTGCCACGATTTCCCAGTTACATATTACTGGGCCTTCCGAATGCCTTAGCGTATCCCCTTCGATCATGCCGGGGACGAGCTATCACGTTGGCTTTGGGGCAGCTAAGCAAGTGCTGCTGGCTAGGTGGGGTAGAGAGGATGTCCCAACCAGGTTAGATTGGCTACATAAGCTATGGGAAGTGGTGGGAATGGAGAAGATAATGGCCAGCATATCACAAAGACTCCCCGGCTTTGATAAAACCTGGAAATCCACATTGGAATTTTTATCCACTGAATTTAACGAGCTCACATGCCCCATGTATCTCCGTGTGCTCGGACTTACCAGAGATCCCACCCAAGACTCGAAGACACCCCCGCAGCAGGAACGCAGGCCGCAAGAAGAGGCCCATTAGAGACCTACAACAGCAATTGGAACTGGTCCCCTCCCCCCCCTCTTTCCTCCGCTCTCTTTTTTCTTAGTGTATCCACTCCTTCTAATTTCTTACTCTATGATGTTCTCCCACCGGCCGGTTGGTTGTAGGTGGTGATTTTTGTTCTGAAAATACAAGAAACCGATGTTAACCATGAAAGTGCTGTCAGTTATGGGGACGGGTTTTGAAAGTGCTGCCAGTTATGGGGACGGAGTTCTGAAAGTGCTGTAAAGATTGGGAACTGGGCTTTTGAAAGTGCTGTCAGTTATTGGGATGGCGTTCTGAAAGTGCTGTCAGTTATGGGGACGGGACTTCTGAAAGTGCTGTCAGTTATGGGGATGGGTTTCTTAAGCTACAGTCAGCTATATGAATGGAATCCTGACTGTGGTGTCTTCGATGGATGCATGTGAACTTCTACCGCAAGCAGTAAGTTCAAAGCATCAAACACATGTTATGTATACTTTAATTAACTGTTGAAAACAGAGGGCTGCATTGTTTTTAGATAACATTATACACTGTGCCCAAGCACCAGCGTTCTCTAACCAGTTACAACCTGGGTAGAAGTCATTGGTTACCCCTGAGCATAAGATTCTAAAGCACCTGACATCTAATCTGCTCTCACATAGGTTTGTGGTCATCAATCATCTTAAATAGGAATTTATTGCAAACTGTGGAAAAGGACCTGTTTTTAGGGTGGTTATTAAAGTGTTATAATATCAGTCATTGCGATCACCGTAGTGCTGCCATCTTGATTCAGTGATTGCAAAAACATCAAGAGCAACAGAGACACTTTGAGACAAGTCATGAGACATAGGTGGTGGACATTTGCACAAGACATTGGGCTAGATGTCAACTATTGGTTGAGCTATGCAAGGGTATTACTGTTTACCTTGGGTCTTGCCCTTTGTTGCATGTTGATGGTCAAATGATAGTGTTTTGAAGAATGTGTTAAGCACTGACATAGGTCTGCTTGGGTAGCAAAGGACACAGCACTTCAAATAAATTTGATAGGTTAACAGGTTAAAAAATATATATATATTCACGAAACTTCCCCCAAAAAAGTTTCATCCACCTCCGCTCCTTCCTGGAGAGTTTCGGGGTGATCAGTCAAGCGGGGGCAGAGAAAAAGCTGGGTTCACAAGATGCATTTTCCCCATTCATATGTCAATAGGAAAATTGAACAGCGATACCGCAAAAACTTCTGAATGGAATTTCACCGAATTTGGTAGAAAGCTATATCTTGGTCCAGAATTGTGCCTTTTGTGATTTGGTATAAATCTGTAGTTTTTGAGAAATTAAGGCTAAACAATTTTGTATATTTCACGCCGTGGAAGATCTGTGGATCTGACATTTCTTGAGATAAGATCGGATTGGCTGCCGCCACCACCACATCAACAACGATGTGGTGGCAGCCTTCTTAGGACTCACCACTCCGTTCCTTGTCCTTATAAAAACGTTACAAAAAATATATAAGGGGGCAGGGTAGGGAAACATCCATTCCCCCACCACCACCAACCCCTACCTGCGCTATAAACATATATTGTTTTTCATTTTACCACAAATATGCTGTGAATCCGCAGGAAAAAAAAATGCTTGAACCCCTCACACCCCCAACCCCCCACCCTGGGCCTGCTTGGAGCAGTGTAATCACATTTATAGGGGAGTGGGGCATGCAGCCCCCTCCATGAGCCTGCTTGAGGCTCTGGGGACCCCATCCCCTTGGCCCAGCCCCAAACATAAAAAATGCTGCGGGTGCGCCAGGTGCGCATCCTAATTTTAACAAATTTAAAAAAAATGTTTGGCTCCCGCGCAACCCGGAGGGCCACAGGCAAGGGGGCCACAGGGAGCCTGAGGCTCCTCCCATGCCCCCCAACAAAAGTTGAACATGTGAGTGTCTCGGGTGGACAATGGGACATCCAGTAATTAAAAAATAAATAAAAAATAACGTCAGGTGACGCTCATTTATTATTCACTGCTCCTTCCAAGGTGTGTCCCAAAATGCCCTGCAAGGACTTTTTAAATATGTTCTGTAGAAGGGGCGGGGCACCACCAAGCCTTTTTAAATTAGTGTTGTGGTGGTCTGTAAGGAGTGCAACAGCCCCCCAGCAACATTAAAATAAAAAATGAAACAGTCTCCTGAGTCATTAAATCAATGGCCCCAGTAGAGCTTACCAAATTTTTTAAAGCACTCCGAGCTCGGCCTCTGTGCTCTTCAGCTGGAGTGCAGAGTCCCCTTGTGGTTGGTTCTGTGGGTGCACTTTGGAGAGTGCAAACCAATGAAAGAGACTCAGACATGTTGATGTTTTTTCTTTCTTATTAAAACGTGTTTTATTTTTTTAAGACAATCACTTTTATTCCGGGCTTAATTTGAGCCGTTGGTTTCCGATACTCGGCACCGGCACTTAATTGCTAACACAGGCACTTATGAGTCTGCCAAATGGTGGCGCTGTTTGTTTTATTTAGTGATGAGCATAACAGTTGTTTATTAATTCAGTATATGTTAAAAAAAAAAAAAAAAACTAATACCCGTCACTCAAGCCATTCATATAGCTTTGGGGGCCTGGAATAGTCTGAAAGTGTCACACTTGTGGGAATGTGGTGGTTAGTAGGTGTGTTTGTACTGTCATTGGCAGCAGTCGGGGCAATGGGTTGTGCAAGTTTTAGTAGCCTCCTGACCAATGCCCAGACGCTTTTTTTTTTTTATATACAAATTAAGCACTGCTTTTGTTAAACATTGTACAGTGTGAATTAATGAAACTTATAATTGATGATTTTTTGACACAGACAATAGGTGTGATTTATATATGTATATATGCTGACCCTTTCTTAAAGCCAGTAGGCCCACTTTTCCTGTGGCCAACCCCACCCGCCACCAGAGGCCTGGCGGCGTGGGGTTGGCTACTCACGGGAGGTGGGTTGAGTGGGCTAAATGCAGGGCCAGACTCTGCAGCCAACCCCATACTGAGCACGGGGCAATAGTGTTTTATAATGGCTTCATGATGAGTAACTCCCAAGATGGGTGTGAGGGAAATCGTGTATTGTAAACAAATTGGTTATATGGAAATACTGCTACACTTTGCTTAAAGGAACGAGCATTGGTAAACCCAATAGGTTTCGTCTCTGCAAAATCTATTGGTTTTGTTAATATATTTTTAGACGTTGCACAGGGAAAAAAAGCAATACGACGCGGCCATCGCTGACTTGGTCATAGCGCTTTTTTTTCTCTTAAGACTTGTTGCACAGCAGCTCGTGCGTATATGTGTGAAAACGGCGCTGGGGAGGGGATGGTTAAGCAATAATTGGCAGGACAAACAACAAGGACGGAAGAGGGTGTGGGAGGGAAGAAGAGTGGTAGAGAGGGCCTGCAAACACATGTACTCTTAAGCAGTGCTAGGATAAAAAAAAAGTGCCTCTGTAAGCGGCAGCCAGTGGAAGGACACTGGCCGCAGAGACAGAAAATTGTGCTTGGCCCAAGCTCCATGGACGACCAGAGGGCAGGAAGAATCTAAGACAAAGTGGAAACAGCAGGAGGCCCTGGCCAATGAGAAGCAAGGAAATGAGAGAGTTGTTGGAGCCAACCAATGGTAAGTAGTAGTAAGTATGGGAAGGGCTCTAAGCCCGTTTTTAACCTTTTATTTAGTTATTTGCAATAGCTTTCACTGACGGCGCATGCGTGCTTTTGACGAAATCTAAATATGTGCAATAGAGGAAAGTATGCTGTTGATGGTGTGTCGAGGTGAAATGCTCTGAAAATGTAGGTGAGGTGTGCATAGAAAAAACTAGAAATGTAATATGCATTATTTGCTTAATTGCTTGTTTGTTTTAAACGATTTTAGTTGAGCTCAGGGGAAGCTAACCTAAATTTGCTGTTTTTAAATTCAGAAGTGATGCGACTAAGCAAGTTTCATTGTCTACCACAGTCTCACAAATAACAATTTTGCCTAAATTGCACCTCACAATGAAAGTCAGTGTCACGTTGCTGGGTGAGGTACTTCCGTGCGACATGACAGTTAAAAGTATATAATATGATAAAACCTCGTAATTTCAATACAGCTTTGCAGATAAGCACATAAATATATGCCTAAAGTGAATGTGAAATACGTTTTTCCATTACGTTTTTGTATAAAAGAATGATGCATTGGAATAGTTAGTGAGCTCTGTGCTTTGCGTCTGTGTAATTCCCTTGAACAGCAGGTAAACGTCTATAGAGTAGCGCATTAAATTCTCTTCGTTACGGTGTTACGTAATACCTCAAGATTAATATTCATATATTCGTAGTATATTCGTAGTTGCTCTTGTAAGATGCCTGTGAGATGATAAACAGACTTTTTTCTATGGCCTCAGCATTTTGAAACCAGTAACTTCGGATTTTTAAACCGTTTGTAATGTTTTCCACCTTGTCGAAGACCCCAAGTCACAACGTGTGTCTAGGAAGCAGAGACTGCCAAACCCATGAGATCAGTTGTGGCATCAGATTTGAAAAATGTGCTATTTCGCAGTATTAAAGTAGTCAAACCCTAAGAGCGCTGCAGCTCTAGCAGCACTAGTTGTAGGAAATTCATTCACTCTTTAGTGGAAGGTTCAGATTTATTTGCTTTTCTTTGTAAAATAGAAACTTTCCTGAAGCGTGACCAGATTTTCAAAACCAAAAACCGAGAAAGGCTGCAGACCTAGAAGTGGGGCAAATGTTCGCAACAATAATTGTACGACTATAATGAGAGAATTTGAATTCCTGCATTTATTATGGAAAAAAACGACTGCGGCTACCGGAATGCATAGGTAAAAACGAGCATTGGCATATAGAGCTTGGTTTAATGTGGGAGCAGCTGGGGCGTTGGCACAGAAGAGTAAGATCCATGGGAGGACGTTCTCAGGAGAGAACAGAGGATTACAGTTGTAAAGTAGTCTCTCATGCAGTTGAATGGAAGCACTTGATTGGAGGTGGAAGAATACAACCAATAGCATTAGATGAGAGATGACTACTCCACGGGCCGCACACATGTAGATATGCAAATGTTACCTGAGCTTACCGTTAATTTTTCTTGTTTGGCCGTTAACTTTTATGAGAGAGGCAGGTGGACACAGAACATTAACAACTGAAATGTCCTATTTGCGAGTACAATAGCTTAGGTTTTTGGATTTCCCTCCAAATTAGACTTTAAACCCTTAAAACAAATGATTGTCATATAATGGACAAAATGCATCTCAGTGGCTACATATGGGGCTGGCATTTACGGGCATGTCAAAGCCCCAATTTGACAGATTGCTGAAAATGCCTGCCTCAGGAGAATGTTGTCACTCCCTAAGAGTAAAGTGCCATTCTTGTACCATAGAGAATTAGGTCTGCAGTATATAGATGACCTTATAAAACTCTGCCTGCTTTTATTGTGGCATAGGGTCTGGACCAATGAGGAGGCTAGATTTAAAAGGTCCATCATACGCGCTTTTGCCCTCAATCGAGCTCTTGAAATTCTCTGGTTTAAAAACATCAAAATCGAACTATCATGTTGGGGAGACCCGATTTGTTTAATGATCCATTAACTTTAGGTGGGATGTGCAAATCAGAACTTAAGCATATTTGTTTGCAGCTGTTTGAGGAAGAGCGAGGACACCAAGTAGAACTTAAAAGCACTGTCAACTCGTATCTCAAATTATTTCTATCATTGGGCTTACAATCCTATTTGATGAATAAACAGGACTCCCAACAGAGATTCTTGTTGACCAGATTAGATTCAACGAGATATAACGCCTGGTGTCTTCTCCTCACAGTAATTACAGATCACGAAAGTTAGGCACAAGCACATGTGTTAATGTTTCAACTCTGGGTATACTCTATTTAATGTTTTTTGTCGTTTTTGTGAATGCCCTAGAACTAGTTTCATCAAGCCTTTTCTGAGGAGACTCTTGTTTAGAAATTGTGTTCCTTTATTAACTTTTCTTCAGCAACTAGTATCACCCGAAGCATGTTCCACCGTTTGCATTAATTTACGCCATGCCCTGTGTATTAGGAAACACTTGGATCATATGCGTAGTCCATTACGGAGTGGTTGTTGTAATAGTGTCTTTTAAAAATTTCTAGGCTTTATTATGCCCACCTGTTTTATTGTGCACTAGATATTTTGAGTATTTTTATATGCTGTACTTTTATGTTTTTTTTTTATATACAAGTAAAAACCAAATAAGGTTTTGAAAAGGAAGACTACGCCACTGGTCTGAGCCAAGTCCTGATTGAGAAAGTCTCAAGCCAGTGGCTGAAAAAGGCTGGTCAAAGAAAGCCAATTGTTGAAAGGGTTGGATCCAAAACCCACACTATGCATATGGTTAGCAGCAGTAGATCTTTTTATCAGTTGTCCTTTCAAACTTCAGACTTAAGTAGACTGAATAATCTGTTGATGCCAGACATGGAAAAACTGGAGAGTTCCGAGATAATTGAAGTTGATTATTTTGTCAGGACACCACAGGAAGGAGTTGACTCTTCTAGGTTCTGCAAGTGACAGTGCATATCATTAGCTCTACTCTTACATTTTCTGCTCTTTCACTGCTTAAGTAACTTCACATGAATGCGAACTAGAATCATTATGAGATGATAATCCTAAGTAAAGTGCAAAAAGATAAGGGGTGCTACGAGAAATACATAGAGATGTATTTTTTGGGAAGGACATGTGGCTGAGAAGATGGGGAGAGAGGGATTAATTGCATATGTAAACACAGGAAAAAGCCCTGTTTCTGACTCGACATCGCTATTGTGCAAACCTCATTTAGAAGCTGTTGGACCAAGGCACTGCAAAATGTTTCACCTAGGCACTTCTAAATAATGTTTCATTAATGAGCCAAATGCCCTCCTCAGGTGATGAAGACCCAGATTAGGCCAGAGAGCCAGAGATGCCTACTCACTAAAGACTTGCTGAAGGGCAAGACAGTGCTCCGGCTATTGTTTCAGCCTTGCTGTGATGAAAGGAGAAGGGCCTAGTGTACATGTGAGTGAGCAAGGCCAACATTTTAACTCTAAAGAGCCTGCCGACCTGAATTTCTCTCCAAAATTGGGACCTGTATTTATTTTCCTCAAATATGGTGGAACGGACGTCCAAGGAACTGAGACAGTCCTGGCAATTGTGGGATGTCAAATTATCCTAGTTTATTACTAACATTAGTTTGTAAAACACTCCTAAAGCATGTTGGTTCTTGTATACATTGTTTTTTGTAAATACAGTGTTAACATTGAAGTGAATTCAAAACGTGAACATAGAAAGGAAATGCCAGAAAGGCAATTCAGCTGTTATCAAAGTTTCACCTTCTTGAAAATGTGTAGGGACCAGGATAGAAATGTGACTAATGTCCTTTGAAAGTGGGGCAATCCGCAACTGCATTGTGATGACTAAGACAAGCTAGTAATACATGTGTACTCATTTCTGCAAAGCTGTTCCTATATAGACAGATGTTCCCTTTGTAACCCCACTGTTCACCTTAACAAAACCTATAATGATAGACACTAGGCTACCTTTTCTTCACTTTGAACACTGTGACTGTGAAAAGTGCAGGAGAGGGAGTCTCACTGTCTCATTGGTCCTAGGCTAAGTCTGCATGATCCTTGTAACAAGTTCCTAACACCTTAGATATACATAATAAGAATCTGACTCCTAAAACTGTATGATATGAGCAGCAGTTAATGTGATCTTACTCGTTCCTTCACTGGGTCCTCATTTTAATAAAATTCTTGGATCACTAGTTTAGCTAACCTTTTCTTTTTGCTTCAAAACAAAAGACTAGAGTTATTACTCAAAATTGTCAACTACCTTGTCTGCCAATGTTACTCTCCAGAGCAAAGTAGAGGGAAGGTGGCACTGGTGTGCAACAATATGGGCAGGGTCATGGACATTGTGGGGAGGGTATCACAGCTTGACGACCCAGGGCATAGTTAAGGACCTCAAGCAGAGAACCATGCAACTGGCAAGTACAACTAAATCCCTGGAGGATCGTGTTGGAGAAGCACACACGATAACTGTCATATTTTGGGCATCCCTGAGAGTGGGCAGGGGTCGCGACAGGAACTGCTGCTGGAAAACTAGCCCATGTTCTGATCCCATCAAAAAAGTCCTTATGCTTTATGTGCTGGCATCAAGACTTCCTCCTGGGGCACCCCTCAGCCAGGCATCTCCAACTAGTCAATTACAAAGACAGACTTTGTGCTAAACTCATCCCGCTGCCTCATGTATGTGATGTTAGAAAAAGTCCCACATAGTCATGTTTTTCCCAGGCTATACCTGGCTTGCCAAAACCTTTGAGGAAGTAAAAAAGAATCTGAGGTCTATCCAGTTGGACTAAATGGTCATTTTTCTGCCAAAAGTGATGTTAAACTTAAACCTTCTCCTTCGAATCGCCTTAAGCAGCTTAGTCTTGGGCGGTGTAGTGTCAGGTCCTCTGTAGATAATCTTTTCAAAGTCATGGCTATGTGTCATACCAAGAGACTTTGGGTACCAAACTGAAGACAAAAAGAACAAGCATTGGCATAGCCAATAGGTCTCGCTTTTGGGACCTTATAAGTATTTAGTTATGCAGCACAATATCCTTGGTGCAACAACATCAACTGTTGCATGGCTAAACACTTATAAGGTCCTAAAGCGAGACCTATTGGCTATGCCAATGCTTGTCTCTAATGAGCAGGAGCCTTCAATCTAAAGTGCTCGTCTATGAACTATGAATTCAGATTTGGAAAGAATGAAAGATAATGAGGGAGAAGATGAAAGGTGTGAATATATAGAATGGTTTACACAGCTGCCAAGGTTTCAGATTGCTATGTGTGACATTTTCATAATTTTAGTTGAATTATGAGTGACATTTAATGACTATGAGTGACACTTTCTCGCGCGCAAAATCAAGCAATGAAAATGAGGGAAATAGGTATAGGCTGAATAAATAAGACTTTACGCAAATGAGTACAGCGTCTTGTTAACAAAACTGTAAATATCACAAATGAACTCCACTCAAACACTAATAAAATCATTAACCCCGAGCTGCCGCCCCGTTGCTGCGCTGCTACCTGCCCAACCCTGCAGGCATCGGCACACATCAACATGACCCACCGGCTATCACAGAGGCTCTGCTGACTTTGGTGACACCACTGGCACTGAAAGTAATTGGACAGGCAGCAGCACCACATATAGTCAGTCACAGAGTGACTCAGTGACCCCGACCGTCCCAACACGAGTTGGTGGGCTTTATGTCACGTGACTTAGAGAGACTAACTTCAGCTGTAACAGGGCATGCTGTACCCTCGCCCCATAGTTGAACCAACAGTACGCATTTTATGTGCAGAAACATCTTTCTGGCATCCTGTTGCCCTCAGACATCCCGAAGACTCTGCCCGCTGAACCCCACAATGGAGCAGCACCAACAAAGGCAGCAGTTAGGGCTATCCGAAGCAACAACGTTTAAGTTAGGAGGGGCACAGTTTACAAGTAATCCAAAGAGTAAAACACAGTTACCTCTTTCTTTGCGTTGTGTTCCGACCGCCGTCCGCTGCAATCGCCGATCACTGCTGTGACGTGAAGCTCGGCTGTAACTGAATTAGGCGCGGCGCCGGTCACATTACATTTTTGACTGCACACAGCAGCCCGGGCCGGTGCGAGAAGCAGAAGGAGACAGCGCTGCACGCGCCATAATTAAAGCCCCACCGCAAATTCTCCCATAACAAACTCCCCGCCTTTGGCAGCAGGACGTCACGTCTCCCCGTCGCGGCGCAAGACGTTATAAAATAAATCAACTTAATCTGACCGGTCTGTCCCGCCCCGGCTGTGACGGTAGTAGCCATTTGGCCTAACAATGAAGTCAAGCTATCTGAGAGTGGCGCCACAGGAAATAATTAGATACAATGTAGCAGTGAGCTGCCTGCCAGCAGCAGTCTTAGCTCAGCTACAAGCACCAAACCTGCAGGATCTTGAGCAAACAGCGAGAGAGGAAGTTGGCTCTGTCGGCCCAAAGCCGGTAGTTCTGACCGCTTGGCCTCATCCTCTCCCCGTCGCTATATCTTCTTGCGTTAGCAACTGCCTGCCTGAAGAACAAAGTCAATGATCATATGGCAGCTGTTTTGTCCCTCTAGCTTGACACGTCATCACGAGTGCCGCGCGTGATGGAACGAAACCGAAACTTAAGGAGCTGCTTAAATATAGCAGCGGTGTATATTCACTCCGGTCCTGCAGACGTGAATGGCTGCAACGATGTTTTGAAGGTATGGTACTCTATTTCAAACTATTTCTCTTTCCAGTTATCAGTATTACAGAATACAATGTATTTGCTTGTGCTTCTCGTCTTTGACAGCCAGGAATTAACATTTACTGCTACAGACGGAGTGTGGAGACTAGGTTCACGATGTTTTATGATATTGGCGATAATAATGCAGCCCCAATCACAGCCAATTGTTTATAGAATTGTAAACAATGAAGGAAAGAAATAAGCGGAAGGAAGTGTTAAAGAGGAGCTAAGTGACTGAGAAAGAGAGATCGGAATGACAACAAGCCCGCGAGTGGTGCGCGCGCACCACAGAGGAGCGGGGCGAGCGAGCGCGGCAGCCTGCTCAGCTGACGAGACGCTCAGCTGACCAGACGCTAGTGCGTCGTGGCTGGCCTTTGGATGTGTACGCGCGGCAGACATGTGTTTCCACTTATCGCGCCCGCGTCTGGGCACGATAATTGGAAACATATGTTTGCCGCGCGTACCCATCTCAAAAAGGCCAGCCACGACGCACGAGCGTTTGTTGGACTGCTTTTCAAACTCGCTTACATTAAGTCTTCGCCTCTAAGCAGCGCTTGCGCGCTACTCGAGGCTCGACCTAAAAAGGACATAACGGTATCTTCGTCGGGGACACTCAAAGTGAACACATCTATACCAGAGCTGGCAGAGATAGACTTGTAGATGTCTGGAGATGGCTTGGAGTTTGAGGATCCTCAATCTAATGATCCTGGTTGATTTCAGTATGGTCCTTATTGCCTGTGCTAGGATGGCTGAACTCTGTGCATCTTGCACTCGTGAGGTGACCAGTCAGTTGCTCCCCTATCTTCTTTCCGGCAGGATGCTAGACTATATATGCTGTTATGGGGTGGGACATGTAGAACACTGGGACCAAGAGATTATATCTTTACATGGGGAGTGATTGAGGGGTGGGGGGCTCCCCAAGTTTAGGGATTCACATCTGATTTCCTAGTTTAGATGTATTTGGTAGGTTTGAAGGGTCATGGGGCAATGGGAAGCATCTCGGAGGTTTCATCGGTGCGATCAGATTTAATAGTGAGGTAATTTCCAGGTCCCAGATATACAAACCTAGGGCAGAGCCTTGACTGTGGGACCTCCTGCCCGCAACGGGGGACAATGCATGTGTGGTTGTGTAGAGCCTAACCACTAACCAGCAGTGTAAAATCTGTTGAATTGGGCATGGGATCCCTGTGGATACTTACAAAACACCCCACGTGCTATTCAGAAAACGTCATCTACCTTATTAGGTGCCTGTGCAATTTATTGTACATTGGGATGACCACCAGAAAAGTGAAGATTAGAATCATGGAACACACGAGTAATGTCAGGTGCCATAAATCAAAGGCGAAACTGACCACACATTTGGAAGTGAAGCACTCAGTAGGTGACCTGAAATGGATAGTCATTGATAAACCCCAAATCCCAAACACAGTAAAAAATGTGAAGAACCTTTTACTGAAACGTGAACAAAGATGGGTTTATAGATTGAAAAGTAATGAGAGGGGATTAATTGACAATATCCCTTGGCACTCCTTAAACTGACTATAGAAGGAGCTGGTGCTGTTCTGGACTTGCATGATATATGGGTCCCTACTTGCGTAGAACCATTTTGAATATGATACCTATCTACGTTAGTGAGGATATAAAAGAAAAATAGCCATTGGATTACAAACTCCCAATGTCTCTCCTCCCAAAGAAATGGAAGGGGTAGAGAGAGATTAATGAGTTAGGCTTATCAGAGCCAGTGGCACACAGTAAGAAATGAAAGGGGCAGAGAGAGATGAAGGCAATAGGCTAATTTGAGCGAGTGCCACACAGCTATCAATCAATCAATCAATCAGATCACTTGTAAAGCGCACTACTTACACGTGAGGGTCTCAAGGCGCTGGGGGTTGGGGGGGTGCTGCTACTGCTCGAAGAGCCAGGTCTTGAGGAGTCTTCTGAAGGTCAGTAGGTCTTGGGTCTGCCGTAGGTGGGTGGGGAGGGTGTTCCAGGTCTTGGCGGCGAGGTGGGAGAAAGATCTGCCGCCGGCAGTCGTTCTTTGGATGCGGGGGACTGCGGCGAGGCCGGTGGAGCGGAGCTGGCGGGTGGAGGTGTAGAAGCTGAGTCGTCCGTTGAGATATGCTGGTCCGGTGTTGTGGAGTGCTTTGTGTGCGTGGGTGAGGAGCTTGAAGGTTATCCTCTTGTTGACGGGGAGCCAGTGCAGGTCTCTCAGGTGAGATGTGATGTGGCTGCGGCGGGGGATGTCGAGGATCAGACGTGCAGAGGCGTTCTGGATGCGTTGCAGCCGTCTCAGGAGTTTGGCCGAAGTTCCTGCGTAGAGGGCGTTTCCGTAGTCCAACCTGCTGCTGACGAGGGCCTGGGTGACCGTTCTTCTCGTTTCGGTGGGGATCCACTTGTAGATCCTGCGGAGCATGCGGAGGGTGTTGAAGCAGGAGGAGGAGATGGCGTTGACCTGCTTAGTCATGGAGAGGGTGGAGTCGAGGATGACCCCTAGGTTGCGTGCGTGGTCGGTGGGTGTTGGAGCTGTTCCCAGTGTGGTCGGCCACCAGGAGTCGTCCCAGGCCGAAGGGGTGGAGCCGAGGATGAGGACCTCCGTCTTGTCCGAGTTCAGCTTCAGTCGGCTGTTCCTCATCCTTTCGGCGACGGCCTTCATTCCTTCGTGGAGGTTGGTTTTGGCGGTGTGAGGGTCTTTGGTGAGGGAGATGATCAGCTGGGTGTCATCGGCGTAGGAGATGATATTGAGCCCTGATTTGCAGCTTCAGGACGTTGGGTGGTCTGAGTCCATATTGGGGAATACAGGCGCCTATTGAGACTCTGCGGGAATCCACTATGGCAGCAGACCTTGGAGACAAACACAGAGTTTTGAGGCTCTAGTATTTGAGTGGAAGGTCACATGACGCGTGACTTCCAGCAAGGGCAGCTACAAGATGTCGGTCTGACAGTATGCTACCGCTCTTTGGAGGGAAGTGAGTGGCAGTAGGGGCGGTATCGGACCTTTGATGAAGTAAGTGAAATGTGGCAGAGGGGGCAGTATGATTCCATATAGAATAGCACAGCATCGTAACCCGCACATGGGTCACAGAACAGAGGTTACATGGGAGCAACTTCGTTACTAAGCACTGTGAAATATAAGCGAGGGGGGTATTGACTTCTCACTATTTAAGCACAGACATGCGCAACCTCGGTCATATTGTCGGATTTTGAATAGCCGAGAGTTAGGTGGGGACCCTCCAAAAAGTACAGTGCACATTGAGTATCCACCACAGCAAAATGTGGGACTCTGTTGAGATAATTGGGTAATTCCACATGACTGTGGATAGGAACATGTGAGAGGCCCTTGAGTGGATCCGCAGTATCTGAATAACGGTGCAATGATACGATATGCACCGGACGCATGAGGTGAACCAGGGCTGCTTCCGGTGAAATTGTTGGAACATTCAGATGATGTACACGTCAGGGCTGATGGTTGGGGTCATATGGTGGGGGGGGGGGCCTTCAGTTGATGCCGAATATCTTAGCAGTGACACAGAAAACATGAAAAACAGAATAGAGGGGACGGCTCCTATCGCTCTGGTACTAGGGAAGGCAATATAGTACACAACAGTTGGGTACCATATATATTGGTGATCTTCTCTTTTACCCATACAGCGTGTGACTACAGGGTGACGCTCCCACTCTTACCCTGGTTTTGGAACGATGTTAGTGAAACTGTGGTAAGGAGATCGGAGATGGGTTTTATGGAAATATTTTGGGGTGTTTGTGTGTGTTCACAGTGCTTTCCACTGGGTTTTTGTGCAGTGTGGGTGTGCAAGATAAATCACAGGATCAATGTACCACATGTATGATTTGAAAAGTGGTAAACAGCGGGAGCCTAACCTCAAATGGTATGGTAATGATTTTAAGATGACTCTTCACAGGTAGTTCCTGAGACTGTGCCTGGAATGGGCAAGTATGGCCAGGATTTGATCCCCTATCTCCACTTACTATTGAGTAAGGAAGGTGGCAGTAAGGGGAGTAAAAACAGGGACCTTCATCCTTACAAAGGCCGTCGACCCTGAGGGGCGGTGGAAAGGCCGAAACATGTTGATGAACACAATATTTAGGGGAACAAGGCACTAATGGTCTAGGTATACCCCGACTGACATTTTTTAACCCTGTAAAGAGAGGCCCAGAATACAATTAGGTGGCCACTCTCTTAGGTAGTTTTAAGGTTTTTGTGTTTGGAGGATCCTACTTTTGTAAGGCTATTTTTGCATTCAGAAAATCTTTTTTTGTTTTCTTTGCTCCATTTCTGAGCGTTGGTCTGCGCCAGAGTATTGTAGCACGTCCTATGATGAAGCATTTCACTATTTAGTGTGTGAGGGCAGTTTTAAAACCATTGAGAGTTTCCTATTAAGAAGTGAGGTTGATTTTGCTCTTCCTTTTTGTGTGGGTTTATATATGTGCTTAGGGAGGACAAAGGAAGGGTAGTACCTCTCGCCCCTTTTTTGACTGTGTGTAGTTAATTTCTTTTGGCATAATTGCTGCATGGCATGCCTCTAATAGCTTCTACATTATGAATTCAAATGTTAATGGGCTAAACAATTTAATTAAACATGGAGCTGTTCTGCAGTTTCTGTGGTAGTAGCCACATTGGGCGATTTTATTGCTTTATGATCCATATATATTTCTACTAAGAAGAAAGGAGAGGTTCAAACAGTATTTTATGAGTTCAGCAAATGATTGTTGTGCTCATGTCACCAGTTAGTGTTGATTGATTCCATTACTAAGGACATGTCTGAATGGTAATACTGCAAGTGAGTTTCATAGGACCTATTTTATGTTATCACTTCCCTGGTCCTGGCGTATGTAAGGTTTGACCTTGTTCATATATAATGGTGAGGCAACCAGGCAAACTCTTCAGCGTATTTAGATTTTTTGGTTTGCCTGTCAGGCCCCAGTGTCCTTCTCTTTATTGATTCTGAGAAGGGCTGCAGCACAGTGAACTGGGAATACCCTTTCCATATTCCTTTATCAGATGAATTTTGGTTCCTTTTTTCAGGACTGTGAAGTTTGTTTATGTGAACTTAATGGTGAGGTTGCAAGTGTAAGGGTCCATGCTCCTCCTGTTCCTGTATGTTTGTATGTATATAGTAGATCTATAGTAGAAACCTAGCCAAAAGTCAGCAGAGTGGTGTACAGTGTCAAAGGCAAGCATATAGTCAACGGGTGATAGAAGAGGTAGTTGGGTTGTGGACGGCTAATGCATTGTGATGTAGTGCTCTTCAAGGAGGGGAGTCATCAATTTGTTCCTAAATTGGAGCAGCTTGTGGGCAGTCCTAATGGCTACTGGGATTTTCTTCCAGATCCCGGGTACATAGGTGAAAAAAGACCTGCTGCCTAGTTATTTCTTTTTTACACATCTTAGACTGCAGTCAGATGGTGTCCTGGCTATGGGTGTGCCAAGAACCACCTGAGATGGTGAGCTTGTCTGCAGGATAAACAGGAGTGAGTGCTGGTCATGATGGTCTTGTAAATGATGCAAAAAGAACAATTGATGGACAGAATGCAGAACAATGTCATACATTCACCCCAGTACACAGATCTGGGCCTAAATCTATCGTTTTTTGCTCCCTATGCCATTCCAGTTTGGACCCAGCCATATGCAAATCAGTCTTGACCCTGCGCCCAATGCGAACAGTCCAGCCCTAACTGCCAGGCCAGGTCCTCCCTGGACTGGAAACCAGCATCCTAGGACCGGTTTCAGGGTTTCACCCCTCATCAGCCAGGATAGCTTGACTCCAGTGGCATGGAGAGCACAGGACCCACGTCTGGGCATACCCGTCCCACTCGGGGTGACAAATGCAAAAAGAACAATTGATGGACAGAATGCAGAACAATGTCATACATTCACCCCAGTACAGAGATCTGGGCATAAATCCATCGTTTTTTTGCTCCCCATGCCATTCCAGTTTGAACCCAGCCATATGCAAATCAGTCTTGACCCTGCGCCCAATGGGAATAATCCAGCCCGAACTGCCAGGCCCAGGTTGGTTCACTGTGCCACTGGATTCAGGATAGCCTGGCTGATGAGGGGTAAAACCCCGAAACCGGTCCTAGGATGCTTGTGTCCGGTCCAGGGAGGACCTGGCCTGGCAGTTCGGTCTGGACTGTTATGTTATGAGAACTTTTAGAGCGCACGATTACCCGGAGGTGTCCTGGCGCTAGTTACTACTCCCTAAGGCTGAGCTGAAGATGAGGATTATTTATCAAAAAGCCAGGTCTTTAACCCCTTCCTGAATGCTAGAAGACTGGTGGCATTTCTCAAATAGAATGGCAATTCATTCCAAGCCTTTGCTGCGCACAAAGAGAAACTTCTGCCTCCCCATTGAGCTTTTTTGTTGATGGGACTACCACCAACTTAGCTCCTAAAGATCTAAGAGTTCTTGCTGGTATGTACCATTGGAACTGGCGCCTCAAATGATCTGGTCCTAAGCCCTGAAGTGCTTTAAAGACCATACACAAAGATTTAAAATGCACCCGGTTCCTCACCGGGAGCCAGTGTAGTCTTTTAATCTCCTTGGAGATGGGAGAAAACTTGGAAGTGCCCGTAAGTAATCTGGCCGCGGCATTTTGTAGCAGCTGAAGCCTATACAGAAGTCTTTGTTGTATGTTTAAGTATAGGCTATTGCAGTAGTCTAGTCTTGACATAACCAATGCTGTGACTACCGTTTGCCGGGTCTCCGAAGGTAAAAACCTCAGTACCTTCTTGACAGTTCTAAGAACATGTACTGTTGTTGAGGTTACTGCATTTACTTGGGCCCCAAAGGAGAGTTTCTCATCCAGGATTATACCCACATTTTTCACCTTTTTTGAGGGTGTAGGGAGAGACCCCATGGATGCAGGCCACCAATTAGGCGTCCAAAAATTTAGGTCATTCCCAAACAGCATTACCTCCGTTTTTCCTGAATTCAATTTCAGGCAATTCTCTGCCATCCATCTCCCTACCGATTCCATACAGTCCTGAAACAGTTTATCTAATCCCAGTTCTTGGCCAGGTAATAGAGACACCACAATTTGTGTGTTATCAGCGTAAGAAGTGAGACCAAACCCATATGCACTGATGATGGGGGCCAATGATGAGACATACACATTAAAGAGTGTGGGGCTCAAAGATGACCCCTGCGGTACACCACAAGGCAGTGCAAAGGGCTTAGACTGAAATTTACCTAGGGATACAATCTGTCCCCTGTCTGATAAAAAGGATTTAAGAAGATCCCACGCTTTTCCCTGGACCCCACAAGCCCTGAGTCGGTCCATCAGAATCTCATGATGGACCGTATCAAAGGCCGCGGACAGATCCAATAAAATCAAGGCTGCCCTGCCTCCTCAATCCACGGCTTCCCTAATCTCCTCGGTGGCCTTAATGAGCGCAGATTCAGTGCTATGTCCCTCTCTAAAACCATATTGAGAGGGATCCAATGCTTGAACTTCCGCCAGAAAGGCACTGAGTTGACGATTCATGAACTTTTCAACCATTTTTGCGGGGAGAGGAAGCCGAGAAATCGGACGGAAGTTGTTGGGATCCTTAGTGTCCAGGTTTGGCTTTTTCAGTAGAGGCAGTATTGAAGCCACCTTCCAGAGCTTGGGAAACTGTCCTGTTTCAAACATCCCATTAAAAATGGATGTGAGAGAGCGAGCAATCGGACCGGGGGCCAATTTTACCACCCTCATAGGGCATGGATCGAAAGGCGAGCCAGATTTGGCTCCCATTAAAAGCTCGAGAGTATCATTTACAGTCAATGGTGCAAATTTGTCCAGGACCCGAGGGCCAGTCCTTATGGACTTAGATACCTCCCTTGCCATGTTCATCTCAGCATTGTTAGGTCCGCTAAAAGCGGAAAATATGCTCTCCACTTTATTAAGGAAAGATTTGGCAATCTCCTCGCACAGTTCCTGACTGGACTGAACTGTAACTGGGCTCGGGGAGGCCAGGCTAGAGACAGTCCTAAATAACTCTTTTGCAGAGTTCTTTGCCAAGTCAATTTGGGCTGAAAAAAATTGTTGTTTTGCAACAAAAATAACTTGTTTATACTCCTGAAGGCTAGATTTATACAATTTCTTCTCTGCTTCCTTATAGCCTTTCCTCCAATTGCGTTCCAGATGTTTACAGCTACGTTTTAGATTTCTCACCTCCTCTGTAAACCAGGGAGCGGAAGGATGTGCTCTTTTAGGGAAAACATTTTTTGGTGGCGCTAATTTATCACATGCTTGCGCAAGCCAATTAGTATAGGTGGTAGTTGCCTCCTCTGCCTCTTGTGGTAACTGGCCTGCCGTAGTAGAAAGAAGAGCCTGTAAAGCAGTACCATCAACTCTATTCCAGGCTCTAGTCTCTATCTGTCCTTTGAGATAGCCACTTTTCACGTGCTGGACCACAATAGTTAGTTCAAATTGAACCGCAGCATGGTCAGACCACACAAGTGGTAATATGCCTGTAAATGAAATATCGGGATGGTTAGAAAAATCCCATCCAAGGTATGTCCAGCTACATGAGTCGGACCCCTGACATGTTGCTTTAAATCAGCACTATACATCATATCCATTAGTCTTGCTGTGTCAGGGTCAGTAGACATTTCTAAGTAAAAGTTAAAATCTCCCAAAATAGTGTAGGTATTACAGCACAAACCCTCTTCTAATAGTTTACTAAAATGGGCGGAAAACAAATTTTTTGCTCCAGGTGGTCTGACAATAAAATACCTTTAAAGGTATGATGATCAGATAAGGTGAAGTTAAAAGACAAAGCCTCACAGGTTATGGTTGAAACAGATTGAAAAACAGCTTTAATAGAGCTATGGTAAATTAATGCCAAACCCCCTCCTTTCCTAACAGGCCTATTTAATGCAAGACAGAGAAACCCAGGTGGGGTAGCTTTCACTAGATCTGGACCAGAGGCCTCGTCTGTCCAGGCTTCTGTAATAAAGGCTATTTTTATTTCATTTTCCTCTATGAGCCTTGCGCACTCCGTACTATGTTTAACCAGGGACCTTGCGTTCACCAGAATACATTTAAAGACCTGAGTGCCACATCCGGCTGCATATGGCCTTTTATCCTTGCAAAGCCTAATGGGCTGAAATCTGAACTCTGGTAGGGTTATATTACATGTAGGACAAGACCCTGGGAGAGTTAATGGCCTTGAATCAAAGGAAATACATATACAATCCTTCGTCTCCACCCTATTTAATTCCAACAGAGCATTTTTGGAGTATGTATGGATGGGGGGCTTACCTGGCGTCAAACTACCAGGGGTCTTGGCGCTGAGCGCGACCCGAGCGCAGACGGGCTTGCCTTAGGCGCGCCAGCGGCGCTCCCGCGCCAGCGTCTCAATTAGTAGCTGGAATCAGGGAAAGCCTAGTCCGCTACCCCTTGTCCTCCCAAAATGGCTGCCCCCGCCCGACTCAGACACGAGTTGAGCTGTGCCACTGAGCCTCTGTCCCCACCAAGCAAATCACCAGAATGCCAGGTAAAAACGAAGTTTTAACAGTCTAAAATTTTTAAAAGTAAGGGCTGCTTACAGAGAATGTGCAAAATACGCTGTGCAGTCAACTAAAGGAATTGAACATTAAACATTTAAAAATGCATATAAACAGAGATAAAATTTCTCTAGCGCCAGAATTCGCCGTGCATAGAGCAAGAGAACAGTGCAGCTCACAGTTAACATGCAATCTCCCGGCTCAAGCCTCAGGAGAGTAACAGTGCGCTCCCGCGCCAGCGTCTCAATTAGTAGCTGGAATCAGGGAAAGCCTAGTCCGCTACCCCTTGTCCTCCCAAAATGGCTGCCCCCGCCCGACTCAGACACGAGTTGAGCTGTGCCACTGAGCCTCTGTCCCCACCAAGCAAATCACCAGAATGCCAGGTAAAAACGAAGTTTTAACAGTCTAAAATTTTTAAAAGTAAGGGCTGCTTACAGAGAATGTGCAAAATACGCTGTGCAGTCAACTAAAGGAATTGAACATTAAACATTTAAAAATGCATATAAACAGAGATAAAATTTCTCTAGCGCCAGAATTCGCCGTGCATAGAGCAAGAGAACAGTGCAGCTCACATTTAACATGCAATCTCCCGGCTCAAGCCTCAGGAGAGACTGTTCCCATGACGCACAGGGTCAAGACTGATTTGCATATGGCCGGGTCTAAACTTGGGTGGCATGGTGAGCAAAAGAACGATGAATTTAGGCCCAGATCTCTGTACTGGGGTGAATGTATGACATTGTTCTGCATTCTGTCCATCATTTGTGCATCTTTTGCTTTCTCGCCCTAAGTGCGCCGGGTATGTTCAGACGTGGGTCCCGGGCTCACTGTGCCACTGGATTCAAGCTAGCCTGGCTGATGAGGGGTGAAACCCCGAAACCAGTCCGTGGATGCTTGTTTCCGGTCCAGGGAGGACCTGGCTTGGCAGTTCGGTCTGGACTGTTCCCATGAGGCACAGGGTCAAGACTGATTTGCATATGGCTGGCTCTAAACTGGGCTGGCATGGTGAACAAAGAACAATGGATTTAACCCAGATCTCTTGACGGGGGGTGAAAGTTTTGATTTGTTCTGCTTTCCGTCCATCATTTGTGTATCTTTTGCTTTCTCGGTCTTGTAAATGATGCAGCTGGTTGTGAAGATGGTGCTTGCCGGCTAAGGGAGCCAACGGAGTTCCATCGGGACTGGGGTGTGTTATATGGCCGTTAGGGTCATTGTCGACATTGCTAAGTTAGCATGAGCTCTGCTGCCATGATGCTGCCTTTGTGCACGTTACTACATGACTTTATTTTGAAAGACTCTGTTTGTGCCTTTCACATGAGAACTGTCTGCTTTCAGCGTTCTCTGTATTTTCCTGGAGTTTAGTCTGAACACGATGTGCAAGTTCGATAAACAATGCCCCTTGTTATTCTGTTCTGGTCAGTCCCTAGCACCTAGACAAAACCTGCTAACACAGCTGCGCTGCTGAAACTCGTGCTTTGATATTACGGGGATGCATGTTGTTCAAAAACACACTTGGAGAGGGACCTTTCCAGGGAGAAGAGCTATGCTGTTCCTATGATGTAAAACTTCCATCTAGGCACTAAGGTATGGGGTCTGCTGACAAAGCCCAGAGATCTTCTTTTATATAATAAACTTCACCTTACCAAGGGGAGGGTGGTTAGGCCTTATAGTCCTTTTTCCACTGTCTGTATATGATGACATTCCCCTTTATATTCTTTGGAATTGTAACAATGCTAATTGTTCCAGGTTTATGCATTTCGCTGCTGGTAGGGGCTTGTATACTACATTATAGAGCACGATAGTTAAAATAAACATTTTGAACTATAACAGTGACTCTGACCATTCTTATTGTGGACAAGTACGAGTGAGTGAGCGAAAGGGTATGTCTTGCTACAGCGATTCCTGAGAGAGTCAGGAGTGTTGTGTTCTGGGTTGTCTAATCATTTGTAGCTTCATGATTATGTAGGAGAATTAATGAGACACTATAGCTGGTCGGTTTTGGGATTTTGGGTACTAAGGTGGTAGGAAGGTTCAGCCCCTATACACAGAGGTCCTGTTTACCTGCGCATAGTTCAGTATATGTGCAGAATCTCCGCAACATGGCGCCGCCAACGTTTAGTCTGGTACTTTAAAGCGAGACTCCTGAGTAGTGCTTGTGCTTGTCCACAATCCCCTCACATCTGTTTCCAGAAACAGTTGTGACGGTGTAGCCTCCTATATTAATGTTTTATAGGTTTTTCAAGCTTGAATTTTAAAAGGTCTTTCGCTTTCTTTTTAACCCCTTATTGTGCTGCCCCACGTAAGTTGTTGTTCTCTGCTATTGATTATGGCGGTTGCCATAGCACCTCCTAACCGCGCACTAGTCACAACGTATTTGACTCAATATGGGGTCCCTGCTGCTGGTGTTGCGCTTATTTTTGTTGTTGAAGCGGATGCAGCTCACCGCTTCGAGGTATTTTATTCTTGGGTCACCTTTCCGGCAGTTGATGGGACAGATCACTTGTTTCATGAATATACTGCCACTGCCATTCCGCAGAATTATCAACCTTCTAGATCTTTTGAAGTTCCGTTAACGGCTTGGCAACATTCAATATGGTTTAATGGCGCCCTTCCTCACCCTATGACACCGGTCCGTTTAGGCCCCTTATCGATAGCCACGTGGCCCGTTTTGGCTGGGTATAACCCACAACCAAATGATCTTACTGCTACAGTCGCAGAGCTACGCGTGTTGCATACTTCGTTAATACGAGTACATAGAGCTGTTATTCAGTTCATGTCGCGCAACCACCGGGACCTGGTGGAGTAACCATCAGTCCTGTCATGGTTAATTCAGTGATTCAGACGAACTTCCTTATTGGCTTGCTGAAAAATTTGGACAATTCGAAGCTGTTTTTCTAAATACCACGCCTGTGGAGAAAGACAGGATCCTGACCATGAGTTTACCTAAAGGCCTAGTTCCCGAATTGGCTGATTGTAACACTTGGGGTAGAGTGTTTGCAGCGGTATATTCGATGTGTTTCGGCACCCCCTCAATGGCCGTACTCTGTTCCGTGATAAAACTTGTTCAGGATGAACATGGGGCCGAGGCGGCTCTGGAGTTGGGGATGAGACTGGTGGGGGTGTTCGACATTGTTTGCGATATGATCCTTGCTAATGTTAAGGGTGATGCAGTAAGCTTGCAAGTGGCGCAACGCTTGGAGGCTGTGGCAGATGCAGACAAACAGCGCGAATTGCTAAAGATTATTGCTAAAGCTTATAAGACCTTAGGGCGCAATAGTCTGGAAATTGAGCCTTTTACTCAAACTCAAGGCCAAACTCAACAAAAAGCCCAGACGGATAAGGATGGGCGCCCGTTCTTTCCTAAAAAGAACTGGAGAAATAAAAAAGAGGGGCAGCAACAACAGAAGCAAGGTTCGCGTGCTGGTTCACCGACACCTGATTCTTCTGAGCGTACTTATGATTTGCGTGATCGCGTGAAAATTAAGACTCCTGATCGATTTCATGTTCCTGATTAGCACTCTCCTCGTTCTTTACAAGACACATCAGACTCTCAAGTCGGTAGTGGGGAATGCCAGGATTGTGGCAAAGATCCGACCACACAACAGGGACGAGATCAACCTCGACAGTTTGACTTTAAAACCAAACAAGAAGAACTGCCTAGTTTTTGACCCCCGTATCAGAAGAAAAAGGTTGCCGCTTTAACAGCGAAGTATGCCTCAGACGGTGAGAACGCGGCTTCTAGATTGGACTTGGGCGATGACTCTGCTCGACAGCGCAGCGGAGGTTACCATAGTGCGGGAGGCACTGCGTCCCTGTCTGGAGGCGAAAGCAACTGATACATTTATTACAGTAGAAACTGCAGATAACAGAGTTGCCCCCCGCATAGACTATGAGATTGTCTTCCAAATTGAAGGTGATATACAGCGTACAATCACGGCGGTTTTCTGGGAAAATCTTACCTCCTCATATGACGTTTTGTTGGCAGAGGCAGATTGGCCTCCACCATTTGTGCTTGCCGCTTCTAGAGGGGAGGACGTGATACTTCAAATTTTTTTTGCGTTACGTCCCTGAGGAACATGCAAAGGCTTACGCAGCTGATTGGGCTTTGGCCCTTGCCCCAGCGTTGTACCGTAATCAGGTGGGCTGGGGGATATTGATTCACCGGCACATGATATACCTTTACGGTCTATACCACAACCGCAGTATCCAATCTGACGAGAGGCTAAGGCTCCCGTTTGTGGCATTCTAACTCGGTTGGAGTATCAAGGAGTGATTGAGTCCTGTGTATCACCGATGAATAATCCTCTTTTTCCGGTATCAAAACCTGACTGTTCATATCGCATTGTATTGGATTATCGAAATCTGAATAGTCATAGTCGTACATTTGCGGTACAGAACACACACAGCTCTGCACTAGTGAACGGCCTTATTCGTAAACAATACAAAACTACACTGGATATATTCAATGGTTTCTACAGTCCTAACTTGGCTCCTGAGAGCCGTGACTTGACAGCATTCACTGCCGTCGGAAATCAGAAAAAATTCACGCGCTTGCCTATGGTTTATAAGAATAGCCCCAGGGCTTTTGCTCGCGTGTTGTGTCTTTATTGCACAGCATAGATCCGGATGCGTTCTCGTACGTGGATGATATTTATCTGACGGACGACTAACTAATGCCGCATCTTGTCCGAGTCGACTGCATCATTTTATCTTTTGCCGACTATGGATACAAATTCAATTTTGCACAATCACACTTCGCTCATTTTGCAGTGCTCTTTTTAGGCTAGGAGCTCAATAATGAAGGTAGGGGGTTAGCCCCCCACTTTCTGGAGAAATGTGCACAATTGCAACCTCCCTCTACGCTGAAGAAACTTCAGTCTTTGCTGGGATTTTTTAATTTCGGAAGTACTTACAACCCCGATTATGCCCAGCGTATCAAACCGCTTCATGTGTTGATACAACCAACATATTCTTCTGCCAGCTGGCTTCCAGAACATACCTCTATTCTACAATCTTTGCAATCCGATATGCTTGCGACTAACTACTTGTTGACGCGTGATAATACCACGAACCTGGTGATACCTATAGTACCGGGGACGGTGGGTTTCACTTACTTGACGTTCCAATGAGGTAGACACAGTACCAATTGCATAGAAATCACATTTGTACACATCGGCTGAAATGCATTTTTCCAATGTTGAAAAAGGTTTGACGGCGGTCCAAATGGCGATTCTGAAAACGCTCGCTGGTGCAAGGAAAACTCATTCTTATGATCACGCTTCTCCCTGCTTTAGAAGCAGCGACTAAGGCAAGTGTACCCAACTCTAAGGCACTACAACCCCGTTGGAAACAATGGGCTACTTCTTTGACATCGGCTGATGTCACGTTTATCTTTGATCCTGCTCTTCAGACACAGTATGAACATGTTCATCCTCCTCCATTGTCGTTGCTTCATTTGGATGAGTACAAATGTATCATTTATACCGATGGCTCGGCTCAACCGGCCACCGGTTCCAAACACGCTTAAACAGCGTCTTGCGCTATTGTGGCTGGTTCAATTGTAAATGGAGAATTTAAGTCTTCTATAGTGCATACTCTGGCACTTGGAGACTGTACAGCGCAATTGGTGGAGCTGCGTGCTCTTGAGTTTGCTGATCCTAATGTGAATACTCTTATTGTATGCGATTCTTACTACTGTGTTCAGTCTTTTAATGACAACTTATTCTTTTGGTCTCAAAATGACTATCGAGACTCTACAGGCAGCGCAATCAAGCATAAAACGCTTCGGGTTCGAGTGGCAGAACTTAAACGACGTCTGCCCCTCACACAGGTTATACATACTCTTGGCCATCAGCGTGTGGGAGCACATGCTCTTGGTAATTCTTTGGCTGATGAGGAGGCCAAATCTGCAGTAGCCACGTGTTCCGTTGCAGCAGTTACAAGGTCCATGACTAAGATAGATAATGACCTTCTGGCAGCTGTAGCTGCTACGAAGGATGGAACTGCTTATCCGCAGGGCTTCCCTTCGAAGTATTCTTATCATTTATCTCCCGAACAAGTTCCTTATGCTAAAATTCCATCAGTTGGGGATCGGCTGATTCCCAAAATGGACCGCAAACTTGCTTTGATCATAGCCGCACACGAGGGCATGGCTTCTGCACATGCCGGGGTGTCTGTGACAGTCTCTATTTTACAGCAACGTTATTGGTGGCGTGGTTTATATAAACAAACCCGTAATTATGTACTTTCTTGTGACATTTGTCAGCAAATCAAACCGCCTACGGTCTCACGCCCACTACGAACACAGCTATGTATTTCCAATCAGCCATTTGACTGTGTATATCTTGATCACTGCGGTCCATTGTCTTCTGATACTGCATGTAAATACATTTTTGTTGCAGTTGATTCGTGCACTAGATTCCTTTGGGTTTGGCCACAACGCAGTGCTGATGCTCGAAATGTCATTAGAGATTTCCGTGTCTTTGTCGGGATGTTTTCCTGTGGCACATTCCATTATAACCAAGGTCCAGTGTTCGCCTCTAAGGCTTACAAGGACGCGATGAAGTCGATGAGGGTGCTGGTGCAGTTTTCGTCTCCATACAGGCCTGAGGGCAATTCTATAGTGGAGCGGATGAACCGTGACTTAAAGCAATCTTTGATAGCTAGGGTCTTAGGTACTGGCAGGAACTGGCTGGCCCATTTGTATGGAGTTCAACGTGCACTCGATGATCTCGCTAGAAGATCTCTGGATGGGCAGACCCCATACGAAATGCTCTTCGGCATTAAAATGTTTGTGCCAGACCTTGATGGTCTAGACGTTGTGGCGGCGGCCGCAACCTTTGACGTAGATAATCATTCTACTGTGTTACAGGACCTACAAAAGACCCGTGACAGCTACGCATCTGAACATTTGCCCTCTTCCAATGACCCAGCAATGCTGATACCAGTCCCCGGCTGGCTTCCTAAGATTGGAGATCAGGTACAAGAAAAGCTGGAGAACAAGAAAAAATTTGGTCCCTCTTATCGTGCACCGGTCCCAGTACTTGGATTGAAGGGTGCTCGTACAGTCATACTACCACCTTTGCTTGGTCGCAAAGACAACAGATACATATCAGTCGACAATGTCAAGCTTCACCGTCGGGCCCTATTCTGAATAGTGTAACTCCTGCAGTTGCATGCAACGCTCTCTCTATGAATCCGGTGCATTCAACCTCTTTGACTAATCCTCGTATCGCTGAGGGTGAGATGGAATCTACTATTGACCTTTTGCCTGTCCTGACTTCATCCTCTTCCACCGCAGAAGTCGAATATACTTACCCTGCGGAAGAGTCCCACAGTGAAGTGCCGAACAGTCCTCGACAACATCAAGCTGATGCCGTCCTACCGCCTTTGATGAATATGGGAGCAAGCGGTTATTTTGGGAACCGTACAAGCTTCTCTTATGACTCTTCCTCCTCGTCTTCGACTTTGGCATTTCCACCGACAAAAACAAGTATTTTCATCTCTTGGTTCAAAAAAACTTACCTGGTCCCGCCCTGGACGTACATCTCGTTGATACTTATCCTGATTTTCCTTTTCATGTCAATTGGATTTGTGACCGTATTTTTCCTGCTCATCAATGTTCATTATTTGCCAGAACGCTCTGCTGTAAAATTGGTCGATGGATTTCTGGCTCCACATACATCGTCCCACATAATGAAACATGATCAAGCCCTTGTGAACATTTCGGCTTTCCCTGTTGCAGATGGCATCGTTTGGGATAAAGTAACATTCGAAATCCATGGTCCGACGGAGGTCCTCAAGATACCATACGTGTTTCGCGTTTCTTTAGGAGATGTGGTAACACCGGACATACATTCCGATGATTGGGATGTACAAGCATAGGGTGACCAGAAGTCCCGGATTTGCCCGGACAGTCCCGGTTTTTCAACGGCTGTCCCGGCAGATTTCGGTAATTTTGGCTCATGTCCCGGTTTTTAGAGGAGGTCGACTGAAAACATTGAGAGGCACTTTTTTGGGTGTTATAAAGCTGTGCTAGTGAGGAGCTGTTATAAGTAAGCAGTTTAATTAATATGTATGATGTTGCTTGTAGAAATTACATTTTATTTATTTTCTTAATGCCTTTTCTGTGATCTTATGTTGATGAGAACTGTCATTCTGCACCATTCTGTTGATGAAAAATTGTAGTCCTTCTTCTATTTTCCTAAAATGTCCCGGTTTTTGGTTTTCAAGATCTGGTCACCCTATACAAGCAGTGCATTCATTGTTTTCAGATTTAAAGTATTCTGCTGCTTTTGATGCTGAAGATATATATTTAAATTCTGCCAATTATGCTGATTTATTCTGTTATCAACACTATGGCCATCGTTTCCTACGCAAGACGAACACGTTAAGACCTGTTTTTAATTGCACACAATGGGAACATTGTCCAACTCCTTTACAGGGGAGTTCTAAAACCCTTGGGGAGAAGTTCACCTATTTCACAGATTATAACACGTCCAATCCAGAATCCTATTTCTTTAAATTACAATTGCTGTCTCAATCCAAATTTATTCTAACCCACACTAAATTAATATATTCCAATTCCTTTAGAATTGAATTGGCCATACAGGGTTATGAACACTGGAGAGATGCCATTGATTTGAAATCTATTTGGGGCATGAAGGCATGGCAGGTTCAGGGAACTGAAGCTTTACATCGTGCCTGCCTAATTCCGGCACAAATGTTATTTTTAAATGATACAGTGCACCAAACTACTTGCTTTGGCCTGGCAACTGCCAAAAATGTAAATATCCCGTCACTGGCGGAGTATGATAGTTGGGGCGCACACACAAATTATTCGATCGATGTATTGCAAACTCTGTTTCGAAATGACACTTTCAATGTCTCTGATGTTGACCCTAACGGTTGGTTGCTGTGGCAAACCAGTTCAAATGCATGCCAGCTGCTTTTTTATGATGTAACGCCTGGTTTCACACAGACTAGACCAGATCCACGTTTTCCACATTCAGTCACCACATATTCGGTGGGTAAATTGTGCCAACAATGGTTGGAACACTCCACTTTATCGTCAGTAAAACAACACTTGTCACTCTTGTCGAGCGACATCAATTTGGCTGATTTTATCTTAGGTCCTAGGATTCCTAGATCAAGGAGATTTATCTATGCAGCTTACAATGAAGTATGGAAACTTTTGCAAATTGAAGCGGCGCATAGTCTGCGCCAAATTGACAAAGCCAATTTAGAACAAGTTCTTGCAGTGGTCGACAATAGTATCAATACACTGTCTTCACGCATTTATACCTTGGATAATATTGTTTCTTCTGTTATTGATATTGTTCAGAATGATGTATCTGTTATATCATGGTCAAAATCAATTACGATCAGTGATGCAGTTTGCATGGACGTTACAGACTCTCAAAATGGGAAAAGTCCCTTGGGATTATTTGAATGCTTCTGCTTTGTTTTTACCAGTTAATCTAACTGATAAACAGAAATTTATGTCCATGAAAGACGCTACATACACGCTATTACACATTGAACAATTAGAACACTTGCCATTCTCTGTGGCGGAGACAGATTCAGCTGTATGGTTAATTCATGGGGTTATCTCTCTCCCATTTTCGCTGTTTCAAATTTAAATCTTGCATGAAACATTTCCCAATTGGCCGCTTTGAACCCCTGGGAAGTACATTTCTCCATGAAATTGGTCCCTACCTTTCACTGACAGATGTCATCGGGAGGATAAGGAAGGTTTCCTAACAGGAGAGGACTGCGATTCCACAGTGGGACATTCCCTAGTTTGTAAACATGTTAAGTTGCACGGCGCTTGTAATGTTTCCGCACCTAATCTTGCTTGTTTTTTAAAAGGAAGTCCCGTCCCAGCAATAATTCCTGCTTTTACATTGCTTACTAACGGCAGCTATCTTATTTTGAATAACCACGACTGCTGTGGTTTACGGGCAGGAATCCCGTATATAGTAACAGTTTCACAACGTGTTACTTGTTGTAGCAGTGTGTTTTTTCCGCCCCCGCATGAGAAAGTAGATAGTTCCATTTGGCCTTTCATTCCGACTTTGAAAACAGATTTCAACAAATTAACCAGACTCAAAGCACTATTGTTTCAGCAAGAAGTGGCTCTCACTTCAGCTCGAGAGACCTTCGAATTGCAGGTGGCTACAACATCTAGCGAGATTCAGTCACTTCTGAACACGAACCTCCCACTTCACTTTGGGGAGCTTATACATCAAATATTTAATGCGTCTGACACCCAAGGCCTTGCTCATTTTTTTAAACTTGTCAGATCCGGCCTTGTGACCTCTTTTCAGACGATATTTGGAGTAATACCAGCTTTTATTCATTCTATTTTTTCTAGCGTCTTCGGAGGGTTCCCATTATTACTGGCGCTAGCTAGTGGAATCCTGATTTTTCTGCTCCTGCTACGCAATGGCTGCTCATCTTGTGGTAATGCACAGACCATGCCAATTGCAACTGTACCGTGACAGAATGCAACAACTTTTTGGATGCTTGCCATTAGCGACGCTTAGCGTGAGTTATGGACTAACTTTTCGCTTTGCCTACTTCACTTGCGTGCAACCTGTATTCTACTGTCAGCGGTGCCCCTTCTACTGGGCTTTGGATTTATGCCTCTCCAATACGTCATGTTCAGACCCGGATTATGACCAGTTAATGGGTCCCTTAGTGGCCCATGGGCAGGCCTGTTCCGGGGATGGGCGTATGGCCCTCGCAGCTGCACTAGGAGTCTTGGCTGAGTGGAATATCTGTGCGGCTGCGCAGAACCTATTGCGACGGAGCTTCATCGAAAATCACGCAAGTCGCCCGGATATGCTTTTGTAAGCATCTGATTATGAGGAACAGTCTGTTCCTTCGGCCTACTTGATTGGATGGCATCCCTTTTTTTCTACTAACGATGGGGATGACCTTTTAGAACGAATTGCATTCTTGGGTTCACGTGCTTTGATGGATTCGCCACCTCCATATTAAACACGTCTTCCGTGCAACAACAAATTTTAAACGACATAACATTATTTTTTTTGTTGAATTTTTTCCAATTTGTTTTTTTCTTGCATATTTGAACTCTGCTTACCCTTGAAATCTATTTTGGTCTTTTGTCTATATACTATGACCTTACCAAGGGGAGGGTGTTATATGGCCGTTAGGGTCATTGTTGACATTGCTAAGTTAGCATGAGCTCTACTGCCATGATGCTGCCTTTGTGCACGTTACTACATGACTTTATTTTGCAAGACTTTGTTTGTGCCTTTCACATGAGAACTGTCTGCTTTCAGCGTTCTCTGCCTGTTCCTGGAGTTTAGTCTGAACACGATGTGCAAGTTCGATAAACAATGCCCCTTGTTCTGTTCTGGTCAGTCCCTAGCACCTAGACTAAACATGCGAACACAGCTGCGCTGCTGGAAACTTGTGCTTTGATATTACGGGGATGCATGTTGTTCAAACACACACTTGGAGAGGGACCTTTCCAGGGAGAAGAGCTATGCTGTTCCTATGATGTAAAACTTCCATCTAGGCACTAAGGTTTGGGGTCTGCTGACAAAGCCCAGAGATCTTCTTTTATATAATAAACTTCACCTTACCAAGGGGAGGGTGGTTAGGCCTTATAGTCCCTTTTCCACTGTCTGTATATGATGACATCCCCCTTTATATTCTTTGGAATTGTAACAATGCTAATTGTTCTAGGTTTATGCATTTCGCTGCTGGTAGGGGCTCGTATACTGCATTATAGAGCACGATAGTTAAAATAAACATTTTGAACTATAACTGCGACTCTGACCATTCTTATTGTGGACAAGTACGAGTGAGTGAGCGAAGGGTATGTCTTGCTACCGCGATTCCTGAGAGGGTCGGGAGTGTTGTGTTCCGGCGTTCTAATCATTTGTAGCTTCATGATTATGTAGGAGAACGAATGAGACACTATAGCTAGTCGGTTTTGGGATTTTGGGTACTAAGGTGGTAGGAAGGTTCAGCCCCTATACACAGAGGTCCTGTTTTCCTGTGCATAGTTCTGTGTATGTGCAGAATCCCGCAACCGGTGATGTGATTATATTTCTTCAGGCGCTAGATAAGATGTGCTATGGCATGTAGGATACCTTTAATGGGTGCCTTAAGGGGTGCCAGTGTGGAAGGTCATGGAGCAGGTTGTTGCAACCAACGTGTATTCAGGCTTGCACAATAGTTATAAATTTGCTTTCAGACGAGAGCTGGTCCCGGGTTCCCACGTTTCCCAACAAGGAGAGAGGCAAATCCAACGTTGCCCCTCTCTTGCTGGTGTTTTCTCTGACTATAGAGCTGCTGGTGAAATGGATAAGACCTGATTCTCTAGTGCATTAAATTTCTCCCCAAGAATGCCCTGCATTCTGCAGAAGTACTCAGAGCAGTTCTTCCAGACTTTCAGAGGATTGCCACTTTCCTTCCTGTGGGTGTATAAGACACCCAGTATGTCGCTAGACAAATGCTGCCAATCCGTACATGAAGGCAGGTCGGGATTCCAAATCCCTGGTAATACTACAGGGCTTCCTACCACCTGGTGTTGAACAGTTGATTGTTTAATATTAGATCTTATCCTGCTATTAAGCTAGAGAGTTTGACAATGTCCTCCTGGTTCACATGCTATATGATGGCCAGGTGCTGAGTTTCTGTCTACCACTAATTTGGTGATAAGTCGCTAACATAGAGGCTTCAACATAATTTGGGGAGGCACATTGGCATAAGTGACCCTCCTATCGGTTAGGAAATTGGTGGGATCTGGTTGGCATATCTAAGCTAGGCAGTTTTTGGGTAGTTAGCCACATTAGATCCATAACTGACTTGGGAGCCGAATTTAACCTCCGCTTATCTAAATTCTACAAGTATCTACAATTGAGGCCCCCTAGGGACGTCCTAGAATGCCTTACAAATCCTGCCTGACTTGAGCTTTCTTGAGGTCAAGCTTACTATCAACACACTTGAGTTCAGAGAGGATGGTTTCTTTTACCTAAGGTAGCGTTCGAAAAGTGATTTGTGTGCCTAACCAGACAAAAAATGGACTGAGGCCAAGATGGTTGCGAGGTAAGTTGTAATTTCGACTAGGCTTCATCTGTTCAAATTTAACTTCCTCCTTATGGTCTAAAGAGTGCCTCTGGAAGAAGGAAAGTGGCAGCTCACTTGATTGTCTTTAAGTTGGAGACTTCTAACATATGATTTGGGGCTGCAGAGTGATTCAAAGCTTCTGTGGGGAGATTGTCCAGGTGCTGTTTGCAGTGTTGAATTGGAGGATCAATATTGCCTCTAAAATGCTACTCCCCAAACTTGTCGAGGATCTTGATTCTTGAGTGGAACCAAACTGTTGATGAATTTGGATTTTCTCTTAACCAAACAAGACATTGTTGAATACTGGAGGCTTGAGAATATTGAAATGGCTCAGATGATCTCTTCTTCAGGCACCTACCTATCAGGTAATGTCGCCAAAAGCACATCCGGATCCAGGGTCCATTGTGGATACACTTCAATAACTTGATTGACTATAGGCTCAGGTGTTTAAGTGCAGGTATGAATGTGTATTCCTGGGGGTTGCTTTACTTGTGTGATTCACTACCCCTGACGCATACTGCTGTTGTCAAAGCCTCTACCGTGCTGTATCGGGCTGTTTGTTAGGGTCAGTATTTTCCAACATGCCAATAAAAATATTTTTTTTAAAAATAAATAGAATTCTACAGCTTGATAAAAACCATAATAAAGTTCAAATATACTGACAAACTTGTCTTGACTGCAGTTTCTGTATGCTTTAGAGAAACATAACTTTACTTTTGACTTTTTGAGTTCACGATGGAAGCCTTATATATTTTCTGCGAGGGACACTTAGTTAAGTTATCCGTCACCAGTGGTACAAGACTGAAAGCCTATTTTACACTTCGATAGGTCCCATGTGTCTCTATGAGAATGCCTAAGAAGTCATAAAATCTGCTGTCCTCCGACTTAGTTTGAGTTGCATCGAACTTTTATTAAATTCATAGGGGCTTCACTCCTTTCATAAACCATACTTCGTTAAAGAGCTAAGTCTTACTTATACAGAGAAAAATCTGGGTCCTTTATGTATCTCTAGGACCTCTGAGCAAGTACACGATTATTACTGCATTCTATGGGGACATAATACTGGATTGGCAGTGTTCGCTTTCTATCATACACTCACTCACAGAAACTCATCCCCTATCAGCTTTTACTCATCTTGTTATTCATCCCTACTTGCTAGCTTCTTAGAAGGAATTGCATGGGAGGCCAAGTGGCCTGCTGGGAATATTGAGCTATCAAACCATAACCGCAAAAACTGAATATTATGTATGCCATGCTCTACCCGGCTCGCTTGAAAATCACCTTTCAAGGCAAACATATCTTCTCAAATCTGAAGCAGGTGTCTGCATTTTTGAAGAAAATAAAGAACTCAGAGGACCGCAAAGAATCCGGTGTTGGCATTGGGCCTCCATCTTCACATTAAAATGACACTGACTGGGGTACAGGCGATGGTTGATGAGCTCTGTTTCTCATCATCATTTAATTTGGCATTCGGATCATCCTTGAGGACTTATGTAAACCAACATTGACACTCCTTTCTCTGTACCAGAGTTGTGTGGTGACTTCACAGATCACGATTCTCTTTTTTCACCATGCGGCTAGTCCTTCCTGTATGGTTCATCTTGATGCTGGTTAGAGCAGGGGGGACTAGTAGTAGCCATCAATATTGTTGGATACATCAGCTGCAACTCAATTCAAAAATGGGTATCTAATGTTTCTACCTATAAAGGTTTATTGAGATGTCTTCATTGTGCCCAGTTAAAGTTTCTGCTGGCCACAACCGGTATGGAAGAAGGCGTAGGGATGGCACTGGTGGCTTCCCTCTGGGATAATACCATTAGTTGGTGACATGCCTTTGGAGTCCTCTGTAGAGGTCCAATGTGTTAAAACGAAGGTGTGGGGGGGGGGGGCAGTTTTACTTTTGCTTGCTGTTGTGTTGGAGGGGCAAGTGTGGAGGGATTAGGGGGTTGTGCGCGTCCGTTGTTATTGTGCTAATGTGTTTAGAGGAGCAATCGGTTGCATAAATATTCCATCCTAACATTCAATTCACACCACGGCTCATTAGGGAATAAGAGATATGGGTTGAATTCGCAGGTAAACTAGAAGCAGCTGCTTATGCATTATTGAATTGGAATGTCAGAGGTATAGATCACCGCAGTAAGATGGGGCAGATCATAGCATATTTGAATGGGCATAATATTATGTCTCCTCATACTCTTCCTACACCCGTGGGGTGTTATCGCTATTCAAGAATGGCACCACAGATTTGTTTTAGGGGCGTGGCTAAGCACCGAAGCGTAATGGCCGCCTAACGCTGTAGCTCCGTAAACCCTGTCCCCATACGCCTATCCGCCACACTGATCCGCTCCCCCCGAGGAGGAGAAAAGACACCGGAGGCATACCGGAGGGGATTCCCTCGGACCCCGAAACCAGCGAACGTCTGTGCCCCGAGAAACCGGAGCAAACGGAGTGGGGCCTATCCGCAGCGCTGAAGCCGGGGAGCACAGTGCCGGTGAGGCCGCGGTGGTGAGGGGACGGAGCCGCCTTTCCCGGCCGTAGCCACGAGCCTGGCGAGGGGCCCTGAGAGTCACCCGCGCTCTGCGGCGGCATCGGCGGAGTGGGCGTCAGGCGGTCCAGGCAGGAAGCACCTGTAGCAGCCCTCACCGTCCCGAGGAGCGACTCGGGGGCCTGAAGACGCCATAGCTCCGCGAGGCAGGACCGGAGCACTGTGGCGTGACCTGGAGGTGAGGCGGGGGGCCCGAGTGTCTTGGGGCGGTGTCCCCGAGTGAAATCATCGGTGGACCTTGTCCTTTCCCCCCCCCCCCCTCGCTGAAGTGTCCGCAACAAGCTGCGGGTCCTGTTTTCCCCCCCCCCCTCGCTGGCATACTGTGAGGTGGCGCCGGGGACTCATAGCCACAGCCCAGTCGAAGAGGCGAGGAGAGTGTTTGCGCCGGCCGGCCCTGCGCCTATCACCAGTGGGCCTCTGTAACAGCTAGCAGGGTGAAGCGAGCGCTGGGCTCCCCCATTTGGTGCCTCCTGAATCAGCGCTGCCACCATAAAGTGATCGGAGTGCGCGTGGACCACATACCGAGATCCTACAGTCGTGGGCCCCCTCCCCCGCCTACACCATTAGACTACTGGCCGGGCACATTACCAGTCGGCGCCCCCCTGACTACCGGGGCCATAGACGACTCGTTTAATTCCACCACAAGCCCTTTGTGCGACGAGGAGCGGACACAATGGAGAAAAGCAAGCCCCCAGGAACGAGAGGGTCTAAACCAACGCAGACCAATAAACTCGATCGATACACGATGCCCAAAGACATGCTGCAGGGCCGTCAATCCAGAGGCACACCCCTGGGGGACCCAGAAGAAGAGGAGCGAGAACTCTCCCTTAAAGACGTCATGGAGGCCATCACAAGCGTCAAGACCTCTCTTGAACATAAAATGGACACTATCGCGATTGACGTAAACCTAATAAGAGCAGACCTAGCCACATTTAAGGAAAAGGTCAAACAGGTGGAAATCGCTACGACCAGCCTGACGGGAGACGTCGCACAGCTCCAGGGGAGGTCTCGGACCTACAGGATTTCCGTAAATTCACGGAAATGAAACTGGATGATTATGAAGGGCGCCTACGCCGCAACAACCTACGCATTCTGGGAGTTCCGGAACGGGCGGAGGGGCAGTCTCCGGACCTCTTCGTGGAAGACCTTATCCTAAAGCACCTCCAACCCAAGGGCCTCAGCCGATTTTTTGTTATTGAGAGGGCCCACAGGGTACCGGGGGCGTCCGAAACCCGGGCTCCTCCGCGCCCTATGCTGGCGAGAGTGTTGAACTTCCGGGACAGGGACGTAATTCTCCAAAATGCTAGGACAGGAGCTCCACTCCACTATGAAAACGCAGGCATCACCTTCTTTCCAGACTTTACACAGAGAGTGCAAAAGATGAGGCGCACCTTCCTTGTGGTGAAGAGGGAGCTTCGAGAGCGGGGCCTGAGGTACTCCATGTTGTTTCCGGCACGTTTGCGGGTCGAGGCGGAGGGGCGGACGTGGTTTTTCGAGCATCCTGAAGAGGCAGCTGACTGGCTTGAAAGCAGGAAGATTCCGGGCCCACCGGATAGTCAACCCAGAGAGGAGACTTCGCTGACCCCTACAGGATGAGACACGGTGGTGGAGAGTGGATGTCACTGGGACATTTTGGCCCTTATCCGAGCTAGATTAAGCACTGGGCGGCTGCGCATTTGATCTGGAGGGGACTTCTTCGAGACTGTTTAAACTCCAACCCTCGAGGGGTGCCTTTTCCTTGGGGTTACAGACTTTACTTTTTATAGGGGGCAGAGATACGGACAGCCACACCCCTATTTTTTCTACCTTTAGTTTTTTGCTAGGGCGACAGGCACTCTGCAAGTTTGAAATGGGCAGTTCTACGCCCAGAGTGCAGGGCAGCAGGGAGGGGGTTGTTGGGTGGGGGAATTTTTGTTCATAATTTGTTGGAAATTTTGCATCGGTGTCAATTATGGTTTCTTCCACAGAGGGGATGTCGACTTTGTTTCTCCTGGCATTTTCAAATCTATCAAGTTGCACGACAGAGGTTATGGGGGACGGGACAATTAAGGTATTAAGTTGGAATGTCAACGGGCTTGGGGACAAGATTAAGCGGAGCATAGTTCTCCAGTACCTGAAACAGAGATCTCCAGATGTTGTCCTGCTCCAGGAGACGCACCTGGTTGGTAATCTGTGTAAAGCAATGCATAGGGGAGGATACAAAATGGTAGCACACGCGGGGTTCACGTCTGGCTCCAGAGGGGTGGGCATTATGATAAAAACACACTCCCCTCGCTATAAGTTCCACATGGGCGGATGACCGGGGCAGATACATTGGTATTACGGGAACTTGGGAGGGCCGTCTTATCTCTCTCATGTCCATCTATGTTCCGCCAGGCCTACAGGGCACCACCTTTGCGGACCTGGGTAGGGTCCTCCTCTCCATTCCAGACGGCCTTGTGGTCCTCGGAGGGGACTTCAATGCGGTGGTCTCGGGCACCCTGGACCGCCATCCCCCGCGTGAGGTGGGGTCCGCTTCCCGCTGGCTACCTGACTTCCTAGAAACTATGGGGCTAGTTGATGGTTGGAGAACTTACCATCCAGACCAGATACAGCACACCTTTCACTCCGGGGCACACCATACCCTTTCCCGCCTAGACTGTTTGCTGCCAGCCGCACAAGCATCCCTCATACACGAAATCAAACATCTCGCGAGAGGCATCTCCGATCACTCACCGATATGGCTCCGCATGGTCCTCCATCAGAACAAAGTAGGAAGACTAGCCCCAATCAATCCCTGGTATCTCCACAATCCCAAAATCCGCACAGCCCTTATTGAAGCCATGGATAATTATTTCTTAGATAACGAAGGGACGGTCTCCTCATCCAAGTCCCTATGGGAAGCATTTAAGACTGTAATCCGGGGACAGGCGCTATCGCTGATCTCGGGTGCGAAGAAAGAAAAACAGAAAGAAGTTTTGGACATCGAGGCTGAAATCGATAGATTGGAGAGTGAACTGGAGTCTGGGGTGACGCCAGAGAAGCTTCACCTCCTGAGCCTGAAGCAGCACAGCTATAAGGCCTTAGTCACAGACAAAGCCAAAAACTTGGGGAGGGAGCGGCTGGGTAGACTCTACGACCTGGGTGACAAAGCAGGGAAGCTTATAGCATGGCTAGATAAACGGGAATGGGCGAGCAGGCTGGTGCCAGAGCTTAGAGACATACCCGTCACAAATCCACAAGAGATAGTCGATAGCTTTGCCAGCCATTACCAAACGGTCTATACGACAGTGGCCCCCTATACGGAGGAGGACTCTCAAGAACTGTTGCATGACATCAAACTCCCCCGCCTCTCCTTAGAAAATCGGGATTTCCTGGACAGTGACTTGACCCCAGATGAGATAGCGCAATCGATCCGTTCATTAAAATCAGGAAAGGCACTCGGCCCCAATGGACTCCCCATCGAGCTCTATAAGCTGCGACCCGATAAACTCTCCCCCTACTTAAAATCTATGTTTGAGGAATCACTGGAGACGGGCATGCTGCCCAGGGAACAGAGGATAGCCACCATAGTTACCATCCATAAAGACGGGAAACCCAGAACAGACTGCAGTTCCTACCGGCCAATTTCCCTCCTAAACGCCGAACCCAAAATCCTCGCCAAGCTCCTGGCCAATCGCTTGGTCAAGGTCATTAGTGCCTTAGTACACCCAGATCAATCTGGCTTTATGCCGCACAGGAGCACGGCCCTGAATCTGCGTCGAGTCCATGGGGTAGTAGCTAGAGCACATACTCTCCGAGAGCCAGCAATGATCGCGTCTCTGGACGCAACCATGGCATTCGACACTATTGAATGGCCTTACCTTTGGGCAGTATTGGCCAAAATGGGTTTCGGCCCTAACTACATAAACTGGACACGACTTCTGTATAACGAACCCCTAGCCCAAGTGGTGGTCAACAATAAGTTATCAGCTACCTTCCAGCTGAGTCGGGGAACCCGTCAGGGCTGCCCGCTTCGCCTCTCCTCTTCGCCCTGGCCCTGGAGCCTTTGGCAGCCTGGATCCGTAGAGATCCCAGGATACGGGGATTAGAATGGTCTCCCGGCTGGGAGGACCGAATCTCCCTCTACGCAGACGACCTGTTGCTTTATTTGGCCTCTCCTAGGAAATCCCTTATAGTGATCTTAGATATCCTGGCGGTATTTGGACGATACTCTGGATTCTCTATCAACTGGAGTAAGTCGCTTTTGTTTCCTCTGTGGGGCGATCCACCCGTCCCTCCCAAGAACTGCCCCATACAAATCAACACGGCAGGCTTCAAATACCTGGGGATTTTCATTTCGCTAGATCCCGCAATCCGGTATACTCAAAACCTTCTCCCCCTTCGTAAACTTAAAAGCGATATTGCCAACTGGAGGTCGCTACCCCTCTCCCTTCTGGGTCAGAGCCGCCCTATTCAAAATGATGTCCCTGCCTAGATTCCTATACACCTTGCAAAACACCCTGGATCCTGTTCCCGCCAAATATTTCAAGGAAATTGAGGGCCTGCAGAGAGACCTGTTGTGGGATGGAAAACCTCGAATCGCCCTGACCAAACTAACACTGAATTGGTATGACGGTGGTATTAGCCTCCCAGATATCAAGAAATACTACTGGGCGGCTCACCTAGCAGCCATCAACCACGGCATGTATGGCCGTGCAGACGATCCCGGATACGCCATGGATAAATGGCTCCTCCCAGATGGTAATTATAACAGGGTGCTATACTTACGGCCCAGACGATACACCTTGACTGGCCCCACCAAACATTCTGTCCAGATCTGGCATGATGTTATCGCCTCACTGGGATGGAAAAACACGCTGACATTAGCCACTCCACTTTGGGACTCAGAAAGATTGGGCGACTTATGGAAATCGAAGGGCTTTGACAGATGGGACCTTATCGGTATCTCACACATTAGGGACCTTTGGGGGGCTGGAGGGGTTAAATCCTTTGACACGCTCCAGGCGGACTACGATCTAGCAGCCACCGAGTATTTCCGATACCTGCAGGTCCTGCACTCACTGCAATCTTTGCTGCCTAAGGGGACGTCCCTCCAGAGGCCTCTCCGCTGGAGGACAGAATATTAGACGGCCACCTTCCAGAGAAAACCATCTCCCTGATTTACAAAAGTTAATCAACAACATGGAGAGTCCCCTTCAATCACTCCGTGAGAAATGGACGCAGGATGGGGTGGAGGTGGATGATGAGGACTGGCAGCTGGCGGTGGCTTCCCCCAGGGAGGTTGCTATCCCGGCACGTTTGAGGCTGGTACAGCTTAAAATCCTCCACAGAATTTATATGACAGGACCCCGATTGGTACACATGGGATGGTCAGATAATGGGAACTGTAGGCGGCAATGTGGTCACGTGGGGACATTCATACACATAATTTGGGAGTGCGAACATATCATATCCTTCTGGCTCAAGATCCATGACACTATTAATGCGGTACTACAGGTTCACCTCCGCCCGGAGGCACGACGATGCCTCCTCAATCTGTGGGAACCTACGGATCTCAACACAAATCAGACACGGTGGGCTACACTGGGGTTCATGCTGGCAAAACGCAACATTGCTCAACTATGGGGGGCCACATTATCACCCACACTGGCAGCATGGGAGAAGAACCTTGACTGGTGCATGTTCCGGGAGAAAACAGTCTACCTGACAAGAGGGTGCCCCAAAAAATGGTCTCGGATATGGAGCCCCTGGAATACCTACCATGGAGAGATCTGTATGCCTCCGGATTGTCCCGAACAAAATGACCCCCACACCCTGTAACATTCCTCTATCATGTAGAAAGCTGACGTATTTCCTCCTGTACCGACTGTAATGTATGATTTGGCGAACCCTCTGTAATGTTTATTGGAACCGATGTATGTTTAATAAAAAGAATTATAAAAAAAAAAAAGAATGGAACCACATACCCCATTTCTGAATACTTACGAGCCAAATGTTGCTGATCCTCAATTTTTGTATGCCCTCTGAAGTAGTATCCATGCTCTGAACCCTAATATGGTTACATAAGGAGGGGACTTTAATGCCATATTGGATTCACAGATCTACTGGTCAGAGAACACGCGTCACCATACGGGTAGGGCTGCTATGGCCCTCAATGAGATAATACCACATCAGAATTTAGCAGATGTCTGGCGGATGAGACCTGCCTCGAAAAGGGAGTGTGCCTTCCAGTCATTGGTGCAAAATATCCGTTATAGGCTGGATATCTGGCTACCCACACAAGACGCTTGGGAACTAGGGTAATGAAGGCCATATGTACAACAATGTTACAAAGGAAATCACTCAAAAGAATTTAGTACATTTGCGTGGATTTTACAATGACCCTGCTATCACAATCAATGTTTCACTAAATTCTTTCAGTTTAATTAGTACAATCATGAATAAAAAGACCGTTCCAGTGTGTGGAAAGGTGCTACAAGTGTCAGCGCTATGAGAGTGGAAAATGAGTGAACAATGTGCAGATAGCAAACAAACATAATGCACATAATCTCAAAGATGTCTTAACCCAGCAGAAGAACAATTACTATATAGAGGCCCATGAAAATAAATTAAATCGGTTTCTCAATGTCAGGTAGCCGATGCAAATGTGGTTAAGAGTGGGAAGTCGACGTTTCAACCCTTTGTCAACACTTAACTGGGTCTTCCTCAGGACAAACTAGTAGCAACCTAGAAGAGGACATAGGAATTGTCAGAGAAATAAAGGAAAGGGTGAAATAAAGGTGCACAGTGATGCTGTCACTGGATATATTTAACATGTATATGAAGACTGCTTCACTTTATACTTTTGAGGTGTAGCCACAGCAAATATTACTTTTGTATCTTATGCTTTAAATATGGTGCTTTTCCCTGGCAGAGGAAATAAATATAAAAATGACTAGAAGGATGAAAAAGTACAGGATGACTTAATAACTTGGGGAGCCATTATGGCAGATTTTGCAGAGAGAGGGGGTACTGAAGGACATGGGGACACTCAAAATACTCATTGAATGCGCAGAAGAGGCAGGGAACCTGAGCTGTGTACATATATAACCCATGATTAGGAGTGGATAATTCTATTGTTTTATGTGCACCACCTATAGCTGATGTCTACTTCTAACTGAGACTATCTAAAACCAGATTTTATTGAGTTTTCAAATAAGCTCATCATATACATCACTAGTTAAACGCATCGAAAGTGTAACTTTCATATATTCCTGGCTTCCCTTTAATAACTACTCGGTAGTGCTTCAACGCCCTCTCCCCCTTGAGTTGCAGCCGCTTCTAGGTAATGTTCTACTGGCCAGGTGGATAAGTCATGGGGTCTGTCGTTGTTCAATATCGTGTGATCACCTATGACGGGGGTTAGGTTCAGGTACTAATTTCGCCCTCGCCTAGTCAGGTCTGGGTCCTCTCTCTCTGCTGGTAGGGTGATGGAGATCTCGAGGGGGCTGACCTCTCCACATCTCGGTCAAATGCTGCTAGTTCGTCCACCAGTTGCCCCCACGCCTTTGCTTTGTCCAATGTGCCTATACCCCACCTTGCCTCTAGTAAAAGGATCCTCCCTTCCCGCTTGTCCATTTTTCAAACTCGCTCTTCCAGGTTCCCACACTCTGCCCTCCTGTCGATTTCCAGTTCCTAGTGATCTCCCGTTTGGCCAGTACAAATGCCAGGTCCTGGAATTTCCCAGTCGTATTTGTCTAAGCTGTATGTGGGAACCAGCCTAATAAACAGTGGCCTGGGATGTGTGGCATCTCTTTTTCTGTAATAGTTCCTATTATATGTAGCACCTCCTCCCAGAATACACTCAGTGTGGGGTAGTCCCAGAACATGTGCAGCATGTGAGCTTACTTTTCCCCACATCTGGGGCAGGCTGCTGCTTTGGCTTGGAAATAGCGTCTGATGCGTGCCGGAGTGAGGTATGCTTTGTGTAGAACATAGTAGTTAATTAATTTAAACCGCACATTTTGTGACCCCTTCAGCGTCCTCTCTACTATATTCTCCCAGTCAGCCTCCGGGATCGGGCCCCCAAGTCCTCCTCCCACTGCAGTCGCAACCGTTCCAGTGGTTTTTGGATGTCGTGGCGTTTTGCTCTGTATAGGCAGGAGACCGTTTTGATCTTTCCTGCCGACAGAGCAACATATCGGCAGCAGTCCAGTGCCCGAGGCTCTACGGATCCCGTCCTCCAGTGCTTTCTCATTCCCATAGTAAGGGCTCTGTACAGTAAGAAGTGACCTCTGGGTAAATAGTATTCTGCTCGAAAGTCTTGAAAGGAGAGCAACTCGGAGTCCTTAAAGAGATCTCCTATCGTCCCTACGCCGGCCTCCTCCCAGGCGTCTAGGCCCGTCCAGTTCCCCCTGTGCGGAAGGTGTCGTAGCAAGGCAATGGGTAGGTCCGGAGAGTAGGGGGTTCTACAATCCATGCTCTGCAGATATCTAGCCCAGCATTTATTTATCGCCTTAGTCTTAATTGTGTCTCACGTGGTTTGCCTCTGTGCCCGCAGCAGTATTTTTGCTTACACCGAAGCTGCCGGCGCGAATGGGTACTGTGTCCTATCTGGGTTCCGTCCCGCTGCCAGCCAATGAATCAACTAGTTAAGTTGTGCTGCAAGGTAATAAGTTTCGAGGTCCGGGACTGCCAGTCACTGTGGAATGCTGCATCGTGGCTAATGCCACCCGCCTGCGGCCTGTTCCCCATAGGAACGATATGATCAGCGAGTCCAGATCTCTAAACACCACGCGTGGGATCCACACTGGGAAGGCTCCAAAGAAATACAGTAATCGTGGCAGGGCCACCATCTTCAGAAGGGCCACTCTACCACCTAACGACAGCGGCAGGGACTTCCAAAGTCCACAGAGGAATGGAGAGAGCTTATCGCTCTGCCCACATTGCCCTCCAGCAGCTCTGCTGCTCCATGATATATCTTCACTCCTAGGTACGCCAGACACCTGGGTTCCCACTGTAGGTTGTCCAGCGCAATTGGCGGGGCCTATTAGGCATCATGGGAAACCATCTCGATTTCTGCCAATTGACCTTCAGCGAGGCTGCCAAAGGTCTCCAGCATGATATGAGCTCCTTTGAAATCCTTCACTGTGTCGCAGAGGAATATCAGGAGATCATCCGCGTACAAGGCTATATGGTGTGGTGTCCCTCTGGTCAGCAGACCCCTGTAGTCCCGTCCTCTTCTCGCCCAGCAAGCCAGCCACTCCATAGCCAGGGCGAACAGTAGCGGGGATAGGGGCACCCCTGTCGTGTGCCCCGCTCCACAGCCTGACTCCGGGAGAGGACGACTTCCCGTGAGCACTCTTGCCATCGGGCTTGCGTATAACAATTGTACCCACACTGAGAAGCCACCTCCTAATCCCAGCGCGTCCAGCACTACATAGAGGAAGGGCCACTCCAGGCTCTAATTGAGGCTATCTATACGTCATAAAGGATGGTTAGCGGGGAGGGCAGAGGGAAGGAATGGAACCCTGTGTGTATTGTGTTACTTATTTGTGGAATGCGAGAATAACACCAGAAAATGTGCTCAAAAGACTTGTTGATGATGTAGTGGAATTTGAATAAATGAAGAATTGTTTTAAAAAAGAGGGTGCTTTGCAAGCTTAAAGCATATTTTCCCCACCTGTCTCTTTAATTGAAATGTATCATGGTATTTGACAGACATTGTTTTTGATGAGTTTCAATGCTTCATTTGCCTCGTTTCCCAAGTGAGTCCAAACAGTAGAATTGTCTTTTCCCTTTCTTGACATCCTGATGTTGCTGAAATTGAACATAGGTTGACTACAGTGGGTAGAAGAAAGTAAGCACTAGTGTGTAAGTAACAATCGTTTTTTGACTGGTGGGTATAAGATTTGTTGTTTTTCTAATTTTCTGTAATGGGGCGGGCGCTACATAAAATAGTTTACAGTGTGAAGCTATCAGACAAATTCCATCAAATACATTTTTTTTAAAATAGCTTTTTATTCTTAAAAATAAAAACATTCACTTATAAAAAGTTTTGATATTGCCATTAATGCTGTTATCTCAAGGATACCGGTGTCTGGCAATAGTTAAGGTTATAGACCCATCTTAAAAGCAAGAGAGAGAGAAGAAATCCTCGAAAGTCTATAGGCATAAATGCCTATAACTGCAAGCAGGTTCTATAGTCTTCTTCACCCCTTGTTTAGCAAAGAAGGAGATGGTATAATAGTCCCCTCATGCAGTGAAGAAGAATCTTAGCCAGAAAAGGAAATTGACTGACAAACAACTAAATCTATGTGGTGGTAGCTACTATGTGGATACGTTTAGTTGCCACACGATTGTGACATCAGCACAAGTGTCTGCGTAAAACGAATGTCAAAGACTGAAGTGCAAGATCATAACCTGTTTATTCATAAAATGGATTTATAGGGACTGTGCATCCATTTTGTGCATCACATAGTGTTAGCATCGCCCCAGTACCATTGGTTTTGCATGCTTTATCTTTCTGTGGTGTACTGGAATGTTTGAAACTAAATTGCTCCAGTCTCTTGAAATGCTGGAAATTCCTAGTCACACAATATTACATGTAATGGTGTAGTATTGAGTCTGTTTGTATTAATTTTCTCCTATATCTGTTTCTTATATATCAAATGTTCGTAAAATATTTTGAACACGAAAATGCCCGCTTTAATCAAGTATACGGAGTTATTCCAAGGTGGTGCGTCATTTTCTATTTTAGAATAATACCCTACAGAGGTTTCTGCTAAAAAATGTCGATTGTTTCCCTGGTGCCTTGACGCCAGGATCCATCTTTTTACAAATAGAACTGCTTTATTTGGTAACGGTGGCTGAGGCATGAGTTAGATGTGTTTATCTGGGATGTTGCTGGGTTACCAGTACCTACGAGGCGACATTTAACTGCAAGAAGGTGCAATAAATAGGCACCAGTCCAACGCTTCCAGCAGCGGATGGCAGAGATTCACCTCCGCACAAGTGCAGTTTCTTTGGAGGAGTTGACTGAAGCGGCGCTCTTTGAGGAGTAATTGTTAATTGCTTCTCCTCATTGGCATGCTGATCACAGAAGTCTCCTGCCTGAAGTAAAATTCATCTGGGACGTTGAAAATCCAAACGCTAATGGGTCCCCATCAACGAGAATTAAAAATGTACATGCAAGTCTCCTTGAGGGCAATCTTGCACAGAGTGTTTATTCAGCAGTTTATGGTAATCTGAAATACTTCAAGGTATGCGACGCCGCACAATGCTGCAGCGGTATGAAGGCTGTCGACACTCACGAGCGCTCCCTTTAATTGGCCTTATTTGCTTCTCTTGTGTAACAGATGCTTTTACTGGGTATATCAACACAAAGTGCTAATGTGCTTGGTGTGAAAAAGATTTCTGAAGGCGTCTCAGCTGTGAACAGATTGCGCGTCTTGGAGCTAGCACAGCATACATTGATATATATTCAAGCTGCTTCCATTCTGTGGTGTTAGGTCTTTAGGTAGGACTTGCTCTCGCCTCACAACGAAGCCTGCTTTAAGAAGATACACTAAATGGGATATCCAAAGTGCTAGTATGCCTTGAGTGACGACGTCTGTAGTTGGTAGCAGAATTGGGGTGCACTGACTGCTTCGGCTAGTTTGAATTGGTCATAAACATAGGGACAAATGAGATGCCTACCTCCTCTCGTTGGACACCTCCATCGGAGGATTTAACCTTCTGTTATGTATGTATCTGGTTAAATATTTGGGTTGCACAAGTCTTTTTAGGTTTCGCCTGCACAAAGCTGAAGTTGTGCTTGCAAAATCTCTTGTAATGAAAAAAGAAATCTTAAAAGGGGCTTAGAGCCCGCCCATTACTTACCATTGGCTGGCTCTTATGTCACTCTCAGTTCCTGTCTTCCTATTGGTCAGCGGCTCCTCTTGACCTCCGACTTCCTCCTGGGCTTCAGAGTCTTGGTCCAAGCCGTGGAGCTTAGAGCAAATACTGCTTCCTGTTCCCAGTGTCCTTCCACTGGCCATAGGTACTCCTTTTTTAATAACATTTTTATGTGCACTCTTACAGAGTGCATGTGTCTGGTGTCCTCCCCATGCGTCTGCAGTCCTCTCCTTAACCCTCGCCCGCTCCTGTGGTTTCACCCAAACCCCTACCCCCGGTCAACTCGACCCAAAGGTATTGGTGTGCTTTATAAAAGCTCCAGTTACATTACACAGACACATTTTTTTGTTGTTGCTGTTTTTAAGGTGCTGGGGAGATTGCATGATTTGCCTAGGAGCACAGGATGTTGAGCCAACGCTGAGACTCGAACCCTGTACCCCAAGTCCGCAGCTCTTTGCTCTTGCTGCTGTATCCACATCTTGGACTGTCTATCCTCTTACAGCATGGCAGAGTCAGAGGGATACCACGCGGTGCACACAGCACTGGTCGGCCGCTAGCCTTTGAATATTCTCTGCAGTAATGCAATCTGCCTCACCGTCTTGGTGGCACTGCCCCCTACTCATGGACCAGCTTTAATTTCTCCTGCGCGGAATGGCATCCGTTTCCTCACAACATACAACTGATCTGAGCTTTTAAAATGCAAGCCATGCTAACCCCAGAGTTGAAATAATTAATGGTGACTGTTGTAAGATGGCAGTCCCGTCAAAACTCCCCCTCCCCCCCCATGCATCAACTGGACCCAAAGATATTGGAGCTCGTTATAACGGCACCAGTAGCATTACACAAAGAGGCATGATTTATTTTCTTTTTTTTTTTTTAGTTTTCTTAAGGCACTGAGGAGATTATGTGATTTGACCAGGATCACAGGATGTTGAACCAACGCCGAGACTCGAACCCGGTTCCCCGAGTCATTAGCTCTGTCCGTTATGCCACATCTTAACAGTCATCTGCAACATGTAAAAAGCATTGACAAAGCAAATAGATTTCACCTTCTGCCAATGCTTGTTTAGGTGTAGTATATTAGCCAAGACCTTTTGAGTTTACTAAAAGTGTGTGTGTGTGTGTGTGTGTGTTAGTTATATAGATATATATATATATATATCCATGCTACGATGGCAGACATGAAAACGGAAGAAACTGAATGAAATTGAAGTCAGTCTTCCCTTACCGCATGTTGCCTGTCCAATGGATGAGGAACGAGAATGGTTAAAACATGGACGATAGTAATTACATGCAAAAAGGCATAACCACTGAAACGTGTCTGCCTGAATGAATTTAGGTTTTGGAAAACGCTGAGTGCTCCGTGTTCTTCTCCAAGTGGGGAAATTGGTAGATATATATAATGCACCTACTCTGAGGCTTTCTGCTAGTTCACGTCGCCCATTAGTCTGTCTGTGTGGCATTCACATTTTTATCATGCACAGCACACATCATGGAGCACAATGCCAATTGTCTCTTGCACATTGTGCTCTTACACACAAAGTAGTCCTTGTCTACGGACTTACAAAAGTCTTTCGCACCATTCACATGCCAAAAATTGGCAACCAACACCAGACCTGTTGACTTTGCCCAATGCTTGTTTCCTTAATGTTCAGTGAACATAGACGAGCAGCAAAGCTTAGTAAGTCAGCCGTTTCACAATCCCACTGTGGTGCAGGGTAAACGAGTACTCAGTGTGAGGCTTAGAAAGCAGTAGGTTGGGACGTGATCAGCTGAAAATGGAAGTATCTTCATTAAATAAATCACAATCCTACCCTCTCAATAGGCCCGCAGTTTGTGAAATGGTGTCTGTAGTCACCAAGGGCTAGAGAAAGAACAGGTGGCAGCATTTGAGTCGATTAACAATGATTCATTTCAAAAATATATGCCAAATATTTATCTCTGCCTAGGGCTGCAGCCAGCATTAGGTTCAGAACGTGTTTGCAGCCGTGGCGTAGCTATCCCTTTTGCCGGTCTGGCAGCCGCATGTAAGAGAGGGGGGTGCTGGCGATACCTAGTTCGCCACCCCGCGACGGCTGCAAGTAAGAGGGGAAGGGGGAGGCCGCCACCCCCAAAACTCGTGCCACCTGGGGCAGACCGTCCCCACCCCCCTTGCTACGCCACTGGTTTGCAGTCAACATGTGTAACCATTGAGAGTGTGACGCTATAGAGAGACGTAAAAAGTGTGCCACAAGAAAGCAATTGCCCAATAAGTAGGCAATTCTTGTTTTGGTATTTACACTTCATATACGATTTTAGGACACTCGGGATGCACATGGGATGCTTTACCCTTTTATTAGAATGTTGCCACATACTTGAAGGCCCGACTCACAGCTACCTGCACACCAGTGCTTGATTTGTAAAAGAATGAGTGTTGTCCGACATCCCCTCCACCCCCACACCCGGGGCTGGTCAGACCAAATTGCCAGGGCTGCTTTGGGTGCCCAGTCCGGCCCTGGTGCGTGTGCCCAAAGCTCTGCTCAAAAGCCCACAGCTGGTGCAATTAAGTTGTTGCGCCGAATACCAAAGCTGCGCATCCTTGAGTCCACCTCATGCATCTTTAATCCATCAGGCACTCCCTGCCCTGTATCCCCCTCTTACAGGTTCCTGGTTTCTTCCTTTTGTGACTTTTCATGGTAGGGACAAACCCTCCCTAGAGTCACCTCAAGACTTCTAGGTTTAATGCCATCTGCACAACAACCACATCATGGACCTGTGCAAGCTCCAAACCTACAAGACAAGTCTGTACTCTCTACCTGACCTTTGCTGGTCTGATGCAACACTCATCTCAACTGTAGGCACCCAACCAGTTGCCGTCGATCATGACCATCTAATTTTTATGATCATACAACATAATTGTGTAGAAAATATCTGTAAAAGTGCTTTTGCTTGGCCTAAAGGCGACACATGTTGCTTTATTAAACTACTCAGAAAATAAAAAACTGGCAAGAGCAAATTAATTTCTAGATTATTAGGTTCGTAGTACGCACCACATAGAAGAAATAAAAACAACAAAACTATTAAAAGCAGAAAGCTGCAACATTGCTCTTCTCTTTAGTTTTTCAGTGACCATTAGGGTGAACTTTAAGAACCGGGGACTCTTGTCATTTACTGGATTGCCTTTCATTAAAACATGTGCCAGGTCTTCATCTTCCCAGTCATTCCAGGCACCTCTGTTTCCTGCAATTGGTTATCGTCTAACCATCTGACAACCCATTGTAACCATAGTGCAGGAAAGTAGAGTAAAAAGTCTGGTACTCCCAAACCACCTTCTGACCCTGGGAGTTGGCTTGCTTGGGGCTACACTGTCTGTAGTCTCCCCATACCAGCTCTGCCACCAGAGCATCCATGTCTTAGAATATGACTGTGGGGAGCCTTATTGATAAATTAGAAAAATGGATACAGAAGCTGAGGTAACATGATCATTTTAGTCAATGTTGTTCTATCCGTAACTGAATAAGGTAGTTTTTTCCAAAATGATATTCTCCATGAAAGAGGGCATGGTGGCTTTTGGTGTCCCCGTCCCTCATATCTTCTGTGTGGCAAATGTATGCCCCAGGTATCTGAAGGAATGTGGCCCCTAAGTGAAGTCCAGATCAGTGAATTGGTGTGGCCTGTTCACTTCCTTTGGAGAAAATGCAAGTTTTAGTCTGTTTGACTCTTAAGTTCCGAAAATTGTCCTAATTCATTTATGCTATCACCCCTGTATCCTCTTCTCTCAGGAATAATCGCATATCGTCAGCTTATAACAATGACACGTATGTTGTCTGCCATTGGCATACCCCTTAGCATCCTCTGTTCTAAATTCATTGGCAAGTAGCTTCATCGCCAATGCGAAGAGCATCGTGTATAATGGACTGCCTTTTCTCATGCCACTTTGTACTGCATGTGAGAGTGGTGTCGTTGTGCCTGTTCACACTCTGTCAGCCTAGCATATTGCAAGGTAATCCACTTTACCGTTTTCTTGCCCACACCTACCTGCTGAAGTATAAAGAAAAAATATTGTGTACTAAGGGTGTTAAATGCCTTCTCAAGATCTATTGACATCACTATTGCACCAATATATCTTCCCTGGGTACCTTCTAGAATTCTAAATAGGCGTTAAGGGAGGCGTTAGGTTTTGGAATCAACTCATTTTGGTCCTGATGAGCCAGTGAGGGAAGCAGCGAGTATAGCCTGCTTGACAACATTTTGCTGAGAATTTTATGATGGGTATTTAGCATGAAGAGTGGCACTTTCCCTAAGGACGTGTCTCTTAGTGCCTCCTTCTCCTTTGTCAGTGTTCGAGTTGTTTAAAATTTCCTGTGATTCTTCTGCAGTGTGCACAAGTATTGCTTTGTTCATTAGACTTTCTCCTCTTCTTCTGTTGTAGTTGTCACTTACACTGCATAAGTCAATATAGTATGCAAGGAACTCCTCGCAAATGCCTTTTTGTGTATAGAACATGTACCCTGTTGTGTTCCTAATTTGCTTTATGGGCACCCTTTTTGTTCTTTGTTACGATCAGTCAGGACTAGGACCCACATGCCGAAAGGCTACTCAAAAGGAGCCCAGACATTTAAACGGGGAATGAATGGAAAAGAAGAATTTTGAGAAGGAGGATAAATCAAATTGCCCTGATGAAGTCCCTATAAAGAATGAAACGCGTTGGCTGGGTCGGTTTCAAGTGTGATGGAATTGGATACTTAATAAAAAGAACTTTATGGAAAAAGATCCCACCGTCTGGAAATTAATTGAAAAACGAAATATGGAAAGTAATTGAAAACAAAAGAGTGATTACAGATACATGCAATTCGAATTGGAAAGTTCAGTGTGAACAAGGAAATTAGGTTGCCCTCCTAATATTTTGCCAAGCAATTGTCCTGTTTGTCCCCTTCTTTATGGGTAATCCTTGTGTATCTTAGCAGCAAAATATAAAACTGTGCCTTTGTTAGCCACATCGTCTCTGCCAGTCTGACCCTTCATTTGGTGCCCTTAACTCTCTGCAACTCCAAAGGTAAATGTTCTGCAATCAGGGACCGAAGCACTGGATCCCCTTCCCTGCTCACATCAGACCTACCCTTCGCGAAGAACACAAGAATGCATCTTTTCTTAACTCCTTCCTACGGGAAGCTTCTAAAGGCTAATCAGTTTTTTGTTGTGCTTTTACAAGTCTTTTCATTTGTTTATTTATTCATTCCTATATTCTCACTTATGACACTGAGGACTTTGTTAAAACATCACCAGAGTCTGGGCAGGGAGATACTGGATAACGGACATAATCGATTCTAACCTCCTGCCCTCCCCCACCCTACAAGCCTGGTGGACATCATGAGTTGTTGGACCCAGGATGGAGAATAATATGCACACCGAGTATTACTGGGTTGTTTTCTGCATGCAGGTCCCAATTCCGGGCCCACCAATCTTCACTTTTCGACTCCCATTTAGTACTTGCTCTGAGCCGCTAGTAAAAGGGAGCTGGATGCAATGTGGGATGAGGCGTGGGGTGTTCCTTAGGGGCAGGGGAGGTGTTGCATACTCCGCTGTCTCGTGTTTCTGGGTATCGGGTGGTTCCGTACCCTTGCTGCCTGTGACATTACAATGTGTTGATCTGCACCCGGTAGTGCTTGGTATTCTCGTACCCAGGAAATGTGGGTGCAAGAAGCATGGGCTGCTCGTAAACTGGTGGAGTGGTAATATGCACTGGGACAGCACTAGAAGAATGAAAATAAGCCACACAAGTGATATTCACAGAATGTAAAAACAGAGAAATGTATACAATAGTTGTATTGTATGGCAAAATTTGTTGAAGACAATTTATAGTAATCATGTTTGTGAAATATCATTGATTGATTTGCCATGTGAGCTCATTTTTTGAAGAGATCAAAAGAATGTGTGTTTTTATCAGTATGAATGAATGGATTGAAAGTTAGTGAGCTGGATGGGTTTGAGTGGGGGGCAGTTTTATATAACTGTTTGTGGTGAAACCTGCGGAGTACTAGTATATATAAAATGCAATTGATCTCTAAATGTAACTGATCTTTAGATGAATGAAGAATATAATTTGCATCTTTGTATTAACGAAGTATATAACATATTGAATAAAAGTACTCAAATTGTTATTTAAAGAGCATCACAGGTTTATTTGTTGGTATTGAATGATAGGACGTGTTTTTTTTGTTTTTTTTTGGGTGTTACCTGGGATAGTACTCTAACAGATTCGTAACAAGGTCCCTGGTGTCTGAAGTTGCTTTTATGGCATATGGTCATATACATTTGTTAATTTTGTTCTACGACAAAAGCATACCTGTGCAAACACAGATCAGATCAAAGTCCTAAATAATTACTACTTAGTCAACACTATGGGACTTAACTAGCACTGACCTAAGACCTAGTTTGAAAATAGCATATAATTCAGTGAGCTTTTTAAAAGCTCTCTGCTTCTGTGTAGTGGGTGTAAGCTTTAGCGATAAAATTGACACACTTATATACAAGTCACGTTTTAGTCCCCACCACTCAGCTCTTTATAGAACTGCATCTCAGTCACTGCATTCTCTAAGGTCTGCCAGTTTCCTGACAGCTGCCACTCAGGAGGCGGATGTGCTATGATTTCCAATTTTCTTCTTCTTGTCCCTGTGCCGCTTTCCAGTTTATTTTCGTTAACCGAGAGTTTATGGTTTGAAGGACAAAACAAGCAGTAAGTGCTTTTGTCAGAGCCTGTCTTGTGCGTTGCCAATGGATTGACATGTTAAGCCTGAAATGAACCTCTGTAAATAGCAATGGTAGAGTGAATTGGCTTCGGTTGTTATACCTGTTTGGGGCGAGTGTCTTATTTATTTTCTTCTCACAATCTCCTGCAGTCCTCTGTTTTGTTAATACAGCAGTACACCTTCAGCAGCTGTACCCCAGGTTGGTTGTAGGTTACAGGAAGAGTAAGTGGTTGCCAGTAGTCACTCGGTTCCAGATTTCCGCTGTAGTCCTCAAATTCTACTCCTGTCCTGGCTGGTAGATGGGGTACAAACAGTCACTTCACTCAGTGCTTAATTTGAGCCAGTGGGGGGCACCGGGACTCATGAGGCATTTACCAACAGCAAGAGAGGGAAAAACACACATAGCGGAAAGACAGAGGAAGAGAAAAATGGAAAAACCGTCACAAAAGGGAGAAAGCAGGAATCTGCAAGAGAGATAATGGGACAGGGAGTGGCAGGTAGCGATTAATGAGGCATGAGATGCATTTAAGACTACGTAGCCTTGGTATTCAGCGTGTTGACAGTTAATGACACCGCACGTGGGCTACTGAACACAACGTTGGGGACCAGCACTCATCCTTTTACAAATTAAGCACTGACTTCACCTACAGGGGCACATATTGTCCAGGCCTGGATACTATGTGAATGGTCTCCCTAAAACCACGGATTCAGCTTTTCACCGTCATGATTTCCCATATATGTGATCACTGGTTGTACTGTTAGTAGGCTTCTGCTGATTTGCCTTGTTTATTTAATTTCTTTAGTTCTTGATGCAGCAAGGGTAGACGCACCAAAGTGGGGAGTCCGCGCATTTTAAGAAACCCAATGAAGAAAAAGTGTTTGAGGTGTAACTGAAACACCCAGATGCCCTCTGCAGGCTTTGAATGTATATGTATTTATATTATTTTTATTATTATATTATATTATATATATATATGTATGTGTGTGTGTGTGTGTGTGTGTGTGTGTGTGTATATATTTATTAATTATATACAGCTCTCACTACAAAGCTTTTAGAAGCATTAGATGGGGTTGAAGGGCTGTTGCATCAAGAAAGAACACACCAAAACAAATTGTACTACATATACCGCCCAGATGTTCGTACCAGAGTTTAGCACATAGTAATATACATCTAGGTGTGTTAAGGCTGAATGTAAGCACATTACAATCTTTTTTAGAACAGGCCAAGTCAAACTCCATCCTCTTGTTTCATGTTGCCTGCTCGAATCAAACACCACAAATCAGATTAATATGCTTAAGTTGGAAAGATAAATGGTAAGAGTCCATAGAACGTCTTTATGGAACTCTCTGGACCCTTGCAATAAAAACAATCCTAATCTACCAGCCTTCACAAGAGTGCTGAAAATAAACCCTTCAGGAAAGTATCGCCCTCTAGAATCCCCCTTTGGGGTTCCCAGAAGATTGACACTGAAGGAAAAAAACTCCAATCCATGAGATTCTTGTTTGGCCCGCCACCTTCGGGATTAGCCTCGATCTGCCTCCCCATGATCACAAGGTTTATCCCCTTACCTTTCTCCTCCACTGTATTGCAAAATGACCATGGTAACATGTAGACTCATAAATTATATCTATAATTAAGCAAGTAGTTTTACGGACCTTTGCTACATTCCAAGAAGTCTTGTTAAACTCCGAGAGTGGGGGGTGGGAGCAAGTTCCAGAGTGTGAAGCCTTCACAGTTGAGAAATCTCTCACCAGACTACTTATGGCCGATGGATTGGATAGCAAGAAAGTTCAGAGAAACTGACCTTTACCATCTGGATGAGCATTTATGGTGGGGTATATTGCAGCTTGCACACCGGATCAGTGTTTGTTTCTTTTTGTCCACTTGTCTTGTAGACCAATACCACGTAAAAACATCATATGATGAGACATACCTGCTCATACCTCAGAGTAGCACATACTCCTGTCATTGCGTGGGATGCCTGCATCAGGAAGCTTTATAAGAATTTTCTGTACTTACATACTTCTGTCCTCTCACCAGTGTCCAGATATGATTTGCCGTCATTTTGAGGTAAACCTACTTGGTCAAATGGTCTTGAAGGGATCTTGGTGTATTCTACCCCAGTAAGACACTTGCACCTGCTAGTGCAACAGTATACATTAGATTGAGGTTTTGACTTGTAGGACTTGCTTTTTTTTCCTTTAGAGTTTACAAGTTTTAAGTTGGTCTGAAATGGGATTATGCTCTTGGCAAGTCACAACATAGATTTAAATAATGTGTTGTCCCTTTTAGAATTACCCATATTTTTGCATACTCAGACCGATGCTACAGACTACAGGTTTTGCAGCCATCATTATTTTAAAAGATCCATATCTCCTCAAATTGCAGGCACTAAGCCATCTGATCTACACATTTCACAAATCTGCCCTTTTATGTATTCCAAGATCAGTTAATCACATGGTGATTTGACTGACTGGGCCAGATCCAGAGATATCCGTTGACAGATATTATTTTTCAAATAAAGCTTTACCCAAACTCTTTGAATTGTTCTAAAGTGTTTGGCCAGGACCTACGTGTCAGGCTGGGAGATTTATTGGGCAGGATCTAGGTACACATCAGAGATACCTTATTGGTTTTACTGCTCCAGAGCCAAAAGTCCTGTTACTATTTGATCATTTCTCTAAATTGTAGCCATGGTATTGGATTTCAGTACCAGCACAGCCTTTCAGCATATTCTGCGTTCTACTGCAAATTGTGTTACTTTTGCCGCCTGGCAATGCATCGGAGGGCACTGGGGTAATATTTCAAATCTGCCTTAGAGCCATTTTAAGGGAAATATAACTGTATTTGTATTTCATGTCTGAATTATGCTACTTCTATAGAGATGCCCCACTTAATCACAGCTCTGTAGATAATATGTGTAGTAAAAGTTTTGCTGATGTATGAATAGAAGATTTTTACATTATTTATGCAATGTTCTCTATTCTTTGCAATAAATCTAAAGACTGTAAGAGTGCAGCATTCCTATTGACTGTGTTAGCTTACCCGTTCTTGTCGCCTAAAGCTGCCTTTATTATGGACCTCTGGATTTTTACAGCTCATCAGAGTCCTGAAATTGGCATTTGTACAAATTTTACCAAAACTCCATATCATCTTAGCGTGATGCTTTTTCGACGGTCCATAACTCTTTCCACCCTACAGTCCACTGTTTATAGTGATCTTTATGCCATGGGTTTCAGGAGCATGAATACATTTCCATATTTTTATACTATGCGTGAAAGAGCACACTTACCTGCCACCAGCATTATCTGTGGACTATCTAGCACTTCCCTCATGTAAGGTAGGAAGTTGTGTTCCCACTGTTTTCCAAGTTTAGTTCTTTGATCCGCTGGTAATGCCAGACAAAAGTACACTTCTATAACACACAGACATACCCATATAAATACTTATCAATAATTAAAACTCTAAAGCTACAGCTGAAAAGATGGATAGGCATGAAAGAGAAGGCGTCGTGGAGGTGTAAAGCAAAACAAAAAAGCTACCATTTGGTGCTTTCTAGCAGGCCAGAAGCAGATTATTAGGCCTCAAGGAGACGAGGCCGCTCCTATCCTGTCACTCAGCCTGACACTCAAATATTGTTTGAGAGTGCAGCATCCTGCCCCTCCCCAGCACAATAAATACTACCTTTATGTGCCAAAGTCCAGAAAAAGTCTTCTCTGTACTCTAACCTAGCAAAAATATACCGGTTCTGTTTTTAGCGCTGAGCTCAGAGAGGTGGGGAGCAACACTGAGAGCACGGGCTAGGGAAGTGAGGGAGAAACGGCACATGAAGAGAGCAAGAAAACACATGCTTCTATGGCGAGCTCAGTGAAAAAGAACAAAGTAGTTCCCCGACTGTAGATGTAGAAGGATACTAGGCATGCAGTCAAAGGGTGGTAACGAGCTGTGTTCGTAGGGAGGGAAATGCGCAAGCGGAGAGAAACCTATTGAATCAGAAGCAAGCAAATGAGATTGAAAGCCTGCAAATGATGAGAAGTGAGCTAACCCCAAGTATATTCTTTAGTTTTGGAATGGTGCACACTAGATATTCGACAACAGACAGGTAGGTGAGATCTAAATATCGTCTTTTTCCTTTATTTTAGGCATAACTCCTAGTAATGTTTCTAACTCATATTGAACTATTTGTTGGTTCTTTCACAATTCTACTGCCACATCGCTTTCATTTTTTTGACAGCTTTTGGAGAAAAAGTGCAATGTGCTTGTGTCTGTTCTGATCTGTGAGAATCATCATCTCCTTCCTCTGTTTCATACACAACAGTCCACATATTATTTTCATCAAATGTTTCTCCCTTTGGATAGGGTACTTGGAGGGGGAAAAAAGCATATGTCTTGCCTCCCTCCTTGAACTGAATGTTGCCATATTCAATTTTGTCGCAACCAAATGCTTTTTCTACCAACCGAGGTATGTATGTATGTTTGTTGCAAGAGTAAAGTTTTGTTCATCGTCCTTCCAGTGCTGGCAAGACTTACCAAGGGCTTCAAATAAATTCTCAACTTTTCTTGGTACCACATTTCGGTTCTTAGCTCCTCTTATTTCCAACGGCTTCAACTGTTAAAATTGTTATTGTTATTTGGCGTGTGAAGTGCATTGGCTCTATGAAACGCCTGTTGTCCTCGGACTTGCGTAAGCTTCTCTGCTGCAGTCAGGTTAAGGTTCATAACTTCTACTTGGGTACTCCATTGCTGAGGAAGACGCTTTAGCAGCCTATCAATGCGAGGTCGATCTTCAAGGCATGTGCTTTGCATTTCTAACGGTTCTTGTAGTGGTGTCTACATTCCTACTCTGCAGCTAGTCCTCACTACAGTTTTTTATTCTAGTAGTTAGTTGCTTTCCCCCGGATTCTCTTAAGATAAGCATAGGTTACCCACGGTTATTAACTGTATTAATCATCATAACAAAGCGTTGAAATTCTCTCTCCTTTTTTCAAATCGCACCAGAGCTCTCACAGTATAGTAGGAATCTAAAGATGTGGCTATTTATTCAGTATCTTTACATCTCCCTCTCGTTCACTGTGGTAGTTTCGAGATTCCAGTACCAAGAAATAAAACTGTTGTATGTTGAACCTAATAAAAGTCATAAAATCTCAGTTTCTTCCAATTTTACTAAATATTATAAGAATATTCAAAGCTGTTGGGCCCCTCCTCCCGTCTACTGTGTATATGTGTGTGTATGTATATGCTATTTTTATAGCTGGCATTTAGCCAGCAGGCAGCATAATGCTCTACAGGGTTGCTGATGAGCATAACGTTAACGAGTGATAGGCTAGGTAGCTGGTGTAGTGCTCTTTAAATAGATGAGTCTTCAACTGTTGCCTAAGTTGGAGCAGCAATGTAGAGGTCCTGATGGATATGGGGTTGTTGTTCCAGATTCTGGGTGCATGGATTGAAAAGACTTGCTGCCTTGTTTTTTCTTTTTTCTTTTTTACACTTCTTAGAGGCGTATTTAGAGTTTGGTGGATGGGTCAAAACATGATAGATATCCAGTCTATTCTAATACAAGCTCCATAGGCTTTAATGCACTTGTGTAATACAGTGGACAGGTTTTCTGAAGTTGTCGGAGTATTCCATCTGCCATACTCTATGTAAGACCCTAAATCTCCAGCCCATTGACATCGTGACTGCAGGTGTGCCAAGAACCCCAGGGTTTGAGCTTGTCTGCAAAATAAGCTGGGTGCTAGAGTTTTGATGGCCTTGTAAATTATGCATCCGGTTTTGAAGATTATGCAAGCCGGCGGCAAGGGGGACTCAATGGAATTCCTTCAGGATTGGGGTGATGTGGTGATATTTCTTCAGGCCTTGTATGAGACACGAAGCAGTATGTGGAATGCTCTTAAGGCTTGCCAGTATGGTGTTTGGGAGGCCATGGAGGAGGGTGTTAACCACCAACCAGATGCGAGAGTATGAGGGCTTGAACAGCAGGTCTGAAGCTGATTTCTTGAATATATTGTTGCTCTTTATTTAGAAGCGAGAGCTGGTACAGGGCGGTCCTTTTTTTTTTTTTTTTCTTTCTTGGTTTGGATCTTTTGGCAGTACGTTCCTTGAGAGTGATGTTGATGTCCAGGGTGAATCCATGTGACTTGGCATTTGGTAAATGTTGAGGTACTAAGCCATCAAGCTTCATGTCCATGATCCAGGTTTATACTGTTTCTTGTTTGTTCTGCAAATAACAGGAATTCTGTTTTGGTTTGGTTTGGTTGAGTTTCTTTTAGGCAATGTATTTTCAGGTCTGGGTGATGGGCAAGTTAGTGCTTGAGGCATTGGATGTCCGTAGCAGAAGAGAGTTTTAAGTAGATTTGTGTATCACTGGCATATTGGTGAATCTTGATGCGGGCATCTGTGCCATGTTCAGGCTTTATTTACTGATCTCATTATTTTTGTCTGTACGAGTTTATTGCATATAAGCTTGACCAGGTCATGCTCAACTACCACTTCTTATTGCCCATTATAGCCTAGATTCAAATTTGCTTACAACACAATAAGCCCCACAAATGCCAATTAGATTACTTTTGCCATATTTAAGAGCTGTTATTCTGTTGGTCATTTCCAACAGCACATATCTATGACTGCTTCAAGAATAGGGAAGAACTGTGTTGGTGTAGTTGTATAAACTTCCTTTGAGCTCACACTATCTCTTCACAATTCCAGCATGGAAGAGGCTAGCAATCAGATGTTAAGCCTAAACTCAGAATTCAAAGTCAATAAACTGCAACCATATGTACCTCTGGGTATCTCTTTAACATTTCTGACTTCAAATGTTGATGTCCATTTACCATTCTGGGAGTATTCAACTTGGGTTGAGATGTATCAAAAAGATTTATAACTGAACAGATTCAAATTCATACCGGCTTTGTATAGTCACCAAGGGCCTCAGTAAAAATCAGATGAGTAGTAAAGCAAAGTCACAGGTAAGATGTTTTTTATTTTGTGATAAATTATATCGGGATTAAAAACCCTAATGATGGTTTCCAAGCCAGGCCCGAGACCTTCATGTCATGGTTGGGAGATTATTGCCTTGTCTGCTTTATAGACCAAATGAATATTGAAGCTAAGATGTGGCTAGCAATTCAGGGTTAAGTCTGAACTCAGGACCCAGAATAAACAAACATCAATCATATGTACATTGAGTGATGTGAAGTTCCAATGTCCTACAAAACTGTTAGAATCATAGATTAGACTTTCCTTCATCAGCATGGACAGAAGCAACAGAACTAACTTAGAGCATACTGTATACAATCACTTCACTCTCAGTTTGATGAAGTACACTGCTTTTCCGTAGCTTTGACTTTTTCTATTGGCAAACAGTTTCTTCCCTCTACATTTTTGTGATGTTTTCAAGCATTATTAAATCAGTAAATGGGTATCCCTTGGTGGGTCTGTTGGATTAGGGAAAATTAAGGGAATTTTCCGAACATATCTGCTGGTCTTGCATCATGGAGGGGGGGCAAGGAAGAGTGACAAATTCTGAAGTGCAGTTTGCTTGAACACACTTGTATTTTTCTGGAAATGTATTACTATCAAATACACACAGACACACAGATAACCACACCTACCCTGCCTTTGAGCCTTCCGCTTTAGCGCCTTACCTTTCACTAAAAACCTTTAGATACTGATCCCATGCACAGTTGATGACAAATAAATGAACTAAAATGGGAGATTTATTACAACTCCCAGAGCAGTGAACACTTGGTCCTTATGTAACATAGTGGCTTTTTTTTTATTATTGTTTTTTTTGTTTAAATAAGAGTATCATTCGCCCATGATTACACAGATGTGCATAATGGCATGAGGTAGAGCACTGCACACTCTTGTGCAAAGAGCATGATGTGTGGCTAAGAAATGTGATGTGATGTAGTGCCATTGCAATAGTTTGCGCCTTTGTGATCTAATATGCAAAAAGAAAAATTGAGATGATGCATTTTAACCACTTGATGTCTTGGAGTATACATTAAAATAAAAGCTAGTCATATTTCTAATTAACCTATCATGTGCATAGGTTCTTTGTGCCCACATAAAGTGGGAGGTAAATATACTTGCTTTCAAAACATTCTTTTGTGGGATAAGAAACAGACTGAAGAAATCGTCCTGCTTTTATAGAAACTTTTTGCCCACACCTTGTGTTATCAGTGGAAGTAATGTCTTTGGCAGACAGTCTTCTAAAGAGTTTTGTACCTTCTTCGATAGCCTCCTGGTCCTAAATGGCAGATTAACTCCATCCATGTGCATCTTTCATTGGAGGCATGCTTGCCTTCTTGATTAGAGGAAAGGCAGCACCAGCAACTTTTCAGAGACTGGTAACAATTGATGCATATTTTGTACATACACTTTGAGTATCACTTACTCGTGCTGTAATTGCTACTCCCATGATTGAAGTTGATTATATTTGGGTCAGTAGTCTTCAGAAATCTTTTTGTTGGACCAGTGGTGGGTGTTAATGCTGCCATCCTTCTGTCATTTCCTGCCTTATAGTTTACCTTCATGCTGGGAAGGAATGTATATGGGTAGAAGAGTGTGAAAAGCCTGCAGTTCCATCTTAGTAGCTAATAAATTCCTGCTTCACGCAGTTCCTCCATTCATTAAGCAACCTATCACTAACAGCCATAAATCTGGCTACTCCGAAGTAAACATTTTTTTATTTTTATTTTTAAAGTGCGGTGATCCCTTTCCAGTAAGACAATACTCTCCTATAATCATATTTGTCCAGCATTGGATCTTTCACAGATTCACATACTTGCATCATTCCCGGTCATCGAAGTGGGAGTCCCACGGTATATATAAAGCAGTAAGTAAAACTTTTACATTGAAGTTAATGGAGAAAACATTCACTTTAATAGCTCGTCAGTCATTAGAAATGGCCCAAAGTCCGATCACTCAGGCTCCAGGCTGTCAGATTTTCTACCGCACGTCGTGTGATGAGTCTCTCTCTCTGAGCTCTGCTCAGTATTTCTATTTTCTGGCCTTCTGACAGAATAGTTTTTTTCTCAGAAACAGCGTTTTGTGATCTTCTCTACAGCTTTTCACCTCTGGAACAGTGTCTACAGCTAAGAGGTCTTTATTTTGACATTGCTATTCTTGTGGTAAGATGAGGCTTCATTCTGATGACCCTCGCAAGAAATGCATTTACTGTCTTTACCCAGACCATCACGTGAGAGACTGCAAAATTTTCTGCAGATTTTCGCAATAGACCTTGAGAGATGGAGAGGGGAAACTTCTGTGGCTACAGAAGCTCAAAACCAGAGAATACCCTCTATCCGATGAGGACAGTGATACTTCTCTAAAGACTGTCTCCTTAAAAAAGAGAGAAAGTTCTGTGGAGTTTCTGCCTCCAAAACCTACTAAGTCAGTGAAAAAACACCCTTCTGCTTCTTCTAAGGCAGATGACCAACCTTCAACTAGGTAGTTACCTCAGAGAAACAGCATTTGCAGCCTTCTACGCCTTCAGCCTCCACTACTATCGTTAAGACATCATAAAGATCTCTTCCAGAGTCCAAGACGACAATTTTGTCTCCTCAAAGTGAAAACTTCTCTTTCGTCGATAAAGTCATTGTCGACCCCCCTAGTTGGCAGTGTTCTCCATCGTCACTACAACCACAACCACGTTGACTTTCTCTTCACCGCCGTCCAAACTGGTGATGTCGTCATCGAAATCTCCGTCGACCATAGTTTTGGTAAAGGTGAAGCCTTCCGCTCCGTTAACGGTGCTGCTTAAAACGTCGTCGACGAAGATCTCGAAACAGGTCGTGTCAACGCACTCATCGGCCGCGACAGTGCATCCGTCGTCATTTAAGCCGTCAATGGCCCAGCTGCGGACGAATCCACTGTCGTTGGCACTCTCGTCGATGGAGCCAGTATCTACTTCAACATTAATCATGAAAACGCAAACACTGTCATTGGCGCTAATATCTACGCCATCGACTGACTTTCCGTCAACTATTGATCCAACAAAGTTACCTCCGCCGCAACTTGCAGATCCGTCGGCAAAACTATTGCCTTAATCATCGGCATTCAAAAGACCACGGATAAGTCTTTGATTTCACCTATTTTACAAGTAAAACGCAAATCTTCTCAAGACATGCTCTTGCCTATACATACTTCACCCAGCAAGGTGTCGCCTTACCCTCCATAGAAGCCATTTGATTATAAGGACAATGATGAGGAATATTCAGAGGATGAGGGTATGTTTGGAGTGGCACACAGCCCCTCGGATCTCCATATAAAATGTCAAGAAGATGATGATGACCACCATTATTATAATAGGATACATCTCACCAGTGTATGCAGCAGGAACCTGCATTTCAAATGCCCACATCATTAGTTTCCAACCTGCAATATATGTAACATGAGTATTACAGCAAAATCCCACTTTCAGAATCTGCTCCTTCAGTTCCTCAAATGCCTATTCAACGGCCACCTCCTCTGATAACCTCTCCCAGATGCCCATCTCCTATTCTTGCGGCATCTACGTCACCATTATCATACTTGCCTTTAACAACCCTGCAACCCCCAGTGGAGGATCAACAGTCCACTGATGCAGAAAGGGAAGAGGGGGGAAGTTGATGACTTATCCCTTCCCAAGGAATGGGATGGAGTACTAAATTCAGACGCCATCTCCTACTACTCCACCTCCAGTTGATTCCCCATAGGAGGACATGGGGGGTGGGGGTGGGAGTTTCATACACTCATGAAAAAGGTGGCAAAGAGGTTTCAACTTCCCAAGGTCACTAAGCAATCATATTGCTTTTTATATGATTTTTAGGAACAAAGCAAGAAACAGGTCCGTGCAATTCCGATTGTAGACTTTATATGGAAGGAGGGCCTTAAAGTCCTGAAGACTCCAGCTTCAAAACCAGCTTTGCTCCCTAAACTGGAAAAGAAATACAAGGCACCTGATAATTCTCCGGCCTACCTCATAGGACAACTAAAGCCAGATTCAGTTATATCACAGGTGGCTCAGCGTCGTTCCAGGAATCACTCCTCGCCCCTAACTGCTCCTCCAGATAGGGACGGAAGACACCTCGATGCCATAGGGAAGAAGTTCTCTACTATGGTGGCTACGACGGTCAGAGCGGCAAACACCCTTGCAATCCTAGGCAGGTACGACCACCAAATGTGGTCCGATATATCACCATTTATTAACTTTCTGGAGGATTCTAAATTGGAGGCAAGGAAGATTCGACAACAGGGAGAAAGGATTTCTGCCGAGATAATTGACTGCGCAATAGACGTCTCATCTACAGGTGTCCGATAGCTAGGAGGGGCTGCAGTTCTGAGACGCCAGGGATGGCTAAGGGCTACTTCCTTCCGTCAGGAAGTGCAAACAAAAATGATTGACATGCCTTACGATGAGGAATCGTTATTCAGTCAGCACGTGACTGATGCACTTCAGACCATTAAAAAGGACACAGATCTAGCCAGTTCCCTAGGCACCCTGCAGTTTAAAAAGCAACCCTTTCGTGGAGCACGAGGAAACCAGCCCTTTCCCGGAGCACGAGGCAGATGAACTTCCTCTTTTCGAGGGAGTTACCTGCAGTATAAGCAATAACAGTCCTATCGGGGACAAAAATCGTTATTCCACTGGCCAACAGCATCAACAGTCCTCTAAACTGCCGCCTTCTGGTTCCTACAGACATCCCACCAGAGGAAAAAGCTCTTACAGGGGGAGAGACCCCTCCAAGAGACAGTGACACCTTTTTAGTGCTGGCCGCCACTCCCACCTCAAATTTCAAGATTGGGGGTAAAATTTCCAATTTCCTTCTCCAATGGTCACAAATCACATCAGACAAATGAGTCCTCTACATAGTCACCAAAGGGCACACCTTGGAGTTTTAACAAACCCCACCAAACTTACCTCCTCAAGGACCACCTCCTTGCCAATTAAAGGAACTGTTGTCTCAGATCACCATTATGATACGCAAGGGTGCAATCGAAGTGGTACTGAAAGCTCAAAGGGGAGTCTGCTTCTATTTGAGATTCTTCCTAATACGAAAAAAGAAGTCAGGGGAGTGGCACCCAATTTTAGACCTTCGTCAACTCAACTAATTCCTTAAGAAACAATCATTCCATATGGCTTCTCTTCACAATGTTCTGCACCTCTCAAATCCAGGAGGTCATATGACAAACTTGGATCTCCAGGACACCTATTTCCATATCCCCATACACCCCAAACACAGGAAGTTTTTGTGCTTCAGGGTGGCCGGTGCGCACTATCTATTCAGGCTCTTACCTTTCGGCCTAAGATCAGCGCCTCGAGTTTTCACCAAGGTATTAGCTCCAGTAGCTGCACATCTAAGACAATCGGGAATCCAAATATTTCCATATTTGGATGATTGGCTAATAAAAGCAAGCAGAAAGACATACGAGGACAGGTCTATCTCTGTTCTGTGTCTTGGTACTGTCACTCAACCGCCAAAAATCACATCTGACACCCTCAACTACTGTAACATTTCTGGGAGTAACTATCGACACGCCTCAGGAGAAAGCCTTCACCTCACAAGAGAGGATAGGATTCACAACCTGGCACATCGCCTCATTACAAAAAATAATTGGATCTCTTGGCAACCAGCGAGGACCGCAAATGCCAGTAATTTTCCAGTTGGCAACCCCAAGTAGGATCTTGGGGGAATGCATTTTTGATCAAATGGTCAAAGATTTATGCATGCGCTTTTCCTCCCGATTCCATTAATCCCAAGAGTACTAAGAAAGAGCCATGTCAGATCCCTCTCATAGCTCCCCAGTGACCCCTCCAGTTTTGGTCTGCAGAACTCCTTCTCCTCTCGGAGCAGAAACCCATTCAGTTGCAACCAATACCGAACCTACTAACAGTGAAGCAGGTCCAAGTCTGTCATCCCAACCCAAAATCTCTTCAATTGTCGGCCTGGCTCCTGAGTTCCATAAATTTGCCAACCTAGCCATCTCATCTGATTGTCGAGAGGTCCTTGCCAATGCCAGAGCGCAGTTCACAACCACAACATACAAACTCAAGTGGAAGAGGCTTTGTATCTGGTGTTCCAGCTCAGAAATCCATTCTTTCCATTCATTACCAGAAAAGATACTTCCGTCTCTACTTCACCTAGCAAAATCTGGTCTTTCTCATCACGGTCCATCAGGCCCCGATATCCAGATTTAGGCGAACCAGTCATTCCCCATCTTTATGGTCCTCAAGACACATAGAACAGTTTCTTAAGGGATTGTTCGGGCCCCCATCCTTCTCCCTCCCCCCGAGGATACCTCCTCCTCTTTGGCATCTCAACATTGTTTTATCACAATTAATGAGAAACCCATTCGAGCCCATTCGTAAGGCAGAGCTAAAATGCATCTCTTAGAAAACAGCTCTTCTCCTAGCACTTACTTCAGCCAAGCGAGTAAGCGACATACAAGCGTTTATAATTAAACAGCCTTTCCTTCAGTTCAAGAATGACTGTGTAATTCTCCGGACTAATCCGAAGAAGCCTGTCATTTTAAAGCAATTTTTCCCCAATCCTCAAACACCAGCGGAAAAATCCTTACATTCATTAAATCAAGAGATGTCTCAAATTCTACATGCAGAAGGCAGACCAGCTATTTGTAGCCTATGAAGACCTCAGAAAAGGGTTTCCTGTTTCAAAACGGACTATAGCAAGATGAATTGTTTCAGCCATACAGTTTTGCCACCAACAAGCAGGAAAAACGTTATCTACTGCAGCTAAGGCCCACTCTACCAGAGCTGTCTCCACTTCAACAGCTCTTTTTGCCAATGTGCCTATTCAACAGATTTGCAGAGCAGCAGCCTGGTCCTACAGGCACCCTTTTACTCGCCATTATTGCCTTGATGCCACAGAAAACTCTGATGCAGCTGTAGGACAAGCAGTTCTACATCCTCTGTTCCAATAAGGTGAGATTCTTTTTTTCTTCCCACCTTCCAATATGCTTTCACTATGATATGCACATGCATGTATTTCTATATACTGTTCACTGCTATCTATTGTGATTGAAGCATGTGAATCTATTAAAGATCCAATGCTAGAGAAGAAAATAAGTTACTTACCTTTAACTGTGGTTCTCCAGTATTGGTATCTTTCATAGATTCACATGCGGTCCACCCTCCTCCCCATAGAGCCTCCCCAGTTTTTTGCAGGTGTTTACTTATATACGGATATATATCTTTATATGTATGTGGGTATTTTTCACTTGTGTTAGAAACTCTGAGAGCCAGGAACCTCTGTGAGGAGTGTTCTAAGGGTGCTGTCGCCTGATTGATCGGACTTTGGGACATTTCAATGACTCAGCTATTAAAGTGATTGTTTTCTCCATTAACTTCAATGTAAGAGTTTTACTTACTGCTTTATACATACCGTGGTACTCCCACTTCGACGATGGAGAATGATTCAAGCATGTGAATCTATGAAAGATACCAATGCTGGAGAACCACAGTTACTGGTAAGTAACTTATTTTCTTAGATTCTATCGTCTAGCGATTTATTCCATGCCTTGTAGTGACCACAATAGATATCGTCACCACTGCAGTGGAATATATTTGTTTGAAGCAACTCCTTTCATCTGAATTTTAATTGTATAATTTGTTTTTAATCATTTGTAGCTCTACTGAGAAGTCTTTCCCCTGGAGATCATCTGGTAAGATTTGTTTCCATTTACTTGTGTTTCAAGAACAATATGCTGCCCAGAAACACATTTAATAGTAATATGCCATACCTTCCTAAAATATTTATGTGAAAACCCCTGCAAAGTGATTGTTTGCTAACTATGTTTAATTTCATGTTCCCTATCTATGTGCTTTTTGACTTCATTTATTTTTAGTAAACTATGTGTATTGTTTAATGGTAGTGTACTGCATAGCACACCCTTTTTTCTGTCAAGATTGTTTTTTTATTTATATTCTAGTTTTTAAGTCTGACACTACCGAATACCTTTTTCCCCAAGGCAATCTGGCAAAGTTGCATACATGCTATCAGCCCTTTTCGTCTGTTTTAAAAAAAAAAAATCTTTATTGGGGTTTTTACATGAATTTCAACAGTTGCCAATAATGAACATACATAGCACAACTGAATCATGCATCAAGCAGTAAATGACATTACAACATATTAGACAGTACTTTGGAGAGATGCATGTGCGCTATCAAGTATATCAGCATGCTAACACAGTAGACATTACCTGACGAGATGCACGTGCGTTATCAAATATATCAGCATGTTAACATTTGGGGGGTGAACTGTAGGGTTGGGGGGAGGGAAGGAGGGGAGCCTCATCTATGCAGTTTAGTAGGTTTAGTGCAGATACCTGTCCTTGTGCGCTGTTTTCATATCACTATACATCCTAACTCTGCGCCTGTGTGCTGTTTGTTTATACTACTTTTCCCTCTATTTTTTGTTTTTGCTATCTATTCCTGCTTCCCTCAGTAAAGTTGTATGCCGTCTCATTTTGTTGTGTACTCAAATATGTTGTGGCTTGGACATATGTCTGGGTCGCTCCATGCTCTGTGCCTATATCTTTCCTTTAGAGCGGCGTCACATGAGGGCACCAGCTCTTATTGTGTGTTATTCGTTGGTTCTTGCGCCGTGTTTGCCTCTTGGGGGGGGGTTCCCTGTGTCTCCAGATGTGTCGGCCAGGCGCCGCGAAGGTCTGTGAGTATCGTATCCCATGCTGTTGCCATTGGTATTTTACGCATGTCGGTGACATCTTCACGTCTCAGTGCCACGCTTTCTGCCTGCGCCGTCCATACAATGGAGTGAAACCAGGCATTCACTGTCGGGGGGGGGGGTCAGGGGTCTTCCAGCGCTTAGTAATGAGGCACTTTGCCACAATAAGTCCCAAATCTATAAAGCAGGTTGTCGCCTGGTGTTTCTTAGATCTCTGGTATAATCCCAAAAGGCATACCTCTCAGGTCCACTCTAGTGTGCAGTTGGTGCATTGCGGCAAGTGCCAGTCAGTTATTGGAGCATTGGTCTTTCAAGTAAAGGTGTGCGCTAACACAGAAGTTCATTCAGTGTGGTGCATGCCCATAACATGTGTAAAAGATCGCCACCAGCCCGCACCTAGGGCACTGGGCAACATCTCGGCCAAAGAATTGGTTTATTTTAGCTGGCGTCATATAAGCTCTCTAGGTTATATAGTATTGTATAAGCCGGAACGTGGCATTCCTCGGGATGAAAGTGGGTCCTTCTAAAATAGTTGCCCATTCGCGATCCTTGCTTTGTCTCTCCATGTCTGTGTCCCATCGGCATTTGAGTGTCAGTGGGGTTGCCGTATGTGTGCGTAGTGACTCCGCTAGCCATCTAGTAAGGTGTCGACCCATGCCCATTATGTGCAGGTACTGTATTGTAAGGTGCGTCCCTGGTTCTTCTGCTATGTCTCCCCAGACTGCCCGCATCGCCCTTGTTAGCGCAGCATGAAGTAAGAATTGTCCCTGTGGTAGGTCATATCCGTTCACAAGGGCGTCGAATGGCATCAGCTGCCCGTCTTGGTATAGAGCCCCTATAGTTTGGATTCCTGCCTCTTCCCATGTGCGGAGTTCCGCTGCTGTGGTTTCTTGCTGTTGCCGTGGCATACCTAGTATTAGAAGGGAGGGTGCGTATGAGATGACAGCCTTAGTGAGCCGCATGCTACGTCGGAAACGGGCATAAGCCACCTTTACCAACTGCTGGGTAGGTCCCACTCCTTTCCTGCCAGGGTGGAATAAAGCCACAATCTGCGTATGAGTATAGCCCGGTTGATGTGAAGCAGTGTCAGTAAGCTGCAGGCCACTAAGCCAGCGGGCCACTTATTGCAGCTGTGCTGCTAGGTAATAGTGCTCCATATTGGGCACAGCTAACCCGCCGCTGTTAGTAGGCAAGTAAAGTTTGGCCAACGCCACCCTGTTACGGGTGCCATGCCAGATGAACTGTCTCATATCGGCTTCAAATGCTTGAAACAGGGCAGGCCTAATATATAAGGGGAAATTTGTGAAGTGATATAGGAGTCTTGGAAGCACCACCATAACAGTGCTATCCTGCCCATAGTGGTGAGAGGTAACGTGCGCCAGAATGCCATCCGTGATCTGATCGCTGTTATTGCGCGAGTGTAATTACCTTCTAGAAGGTCCGTTGGCTCACGATAGACTCTGATTCCTAAATAGCGAAATGCTGTCTGTTGCCAATGCACTGGTGTGCCGTTAACTGTCAGTGCAGGATCAGGGGTTGACTCATTGAATGGGTACAGGCATGACTTACCCCAGTTCACTCGCAGTCCCAATAGGGAGGCGAATTCCGAGAGCGCTCTTTCTATTGCATCACACGGCTGCCGAACATCACGAAGGTATATCAGCAGATCATCTGCATATAAGGATATCGCATGTATGCCGTCTCCTAGACGTAGGGGGAAAAGTGATGAGGAAGACGGGATATCACAAGGACCATGGTACTGTGAACGTCTCGATGTAGAAATTCATGTGAGTGGGCAGGATTTCTTTACATAGGCAGAAGGGCCCATACAACAGAATATGTACATAAATAATGCGGAATCGGTAGTAAGCAACATCATAAATATGACCACAGTTCTTTTACGACTTTGTAAGAACAGTTTTATAAGAGTAGTACATGGCGTCATGAGTCATTGAGCGTAGTACTCTCTAGTAAAGTCATGCACATTTCATGCCATCTAATTAAAAAGACAACAAAAAGTAACATCACCAAAAGCCAGTATTTTGTCCCTCTTATTTGTACACACTTTAACTGTAATTATAAGAAGAAAGCTTTTAAAAATGAGTTTGAACTGCATTAATGATCCTTGACTGATAAAGTAAACAAAGACAGAAATGCCATGCTAAAAATAAATATAGATGATTCATACATGCCAATAGACTGATTCAGGATGGAGACTCCCAATTTTTAAAGTAAAAAATGGCTTTATTTTGGCTGTCTCCCACCTGAAATGTGGAAATCGTAATCTCTTCCTCAAATTGCAACACACCTGATATTGATGCAGCCCACTGCTACTACAATAGCATACTTTTACATGAAACCCTTTTCATCCGTACATCAAAATACCTGAAGCTCTCATTTCATGTATATTTTGCCACAAGACCGAATACCAACAAAAACAAAGACCAATTGAGGAAGTGAGCTTCTATAAACACTTGCAAGTGTCAACTTCAGGTTGTCCCCCGTGCCGTTGGTTTGACGGTGTTGGGCACGCTGTAGACAGCCCAGAAGACACTGTCTTTAAGCCCTGCAGCACTGCTGTAAATCCGTGGACCTGAAACCGGACCTTAATTTTCAAAGGGCCTGATGCCCGAGGGGCCGGATAATGTGCGTGACTCCCGAGGGTGATGAGGCAGGCAGAGCCTGCTGCTCCAGGCGCTTCTGAAATACCCTGCCTCAGTGCAAGTATGCTTTCCCGCGTGGAGTGCTGGTGAATATTTTTTAATCTATCTGGCCAGGGTGCCCGAGCGACCGCAATCAGCCTGGGAGGGAAGGGCTGCTGAGGCGGGCAGTGCAGGACCTGCAAAGGTTTCCAAAACATCCTGCCAGCCGCCCTCGGTGCCAGCGAGCGCGACCTCTCCTTTGGCCATGCGTGGAGGAGGGGCTACTCTGGCAGCAGGGGTTTGGCCTGCCGGTTTCCACGCACGTTTTGTGGGTCAGGTGGCCTGTCAGCTTAGGAATTACCTCCTACGTCATTAAGGAAAGCGGTATCTGGCCTGGGACATATTATTAAAGCTGGTTCCCTGCCAGAACTCGTAGGAGGAGATAAAGTCTGTGAGGGCAGGCCCCGCCCCGGGTCTCGGTATTGGGCAGTGAGTCAGTGACTCACTGTGTGACAGCCGCGCCGCGGGTGGGAATTTCAATGCAGGCAGGCAGCAGGGCAGATTGTAACATTGTAGCACTCTCACCCAGAGCACGATCTTTAACTGTTTACTGAGCCTGCTGGCAAGTCTGCGGGGAGCAGCAGAGGTGACACACAGTGTCAGACGTCTGTGCGCGCGCTAGCACCCTGGCGTAGCCAGTTTCAGCGCTGTCAGCAGAGTGCAGTCAGTGACATTAAAATGTGTGACAATGCATTTCAGTGCGGTGATGCGGAACACCACACTGAAATGCGTTAGAGTCACGCCTGATGCGTGATACTTAGCAGGCCTGCGTAGTGCTTGTGAAGCATAGTGTGGGGGAGTAGACAATATGTTGTGTAACTGGGACAGGGCAAAGTTACAACGTGTGTCTGCCCAAACATTGAACTTTGCCTTATGGCAACTGCCGGCCGTTCGCGCCGTACTACTCTATATGAGGGAGGGTGGGGGGGCTTAGCTGGGACTACAGAGGGCTGGTGGAAGCTCGGGCCATATGTCTATACTTAATTATGCTCACTGTGCTTTGTCCTTCCTACATACCGGCGCCTCCATAGCGGAGGGGGGAGGAAAAAGGGATAACGCGCTCGTGTTTGACTTTGAATCAATGGATTTGGGTCCACTGCCATGATGTGTTTCACTTGCAGTTAGAAGAACAATGTGTCTTATGCGCAGGCGCATAGTTCTATATTAAAGCTGCTGCGATATTCTTCTAGTTTCTATGCTATGCCGTCTGGAGTGTCACATCTGGTAACGCCTGCAAGTCCTCGCCCAGTGGCCATATCGCGGACAAACTGTGTGCACTCATGGATCGCTCTGAAGAGGCGTCTGTGGTCTTGGTTTCTCCGGATGGTCGCAGCCGTTTGCAGGGCATCGCGTTTTTCCTGTAGTCTTTGTTCTAAGTTGGGAGCTGCCCCGAGCTGCGCCGGACCTTTCTTGTCTTGTTTCCGGTGCCTACGCCGGTTTCTACGGATGCCCAGTCCAGAGCCAGCAGCATTATGTCGCCTCCTGGGCGATGTGTGGTGCCCTGCAGCTTCGAGCCAGTCCCATACCTCTTCCGCTGCATTGAAGAAGTGTGTGGAACCATCCATAACCACTCGGAGGCGAGCTGGGAATAGGAGTGAGTATTTTATGTCTAGCTCTCGCATTCGCTTTTTGACTGCCATGAACATGCTTCTCTGTTTCTGTACCCCCAGGGAATAGTCCGGACAGAATAGAACTGGGGAGTTATCAACTCTGACCTCCTCTAACTTGCGCAACTCACAAAGTATCGCATCTCGGCCATTATAGTTTAGAAGGCAGAACAGGAATGGACAGGGACCAGTGCCCGGTGGCGGGTAGCCCGGCTGGACTCTATGTGCTCTTTCCACTGCGAAAAAGGGGGAGACCGAGTTTGGTGGCATCAAGGACTGCAGTCAGTTCTCCGTGTAGGTCACCACGTCCCGCCCCTCCGACCCCTCGGGTAGGCCTACCACTCGGACATTGTTGCGGCAAGAGCGCCCCTCCGCATCATCCACCCTACGCTCCAGCATGCGTAGTCTCTCCGCAAGCTTCCGCACCTCAGGGGTCAAAGCCTTAGTGGCTGGAAGGATCTCTACTATTTCCGCTTCTATTTCATCAACTCTTTCAGTTGATTTGCGATGGTCCGAATGTAGCAGCGTGAAATCCGCTGTGATCTTATCTATACGTCCCGCCAGGGATGAGCGGGTTTGTGTAAGAGAGACGCCTATCTGTGTCACTGCCTGGAGTACAGAGTCTATTTTAGATTCCAGCGTGGGGTTCCCCAAGGACTTCTCTGTTACCTTCTCCTGTTCTGACTGCTTGGGAGGTGCTGTGGTCTGCGTAGCCGGTACGTTTGTCACTGCATGTTGTCTGCCCATTGCTAATGCCAACCATGTATGGTCTAGGTGCGTTCGCTGCGTCAGCACAAGGCAGGGCACTGCTCCCCCTGTCTAGTTCAATGGCTGCCTTACTTTATTAGTATAGTCACACTCTGATTCCGTGTGCGAGTATGCGTTGCTCCGTAGCCCCCTCACTGGGTCACCGGACAAGTTTCTATTCAGAGCTGCCTCAATCTCCTGGCCTCCGCAGGTCGTTTGCTCTGATAGCAGAGGGCTCCACTGCGTTCCAGGCTTCACAGGGTTTCGCTTTCCCTCCCACCTCTGTTCTGCATGATGTGGGGAGCGCATTTCACGGGCTCTCTCTACCGTGCGGGCCTGAGTTCGATATAACTCCCGGACCCCCGCAGGCATCTGCACGCGGCATCAGGTCGCGTGCTCCACCAGGCCGTTGTTCCTGTGCCCAGTGTTTTCTGTTGTCCCTGCACACGTCGTTTGGTAGAGCTGTGGTTTCCATAGGGGATAGGCCTGCGTCCCAAGTGCGACTCTGCCGCTTCTGTTCTACGGCTCGCTGCTTCAATTGTTGTCATAGTGTCCTCGCCGGCACCGCTATGCACTGCCCCTGGCCGGGCCCGGTACAGCCCCCGGATCCCCACCTCGTGGTCAGCGCAACAGCTGTTGTAGTTTTCGGTCCCAGGGCGCTTTAGATTGGTACACCGCCTCTAGGTTTAAGTAGCAACTGTATGCTTGCTTCTGGGTGGCCACTAACGCCGCTCTTCACCTCCTGCTCTTGCGTGCTTGCCGTCTGTCGCGCGCCAGCTCCAGACGGGCCCGGGCTCGACTCGGCCCCCGGATCCCCGCTGTGTGGCCCACGCGGCGGCTGTGCGCTCCCTCGGTCCCAGTCCACCTCGGTCTGGGCTCCGTTGGTGCTTTTCTCCCCAGGGTTTTCTGTGTCTGGGCTTTGGCAACACGCCTCGCTACCTCCTGCGCGGGCTCTTTGTGCTTTTACTTCAGAGCAGCATCCGAGTACGGGTCTGTTAACTCCGTTGCCTGTGGCCCCTTCAGTATGGATGCTTGCAGTTCCCTCTCTCCTGGGCGGGATTGTCGGTCGCTAATTGCCGCTGGTCCTGACCTCGATACAGCCCCCGGGACCCAGCCGCACAACTCTCACAGCAATAGCGTGGTCACGCGAACGTAGGGCTCTTCAGGCTGGGCCGCAGTCGGTGGAGTTTCCGTCCAGGGTCCCATGCATCTGGGCCTCGACAGCGTGCCTCGCCTCCACCTGCACCGCTCCCCCACGCTTCTGCCTCTTACAGGTGCCAGGATGTAGGCTTGCCACCTCCGTCGCCGACTGCTTTTTTTCAGTGCCCAGGCGCGTGGATCACTTGCTCGCGGGGCTGCTTCCCGGCAGTGTCCAGCTCGTTGGCCGTTGCAGGGCTGGGGAATCTCGACCGATTCAACAAGATGGCCGCCATCCGCAGTCTGCCCAGGGTCAGACCGGAGCTCACATCAGGCCTGTGTCACGCCCCATCTTCCGAATTCTCAGCCGCAAGATGTATTCCGGTGCTAGCTGTCTGTGGCGCCGGCTCAGGTGTCTCGTTGGCATCAGTGGCTATCGTATTCTTACGGATAAAAGGGCCTCAGTGCGGAGCCGCCTCAGAGCACGTCCGCCATCTTGGCCAGCTTGCCACGCCCCCATCATCTTTTGGTCTGTTGTATTGTCATTCAAATCTTGCTTCTGCACCATACAGCATAGGGCAATGAGTCCGCCCTTGGCCCCACTCATTGTGAGTGACAGTGGTTTGTCTTTGCATTGAAGGTGACTACAGTGCAACATATTATTGCTCTTTAGTCCCTGGGGACATCTTTCCCCTTTTATAAACTGTTTCTTTATAATTGCTTTTTTCTTTTTGTTTATTTTGAAAAGACCAACAGCTTTGTACGCACAAAAGTGTCAGGCTCTCACTGCTGCTAGCAGTACACCTCATCATGTGTGGGCACAGTTGGTGACACCAGTTTTTAAATGGGTTTTAAACCCATTCCGAGATGGTCTCCAATGTTTGCGGAGACATGTGAACTCAGAAATGCCCATCTTTGGTTTGGACTTTATACCAAAAGCCTTTCCTAGGTGGTTGCCCATATACATAGTTGACCATCTTAAAATGTTTTTTGTTAAAGTATAACAAAAACCATTATGAGATGGCCACTCGTGTATCCGCACGCACAGGTGGCCATAATAATTTGCTCTTTGTTGTACTTAAGCATTGATTTACCGTTCCCAGATGCCCAAAGTGTTGCCCTATTAGAACACTTAATTAATGCTAAACTATAGTCAAGAAAATGAGAATTGGCAAAGTCAATACCTATTGGCTTTTCCAACGCTTGTGTAAGAATTACTGGTGTATCCAGAGCTTATTAAGTATTACCTTAAAGCAAAACAGGCAAGTTTTAGGTTGGATATATTGTACTTGACACACAAATGCCATTTTAAAACTTTAAAGGATTCAAATAGTCTTACAAAAGATCACCCTTAAGAGGTATCGACTTCTAAAGCAGTTAGTGTCACTGAGAAGCTATAACAGGAATTGATATGACAGTCTGAAAAGCACAAGGATTTTTTTCATGCACCTTTAAGAGAGCATATGCCTGCATTGCAGGAGCGAATTAGTCCAAACAATTGCCTTTGACGGCAAAACAATATTTTTTAAGTTTAAGAGTGTGTGTGTTGTATGACGCTGTATGGCCACAGATGTGAAAAAGGGGGCTTAAGAACACTTGTGTGCGATACTGAACAATAATCCTCTTTAGGTGATGTCAGTACATTATCAGGATGGTCTTAAATGTGATCATGTTGGTTTGTGTCTGTAATACGGTCTCTCTCAGTAGTGAGAGGATCAGTCAATAACGAAAAGAGATTGCTCCTAAAAGAAGCCTAATTCATTTTTAGATTGAAATCACAAGCAACAAATTGATTGAATCGAAGCTCAGCCCTGCATTTGTTTTATTTAATTTATTTTTAGACCATCACAGCCTACTTGTAGATATTATAGGAATGTACTTTGTGGCATGCTTTTGGAAGGGTTTTACATACATAATAGAATTTTGCTTACAGACCTCAGACCTCAATGGCATTAACTTGAGGTTTTTTTAATTACGTGGCAAAGATAAAGTTGTATTAAATGAGCTGACTAGGGATTTCGGAATGTGGACTTGTATTTATTCATGCTTGAACTGATGCTGAAATTAAAGGATTATCATTAACAAGATGTCTGGAATAGTTAATAGGTTGCAGAGTGACTTTGGAAACTTACTTGAAAGCATTATGCTTGGGATAATGTGTATTATATAGTATTTGATAAGTAAAGGAATTTAACCTCTGAATGATTTTCAATGGAAAATATTTGAATGACTCACTGTGCTAATGTGAGAATGCTTTGAATTTTAATTACAATCATCCAACCGATTTGGAGATATTGCATACAAAGCATTAAACAATCTAGGCCCCAGCTACCTAAATGATAAATTTATTAACTATGTTCCTTCCAGACCCCTTCGATCTGGAGCCAAAGCACTGCTCCAAGTCCCGTGTTTTAATAAAACCCGCTTAGGAGGTAAAGCCTTTTACCATCTGGCCCAAATCTACTGGAATGAACTCCCCTTTCATATGCGTCAATGCACGGACTATCTGGCATTCAGAACGATGCTGAAAACCTCACTGTTCTGAGCGTCCCTCTTTGGCTTTCTACGACAGTCCTAGCGCGGAGATACCCTAATGGGGTGATTCGGGCGCTATATAAATAAGTAAATAGAAATAAAAATATCAATGAATATTTAAACTTCTGTGGCATTTGAGGTTTTTATACAAATGGAAATGTGGCCTTTTAAGAAAATGTCTTAAGAAACCCTCATAATTCATATGCCCTCCCAACCCCTTTCCAATGAACACCGAGGTACAGGAATTATTAGTAAAACCTGCTGTATTGCTTTCTTACTACCATTGGGGTAGTAAATGATTTGCCCATTGCATCCATAAGTGGTTGACCGTCCCTTCAAGAACAGCAGATGGGTGCTAATTCAGAATATGAGCATAAACGTGGGAGGCTTTGACCATTAATGTCATGAATTGTGTTAAGATCAGGCCAGTGTCAAATTGTGTTGTACTTTTATATTGATGGGGCCCAGAATTGCATAGCCATGAGTTAAATAAGTAATGATAATGGTTAAGTAGAGGAAAGCGCCTAGGGTACCCCACCCTCCTCCATGTAAGATTCATTCCATTTGATGTGAGGGGAGCAGCTTAACTTTCTGCATCTTATTTTCAAGTAGTTGTGAGAACCTTCTCGGCAGTACAATTGGATATATTTTGGATTTAAATAGTATGGTCCACTTTATTAAATGCACAAATAAGTCCAAAAGAACCAAAACAGATATTTATCCCTCACTGCAGTCCTCAAGGATTGTCCCTGGCCATGAAGAGAGATTTGTCTCTACACCTTGGATAACAACTTAATTTGATGGAAGCTAGGCAGTCATTTGTCTCCTGATTCCACCAATGCTTGCTTGGAGTATGGGGCTACAGATATCTGCCATTTCAAGTTGAACATATTTGAAATGAAATGGGGGTGTAAGTGGGATACTCCCTAGGACAGGGGTCGCCAACCTTTGCAGTATTAAGTTCTATTATGTTCAATGAAAATCATCCTGAGCTACTAATAGTGCCATACACATAAGAAAAGATTATATTAGTTTCCACCCTATGCAAGATTACCAGCCGTGATCACCTCAGTGCAGGATTACCAACAGCAATGTGAAAAGGCTTTTTAAATTTTGAATACCTCTACAAGGGTAATACATAACAGCCACATCTGCAATGCCCTTGGCACCAAGGTAATATTATTAGTCCTAAATCTCCCAGAGCTGTGTAATTTATGATTCAAATATCAGTTTTAAATATAGCATGGAAATCAGGGGTTTTAAAAAAACACACATTTTCATCTTGAATATTCACTTTTTAATTTTGGTATACATATATTAATTCAACAGAGCAAAAGCTTCTAGATTAGTAGACTGAGCTGCACACATGCATGTTATTCACAGGTAGCTGGAGAGCTACCAGTAGCTCACGAGCTACTCTGAGAAGTCTGCTCTAGGATATGTGAGAGGATTTTTCTTCAGGGATGCAGTTTAATAGACCATCCCCTTTTAACTGTTGCAATGATGCTTTGCCTCTTAGCATGCATTTTTATATGAAAAGGGCGCCACATTTATATTCTGTGAGATCTGAATTATTAATTTAAAGGAAAGAGTTTCAGCACGTTGGTAGTCTAGTATCTTTTCAGGCCAAAGCACATGTTCAATGACAAAACCTGGGCTTCACTTCTGGTAGCTATGGCACAAAGTACCATTCTTTCCTGGAGAGAAATGTATTTTAGGTATCTAAGCAGCACCAAACAATATTAATGTCAAGTAATATACCACTAAACTCCCCAACCCAATTTAATGAAAAGGGGTATCATTTAATAAACAAAATGACATAAAAATGTGCAAAGTCCAATTAAGAGGTTAAACCCAGAGAAAAAAGGTTAAACACCAAGAAAACACAAAGTGCCACTAGCTGAGATGGCGTTGGGGTGGGATAACTCTTGCAAGTCGCACTGGTAAAGAGTTTACCTTAGGCCTTAGTCTTTTTTTATGGCAGTTCTAATCCTCGGAAACGTCAAGGCAGGATACTGTAGCCGGTGGAGATCTCTTAAAGTTTGATACTCGTTCTTTGGGGTCCCTCTGAAGCCTTGGGTTTAGGCGCCAAAAGTGATAGTCTTGAAAAATGTGGCTGACGAAGTTTCTTTGCTGCTGAGGTAACTTTGCTACATCATTCCAGTCTTAAGTTACACCTTCAGATGTAGACACTTTATGGTTCTTGAAATTTTCCAGCGTGGTCAAGGCTTGACGATGTAGCCAATGAGGGCTCCCTGAGACTGGATACGTGTTCTTTGCAGACCCACTGTCTTGAATTTAGTGTCAAAAGGCTGAGCGAAAAAGGCAAGCATGGCTGTTAGAAAACTATCGCTGTTACTTGTGCAGCTCCCAAACAGGTGGGGGAGGCTTTGAGAGAACACGCCATAGTGCAGGAGTCGGAAGCAAGCTCAACCACTCACTCCATTGTGGGCTCCAGCAGTCTTGTGGTTTTTTTCCCAAATGGTCAGCTCTCTCTTCCACAGAAGAGCCTCTCTCTTCAGGCTTTTCTGTCCATGAGGCTAATAGGAGGACAGTTGGTCTGTCCCTTGAGAGTATTTCCAAAGCAAGAGTACAAGAAGAAGCAGGTTTCCCCCTATCCTTCTCGAGGCAGGCAGCAAATGTATGCCCCCTTCTTCTGCCTCTCCCATGTTCAACTGTGTTCTAGGGAGCTGGTGTTCTTATTGGATATATTAGGCAGTGATTGGTGACAATTCTGGGCTTAATCCTAAAAAAAATTAAAAAAAATCCCCAGGCCTACTTTTTCAGTGCTTCCGGTGTTTTTCTGCTAAGCTATCCTAGAAAACACTGCTGTGGGAGTCTTTAGAAAAGGTAGGACCTCCTGGCTAGTATGTGGATCTCAGAATTTCCACTTGGGCCATCATATTTTGTTGGGGCACTCCCCTCAATACTAAGCTGGAAGCAAAGTTATACTAATAATACTGGGTAGCTGGTCCTGAAGCCAAACCACCCACTGCTTGCAGCAGAATCAGGTTAACTTGGAGCAAAATAGCATCAGAGCCCCCCTGGCAGCATAGCCTCCTTTTATATATTGACGTTTCATATTACAAGCATTAGCAATACATATAGTTTAGTAGACCATATTGTGCATTCCAATAGCTATATCCATACACCGCGTTCTGTCAGCAAGTAGGGTGTTCCATGTAACCAATTTCGCATTTGAGTATTGCCAATTCGAAAAAACCAAATATCCCTCATGTCGCCTTCCTACAACCAATACCCTCTCCTGTCCTAAATTCCTCCCTGTTCTCCTTTTATATAAACACGCTGTTCGGGAAGGTTCCAGCCAGTTCTTTGTCAGGGCGATCTGCCATTCCTGTCCCCTCCCACATTCCAACATAAGTAGCCAATAATTACTTCTTTCACCCATCCTGTCAGCAGGCTTCCTAGCCCTGTCTTGACCCGGAACAAAGGTTTCACACCTTGTCAAAGCACTAATTACTGTCACTGGAGAGAATCGAGACCCCAGCAGAATCTAATTAATGAATGTGCAGGCTTGCTTGCAGAAGCAAACCAGTTCTTAGAAAATCATCTTTGCAACAATCTATGTTCACCATTGAATTTGAATTTTGATAAATATTATAACAGCATGTTTATGATCTTTATAGCTTTTTCCTACAATGACTTATCAACGTATGATAGTTGATGTTTAAGCTACTGGTGCTGTTTCCACACCATTTTACTTTGGCCTTACTTTAAAGTTAGATGAGTCATTTGGGGTTATCCAATCTGTGACCATGTTTTAAAAGGCAGAGCACATGCACTGTGACTGTTTGGCAGTTCCCCAGTACCCATAGTCAAAATATGTGTGCCCTAAAGGAAAACAAGCTGGGAGATAGTTAAAAAAAAAACTCTTTTCCACAGCTTTTAATTTTTGGTAGTTGGATTTGTGTTTACTTGCATTCTAAATGTACCCCAGACTAATTTGAAAATGTATTCTGTTGGCTGCTTGCCCACCTTCCTTGGATCAGTAGTTGCCTGTCACCAGCAGGCAGAGAAAGCTCCTAAATGAAGAATGAAGTGACTTTAATAAGAATTGTGCTTTGAAATCTTCTCCAGAGCATCTCGAGGAGAGCTGTGAATCCCCATGTTGGTTTATGTTATTAGGAGATTTTACCATTCACCCTTGTTATCTTCCTCTAAAATGAGATGCATTTTTAACAAGTCTTTTCACTTGGATCACACTAGAGTTGGATCCTTTAAACTCTATATTTTATGAACGTAATCGAGATTGCTCTCTGGAGACGGGGTCTAATAGGCTTTGCTGTCTATGTTTACATGGCGTGGTTGCTTTTCAACCATTGATTTCATTTTTCTTTCAGTTTCACTTTTTAGTTTGATTAGTAACATTAGGATAGTATCTAATGAGCTTAGTGACCATAACCCTGTATTCGTAGCATGTGTTGGCTGCAGATACACATGCTATGCACACTCCTGCCATCTAGTGTTGGGCCCGGACTCTGCCATTTTTTCCCCCAAGGAAGTCTTTTATGGTCGACATAGTGCATTGTCTCTCCTTCTCCTCGAAGCATTGCATATGTACAACGGTTCCTTTGTTCGATTTTCCCCCCTCCCAGCCTCGGGCTTGGACGGACTGCGTTGGTGCTCTGTAGTTTTCGATGACCATATGGCATACGGATGACTGACTTATCCAGCAGATTGTAGATCTACGACGGAGACTAACACACGGCTCCTGCAAACGCTGGTCCTGTGTAAGCATTGAGTGAAAGCAATCCGCTTCCACATTGTTGCCTTCCACACCCGTCGAATGTTTGTCTCTGGGTAATGAAGGCTAAAAAAGACAGTTTATTCAGGAGCTGCCCTCTGTGCAGGGCGAAATACGCCTATTCGGACACCCACAAAACCTGTAATCTGTGTCTGTCGCCAGAGCACAAAGAACATGACTGCGCAGCATATAACCTGTTTAAAATCAAGAAGAAGCTGAGAAGCAGACGAGATCGAAGGTTAACCCATAACATGGAAATGGCAGCGGAGGCCGAGTTCGCCCAAGAAGAAGAGCACAGCGAGGCAAAGCTAGACACAGAGGTAACGGTCGGACAAGGGCATGTCATTACCTGCCCGCACTACATCACCTCCGATGGATCTAGCAAGGGAGAAGAGCCATCGTGCAAGTCGAAGCCACGGCCCATCAGACTCCGAAGCCAGAGTCGGTCCCAGGATGAAGACCACTCCAAGGGCCGTGAGTACAATTTACCCATCTTGTACCAAAAAGATTATACATAAACCTCCCCTCCCATCCACACATCGGTGTGCCTCAGCCCTCAGGCTCTGGTCGACACCAAGAGCATGCCTTGGAGCGGAGACAGGACGAGAAGGTTCTCAATCCTGAATGGGTGACCAGGCCTACAAGGAGGGATGGAACCGATACCAGGTCAACATTGAAGCCGAAACAGCCATCGACATTGAGTCACAAATCGGCATCGACCAAACCTTCACACCAGGCTTCTGCTCCGGACATAGCATCGGATTCGAAAAAACGTTTGGCGTTGTGCCATTCTGACTCGAAAAGCGCATCGATCCTGACAAAGCCTGAACAGCACAGCCACTCTTTGACGCCGAAGAATACCTTGGCATCAACAACCCAGAAGATAAAATCGCCTTCCTTGTCAACAACACTATTGCCAGAGAAACAGGCAAAAACACATTACAAGCCTGGAATGCAAGAGGAAGAAGGCAATGTATTTGTAGGCCTTCATAAACTGATGAAAAAGAAAAGTTATAAGGAAGCATCCAAACGACAAGCAACGGATTCAGATATACCACAACCACTAGCAAAGAAGGTAGCTACTGAGAACAGGGACACACGCCCCATGTCATTAAGTTAACCTTCATCACCACGCATGAGACCACCCTCGCCTACCCTGGAAATGGAGAGAGGAGACAGCCCAGAGCATGAGGCTGATTGCGATGACTCAAGGAGACACAGCACACACGCCCCCTCCACCCATGGGACTACTATATGTTCCTCCCAGACACTGACATTGAGCCATCTGTCCCAAATAAGGTCTCTCCACCGAATGATACCTCTTCGTACAATAGTGTGATTCAAAGGGCAGCTGAATATCACAAGCTACCAATGCACACCACGGAGGAAGAAACAGACTTCTTAGTGGAAACACTTTCCAGGGCAGAGAGAATGGTCCAATACATACCAATGATAGGATCCATGCTTTTTCTCAAAAGAGATTTTTAAAGACCCAGTAAAATCATGAGTGCTTACGCCCAGGATTGAGAGAAAATACAGGCCCTCACCGTTATACCCTCTATACATCGGAGGACACCCTCTGCAGACTCTCTAGTAGTAACTACAGCACGTAAAAAAGCTGTCTCACAGAGCAGACAGCAAGTACATTGACGCTGCTGGGAAGAGAGTGGCGACAGGACATGCCATTCATTGGAGGATAGCAAACTCTGTGGGCCTCCTGTCCCGGTATAATAGAGCAACATGGGACGAGATGGAAGAACTACTACAACATCTCCCAGACCAATATAAAAAGAAAGGGGACAAGCTGGTTGCGGAAGGGAGACAAATCTCAAACGCAACAATAAGGTCTGCACTGCATAGTGCGGACACAGATGCAAGAGTCATCAGTTCTTCAGTAATGTTACGTCACCATGCATGGCTTTGCATATCCAAATTTGAGCCGGAAGTTCTACAACCTATTTTGAACATTCTGTTTGACGGCGAACATCTCTTTGGTTCTTAGGTTAACACACAATTCGAAAAGATCAAAAAGGACACAGAGACCGCTAAATCAATAGGTGCATTACAGGCAAGCACTCCTAAACATCAGCCCTTTCGGAGGTACCAAAGCAGAGGGCCTCAAAGAATAACACGCAGGAAACCCCACGTTACCATCGACAAAAACTGCAATACCACTAGAAAGCTATAAGAGTGTTTAGCATCACAATGGTCACAAGCAGGGGACAAAATGGAGGATGCAGTTTTGGTTTCACCCAAGGTCTACCAGGCTTTACAGTGGTGGAATACACAAAACACACAAAAGGGAAGAGCCTTCAAGGACCCGATCCCGCAGGTGACATTCACAACAGATGCATCACTAATGGGTTGGGGTGCTCACATGGAGGGGAAACATCCTTTACTCCGCATGTGTTACAACGCATGTCATTACCTCGCATTTTTTACTCCGCAAAAACTTTTACTACGCAGGGCTTTACACCGCAGACCATTACAACGCATTCCCCATTACAACGCCCCAGTGGAGTTAGAATAGTAAATTGTGTTGTAATGGACAATGCGTTGTAATGGATTCCATTGTAGAGCCCTGCGTTGTAAAAGCTTTAGGGAGTAAAAAACCGGGGTAATGGTACGCGTTGTAAATGTGTGCGGAGTAAAGTGTCCTATTCCACATGGAGGGCATTACAGTACAGGGTCACTGGTCTGCAGAACAACAAACATGTCATATCAATGCGCTAGAACTAATAGCCATACAATTAGCTCTCAAAGCATTTCTACCCAACATAACAGGGAACAATGTTCTTCTATGCACAGACAATATGACTGCAATCTACTGCATCCAGAAGCAAGGAGGGACCCATTCATTACAGCTATCTCAACTAGCACAAATCATTTGGAAATGGGCCATCAAGCACAAGATCCACCTCCTGGCACAGTACATACCAGGGGTGGACAACTGCCTAGCAGACCTATTAAGCAGGACTCAGCAACAAGTCCATGAGGGGAGATCCACACCCAGGTCCTACAAATATACTTCCTAAGGGGGGGGGTCTCCAACTATAGAGCTCTTCGCCACTGTAGAAAACACAAAATGCCAACACTTCGAATCCAGGCACCCACATCCACAGTCCAAGGGCAATGCACTATGGATGAACTGGTCAGGGATATATGCGTACGCTTTTTCATCTTTCCCAGTCATTACTTACGTGGTCAGGAAACTCAGACAGACTTCACTAACTCTAATACTCATAACCCCAACATGGGCATGTCTACCATGGTACACAACCCTGCTGGAGCACTCCCTAGTATATCACGACAAGCTTCCCAGGATTCCAGATCTTCTAACACACAGTTGGGGGCAGAATCAGACACCCCAATGTAGCACAACTCAAACTAGTAATCTGGCTCCTGAGGTCTGAGAATTCGGGTACCTACAGTTACTGCCAGAATGTATGGTAATTCTAAAGGAAGCCTGAAGACCAACAGCAAGAGCATGTTATGCAGCAAAATGGAAATGTTTTGTTCATTACTGCGCTAACAACATAAACCCTTCCTCACCATCTGAACAGCAATTAGTTACTTGTTGCATCTTCAAAAGGCACATTTGGCATACACATCTATAAGACTGCATTTAGCTGCAATTGCTGCATACCTACAAAACAGGAAACATCAATCTCTTTTTCGTATACCTGTAATTTAAGCATTCATGGAGGGACTTAAGTCATTCCACCCCTTACACCTCCTGTACCAGCATGAACCTAAACATTGTATTAACACAGTTAATGTCCACACCATTTGAACCGATGCATAAATGCCAAATACAATTTCTAGCATGGAAGGTGGCATTCCTTTTTGCTACTACTTCACTGAGAAGAGTCGGCGAAATACATGCACTCACAATTGAGGAACTGTATTTCCAAGTATTTCAAGTTCAAAATTCGACTACGCACAAACCCAAATTTTCCCCCAAAAGTTACATCACCTTTCCATTTAAATCAGACCGTAGACTTACCAGTCTCCTTTTCCAAACCAGAGACAGTTGCGGAAAGGGCATTACATACACTGTATGTAGAATGTGCCCTTATGTACTATGTGGAAAGGACTAAAGCATTTATGAAAACGCAAAAACTATTTGTAGCTTTTTGAAATCCAAGGAAAGGGAATCCCATATCAAAAGCAGAAATCGCTAGATGGCTAGTACAATTTATACAAATTTGCTAAATCAAAGCAAAAAGAATATTACCAACAGCGCCAAGAACTCATTCAACAAGAAAGAAAGCAGCATCAATGACCTTCTTAGGAAATAACCGACATTTGCAAAGCAGCAACATGGACGGACCCATACATTTTTACCCAACACTATTGTGTGGATGTACAAACCAGACAACGAGCTCTAGTGGGACAAACAGTTCTATGCACTTGATTTCAGGCAAAAGCACCATCTGATGCTGAAAGCCACCGCAAGAGGAGTACTGCTTTAAGGTTTATGCATAGCATGTGTATCTGTAGCCAACACATGCTACAAATGGAGTATGTTACTTACCCCGTAAGCATCTCTTCGTAGCGTGTAGTGCTGCAGATTCACATGCACCATCCCGCCTCCCCGGCAGGTTTTCAGCATATTTAACAGCAAACGCTAACTTGGCAGACTATATCCTCACTTTCTGTATGGCAGGGAAAAACATTAGAATCCTACAAAGGAACTGTTGAACATGCGCAATTCCTCGAGGAGGAGAGATGACGTCGGCTATAAAAGACTTTCTCAACAAAAACAAATTGCAGATCCGGGCCCAACACTGGATGGCAGGAATTTGCATAGCATGTGAATCTGCAGCACTACATGCTATTGAATAGAGGCTTTCAGGGTAAGTAACATAGTATTGACTCTCATTAAGTTGGATTTCATTGCCTTTTAGGCCCCCTGATAGTGTTAGCAATAGTGGGGTTAAGTCGTTCAATGTGGCCAGGAGACTGAGGTGGTCAAGGGGTATTCCCACAGCTTTTAAAACTGATTTGTTTACTAGCTGTGCCGATACTTTATTAGTTTGACAGAAGACTATCCAGCCCAGGATATTCTGGGTGCTATTGACATGATTGCTAAAAAAAGATTTGGACATGTTGACCATCAGATTCCAACTGACCTATGTATTAGTGACCCAGATGTGTAGGCTCCTTTGTTTACCCAGACTCTTAAAGGCGCAGTAAGGGCCGTCCCGTTACCATCATGGTCCACTTTTATTATACTGCTTTATAAAAAGGGTGATATAAATGCACCCCACTGTTACAGGTCCATATCGCTGGTCGATTCTGTTGTGAAGGTTATGGGCAGGGTACTCCATATGAGGTTGTTGATCTGGGCGGAGGAAAATCAGATTCTTTCTGACTTGCAGTATGTCTTTAATCCTGATTTGAGTATTAATGGTCAGCGTATGAATTTGTATCTCATCAGTGGTGAAACAAGTAGTATGCAGTTCCTGGGAAGGGCAGGGAGACGGATGGGTGGGGGGGGCAAGGAAGCTGGGTGTTTCAGGTGTGGAAAGTGAACCGGGAGTGGGATAGCTCCTATAAGGAGCAAGGACACTCGCACGCCCAGAAAGGTGTCATGCTTCATCATAGGGCAGCTCCTTGTTGGGCCGGCGCTGCAATGCCCAACGGGCCCCGCAGGGGGGCTCTTTGCCGGAGGTCTTCTCTGGTTGCCGCCGTGAAGCCAAATAAAGGGATGCGGGGGCGTGTGTGAGATGAGTAGAAATGGGAGTGAAAAGGTGCGTCTAAAAATAGCTATGGGATTCCAAAAACAGCTTTATTCATTGGATACTGATGCTATGGTTAAAAACAACCGATTATGAAAGTCATGGCAGGCGGGGAAAATTACACCTGCTGCAGCTCAAAGTGATGTGTGAATGGTGGAAATGGTCGACATGTTTCATGCCCGAGATATCCAGTAGGATTTATGGCATTTCTTCAGGACCGGGGGATCCTCATCTACCCTAATGGGGACGGACAAAAGGTGTACTAAGAGATTCGGTCCCCTATGATCTGGGCTCATGTCGTAATCCAAGGTGCAAGTGGGAGTGTGTGTAAAAAAAAAAAAAGTCTACCTTCTGGCAAACACCTGGAGGGAAAAAGAGAGGTAAAATATTCACAATCATAGCAGGATGGGGGAGTTGTAAACCCCAACACATGGCTTAGTAGCAAGAATTCAGTATGAAAACATGAGTGACGCTCCAAACCTGTGGTGAATATACAAAGACATGCAGACATATACAAAAAAGATCATGCATTATATGTGGCAGATCCGCGCTGCGGTAATGTGCCCAGGGCTATGGGATCGTCCTGCGGGGGCAGGTAGAGTGCTACCACCGCAGCAGTGTCCTCTGGCAAGTATTTCAGATAATACTGGAGGCAGACTCACCTGGGATGGGGGAAGACCCCAACCTTGATGTCCAAGATACTCGCACACTGGTGAGGGGAGAACAGCCTATTACATGGAGGCATAATGAGAACAGTGATCAAGGGACTGTGCGCATATAGTTGCGTGTAGTGCAAAAAGATGTGTATGTAATCTGCTGTAGTAGGCTGGAGGTGGGAGGTTTCAAAGCTGTTCAGGGTCCACGGGTGATCTGCCGGAGATGCCCCGTGGGGAACCAACTCAGATGGTGGTGGTCATATGGCGTGCTATGACAGGGTAGGTGTGGGCTCCCCTCTACCATAGGCAAGTGTGTCCAGACGCTAGAATGGCGAGATAGCAGGCCAGGGGGAGCAGACAGCACGCTAAAGTCACCAATCATCACCAATAAGTGCACAATAGCCACACTAGGTTTTGTCCATATGGCCTTTATGGACCTCATGTCCACTTTTTGACTGTGTCAGTTGGGTAAAACTTCGGAATATCCGCTTGTCCTTGGGGGTGGACCCTGTGTATTGTACTTCTTGAGTGACCTGCCATGAGTATATCAGCAGTTGTTCGCAATTATACTGGTGGCTCCTGTTGAGATGTTTTTCATCTTAGGAGAGGGGTTCATCATGAATGCATTTTAGCTCCATTTTAAGGTCAAAGCCTACCAGACAGCACAGCTGTCTGGTTTGCTAAAGACATCTTATGAATATTCAGAAAGCTACCTTGGAATGTATTCCGCCCTTGCTTACCATTGGCTTTGTGGTGTGTAACTCACATTTTCTGGCTTTCTATTTGCTGGCTTTATTTGCTTTATTTAGGCTGTCCAGCTTGAGTATGTCCCTCCTATTGCCCAAACCTTGTTTACTGTATTCTTCCACAAACTCGCTTTCTGTAAACCAGCCTTTAAATCTTGTTCTTATTTTGTCACATTTGCTGTGCATTCAAATACAGAGGTGAAATGTCAAGCTCTCTTCTGAGGGAGCTGTGTGTTTTCTTTCTCGGACCTCAGTGAGATAATTTGTGGCAATCCTGCTGAGTATCCATGTAAGAGGAGAAGATATAAAATGTTTTCTCACACACACACACACAGCACCCCCGATGTTTCAGAATTAGTACAAATCAAGCCCATTTTTTGTCATTCTGAAGTGTGGTGGAAACAAATATTTGAAAACTTTCAAACCACGTCAGTACACTAGGTGATGACAGGCACAGATTATTGTTTGTGTGCAGTAAAACCGTATTTCAGTGCATATGTAATGTTGATATCAATTGAAAATGTGTTGTCTGTAATGACAGTGCACTACCACACCATGCATACTCCACACTGTCACTCCACTCTATGCCCTCCCACTCCACGCCACTCCATTCTACTATACTCCACGCCTCTCCACTCTAATACACTTCTTTTGCCACGCCACTCGGCTCCATGCTACTCCAGTCTATGCCACTCACTCCCCAACACAACACGCCGCTCCACTCCACTCTATCCCCCTCTACTCCACCCCAATCTACCCTACCCAACTCCACTCCAAACTATCCCACCCCAGTCTTCCCCACCCCACTTCACTGCAATCTACTCCACTCCAGTCTACCCCACTCCACCCAGTCTACATCACTCCTCTCCAGTCTACCCCCCCAATCAATCCCACTCCAATCAACCTCACTTCAATCTACCCCACTTCAATCTACCACAGTCTACCCTACTCCACTACGATCCAATCTACCTGACTCCACTTAACTCCAATCTATTCCACTTAGTCCAACCCAGTTACCCAACCCCACTACAATCTACCCCACTCCCACTCTGCTCTAATCCACTCCAATCTTCCCCAAACCACCCTACTCCAATGTACTTAATCCAACCCACTCCGGTCTTTTAAGTTTTACATATCCTGGTAGTGAAAAACCCCTAAATTCTGTGAGGCCTACTCCTCCCATTGGATAACATTGGAGAATCCTTATTACATATAATATCTGAAAGAGACACGTTAGTGACAGATTCCTTACCTTAGAATATCCCCAGGCGTCAGGCTGGATCCGGAAAGTTTTTGCGTAGCAGTACCCTTGCGCGTCGGTAGGCGGCGGCTCCGCGTCCGTCGTCGGCGTCGTGATCGCCGGGATGACGTCGCGGGCAGTACTTAGACGCCGCCCCTGCGCGCTGACGTCAGTTCTTCTTTTTCCGCGCCAGTAAGCGCAGATCCGGGAAGAGCAGTGCCCTAGTCCATTTTTGACTAACTTTTTTGTGAATTTTTCCACTGTTTCTTTATCGAGTCTTCACGACTCCTAGGTGTCGTAGGGATGCCCGGCTTCAAGCCATGCGACGCCTGTGGTCGCATGATGTCGATCACAGACCCGCATCTGGAGTGTCTCTTCTGTCTCGGCCGAGACCACGACACGAAGTCGTGCCCTGACTGCCGGAAACTTCACCCGAAGGCTTTGCGAGAGCGGTCTCGAAAGCTACTCGAAGTCCGGCAGTCGGCTCCGCGCCGCACCAAGCCCGGTCCCGGGAGAGGTCGAGGGGCCGGTCGCGGAGTCCCCGCCGGTTGTCGGAGTCCAAGTCTTCGCGCTCCTCGGGTAAGTCGAAGCACAAAAAGTCTAAGAAGCGTCATCGCTCTAAGACTTCGCCTCGCCGGTCTCGCGACTCGGCTGAGGCCCCAGTCGACACCGTCCCCGCGGCCCCAGACATGCCTATGGAGCCGCCCCCGCATTACCCGTCCTTTCCGGGTTTGGGGGCGACTCCGGCCGAAATACAGGAATTCCTGTCGGCCATGGCCCGCCTCTTCGGGCCTCAAGGTCCCTCCGGTGCGCCTTCGGGCCCTGCGGGCCCTGATGGGGTTGCTCCGGCGTCGCCCGTCGACTCCGGTCCCGGCGCCGCCTGTCCCACCAGCCTTCATCCCGGCCTCGGCTCCGGCCCCGGCCTCGATCCCGGCTCCGGTGGTACCGCAACCCCCATCGACGCCGGTTGACCTAACCACGCCTCCGCCGACGCCGATGTCCCCGGTGCCGTTCCTGACGCCGTCCGGGGCTCCGGATGGCGTCGGTCCCCGGCTCTCTCCGGCTCCGGACATGGAGCCGGACCGACGTCGCTCGACGCCGGCTCCGGCGCCGATGAGACCTTGGATCCCAAATGTCCCTCCTCCTCCATATTTTGAACCTGAGGAGGAACAAGAGAGCTGGGAGGGGTCTGAGGACCCTCTCACACAACAGTGTGAGTATGATCCGGACTGGGCTGAGGAACTTGGGGATGCCAGTGGTCTAGACACCTCCCCTGACACTGGCATGCGGTCTCCTCCCGTGGCTACGGAGGAGGGAGCTAATTTTGCAACGGTGTTGCGTAGAGCAGCGGGAGCCTTACATCTCCAATTGCCTACTGTGGCTGTCAGGACTAATCTCCTGACGGAAGTGCTTCAGCCGGCGGCTTCCTCCTCGGAGACTGTGCTGCCGTTTAATGATGCACTCACTGACGTTCTTTGGGTGCCTGGTCCAAGCCCACCACAGGGGCTCCTGTGGATAGGAACGTGGCCCGACGCCATCGCCCTGCTCCGGGCGACCCCTTGTTTCTCTCCCAACATCCCACCCCTGAGAGCTTGGTTGTCCAAGCCTCTGCCTCCCAAACCGCCTTCCCTACCGCCCCTCCGGATAGGGAATCCAAACGCCTGGACCAATTTGGGAAGAAGGCTTTTTCTTCCTCCAGTGCTGGCTTGCGGTCCGTCAACACCGCTTGCCTTTTGGGCCGATATACCCACTCCCTGTGGGATTCGGTGGTGGCTGTTTTGCCGCAGTGTTCTGAGGAGGTCCAGACACTGCTTACCCGCGCCATTGCGGAAGGGTGAGATGCGGCTAAATACACCATACGTTGTGGCCTTGATACCGCCGACTCGCTGGGCAGATCGCTTGCGACGACGGTGGCGCTACGTCGCCACGCCTGGCTGAGAACAACTGGTTTCTCGGGTGATGTCCAGAATACACCCATGGACATGCCCTTTGATGGAGTCGGTCTTTTTGGTTCAAAGGCAACAATGCGCTGGAGCGTTTTAAGGACTCACGGGCTACTGCCAAGTCCCTGGGCCTTTCTGTTGTACGCCCTCCGCTAACCTCTGCTTTTCGCCCCTTTTGTGGCCACGGAAGGGGCGCCCAGTCACGTCAGCTGCCCAGCCACCGGCCCGCGCAGCAAGCGTCTTCGCGTGGCCGAGGACGTGGATACCGCCGTGGCGGTTCGGGCAACCAGCGTGCGGGTCAGGCCACCACCTCCAACCCGTCCGCAGCCTCCAAGCCCTCCTAGTCCCTCCTTTCAGGTGCACAGCACGCCAGTAGGGGGCAGGGTCCGCCATCACCTTCACCACTGGCGTCCCATCACCTCGGACAGGTGGGTCTTGGACATTGTCCGAAGGGGCTACTCCCTCCCCTTCGAGACCAACCCCCAGCCATGCCACCTCAATTCCACTGCATGTCAGGGGATCACTTGGTGCTTCTGCAGAAGGAAGTCACGGCCCTCTTGGCCAAGAGGGCCATCGAGCATGTTCCGACCCCAGAAGTAGGACGTGGTTGCAACTCCCACTACTTTCTGGTGCCCAAAAAGGACAAGGAGGACATGCATCCTATCTTGGACCTCCGGAACGTCAATCGCTTCCTCCGGAAGGAGAAGTTCAAGATGCTCACCCTAGCTCAGGTCTTGACTGCCCTCGACCCTGGAGACTGGTTGGTAGCGTTGGACTTGCAGGACGCTTATTTCCACATCCCCGTCCTGCCGGCCCACCGGCGTTACCTACGGTTCAATGTAGGCCTCGAGCATTTTCAGTTCACCGTGCTCCCCTTTGGCCTTACAAGTGCCCCTCGGGTGTTCACGAAAGTGATGGCGGTGGTCGCAGCTCATCTGCGCCGGGCAGGGGTTCCAGTCTTCCCCTACCTCGACGACTGGCTGCTGAAGGCGGGCTCGTCCCAGGCAGTCGTCTCCCACCTCCATACTACGGCCGAACTCCTGCACTCGCTGGGGTTCTCCATCAATGTGCCGAAGTCGCATCTGATTCCTTCTCCACAGCTCCTTTTCATCGGAGCAGTTCTGGACACGACGCAGTTTCGGGCCTATCCTCCCGAACGGCGAGTCCGGGATATTCAGGCTATGAGTCCAATCTTTCAGCCTTTATCCTGGGTTTCGGTACGGATGACCCTGAGGCTGCTGGGCCTCATGGCCTCCTGCATCCTGCTGGTCAATCATGCCAGATGGCATATGCGGGCTCTGCAGTGGGACCTGAAGTTCCAGTGGGCGCAGCACCAGGGCAACCTGTCCGATCACGTCCAGATCTCGGAGGGGGCTGCAAAACAGTTGCAGTGGTGGCTCTCGAACCGGCAATGGGTCATGGGCAGATCCCTCTCCCTTCCCCAGCCAGAGCACACAGTTGTGACGGACGCGTCCCTTCTGGGATGGGGCGGTCACATGGGAGAGGCGGAGATCAGAGGCCTCTGGTCTCCTGCGGAGTCTCAGCTCCATATCAACCTTCTGGAGCTCCGTGCGATCCGACTTGCACTCAAGGCATTCCTTCCCTCTGTCAAAGGGAAGGTAGTGCAGGTGTTCACAGACAACACCACCGCCATGTGGTACTGCAACAAACAAGGCAGGGTGGGGACGTGGACCCTCTGTCAGGAGGCTCTGCGCCTCTGGACTTGGCTGGAACATCAGGGCATGTTCCTGATGGTTCAACACCTGGCAGGTTCCCTGAACGCCAGGGCGGACGAACTCAGCCGCAGGTGCATGATGGATCACGAATGGCGTCTTCACTCGGAAGTGGCGCAAGGTCTCTTTCTGCAGTGGGGAGAGCCTTGGTTAGATCTATTCGCCACCGAAGAGAACGCGCAATGTCATCAGTTCTGCGCGTTGGAATTTCCAAGGCGGCACTCGCTCGGCGACGCTTTTCGTCGCAAGTGGAGTTGCGGTCTGTTGTACGCCTTTCCGCCTATACCACTTCTACCCAGAGTGTTGAAGAAGATTCGGCGCGACCGGGCCCAAGTCATCCTTGTGGCTCCGGACTGGGCTCGAAGAGTTTGGTATCCCGAGCTACTCAGTATGAGCGTCGATCACCCGATCCGTCTGCCTCTTCGGGAGGATCTTCTGTCGCAGCAGCAGGGACGGTCCTCCACCCGAACCTGTCCAGCCTCCACCTGCTTGCGTGGAGATTGAGCGGCGGCAGTTGATTCCTTTCGACTTGCCTCCCGAAGTTTGTGATGTGATTCTGGCAGCCAGGCGTCCCTCCACTAAGGTGGTATACGCCTGATGGTGGAACAAGTTTGTGGCATGGTGCACAGCAAAGGCTGTGAATCCCCTCTCTGCCCCTCTTTCTGAGGTTCTTCTGTTCCTTCTTTCACTGGCCCAACAGGGTCCTGCCCTGGGTACCATCAAGGGCTATCTTTGTGCCATTTCGGCCTTCCTCAGGCTTCCTGATCAGCCCTCCCTTTTCAAGTCCCCTGTTAACAGATTCCTTAAAGGCATTACACACCTCTTCCCTCCTGTTCCGTTTGTGATGCCTCAGTGGGACTTGAACTTGGTTCTTACCTTTCTTATGTGCGCTCCCTTTGAGCCTCTACATAACTGTCCTCTTCGTCTTCTGACTCTGAAGACAGCCTTTCTGGTGGCCATCACCTCCGCTCGGCGGGTGAGTGAGCTCCAGGCTCTATCATGCAAACCTCCCTTTCTGTCTGTCCATCCAGACAAGGTTGTTCTTAGGACGCGTCCGTCCTTCTTGCCAAAGGTGGTTACTGCCTTCCACATTGGGCAGACCATCACTTTGCCCACCTTCTTTCCGCCTCCGCATCCTTCCAGAGAGGAACAGAGGCTCCACCGTCTGGACCCAAAACGTGCGCTTTCCTTTTATATCAACCGCACACAACACTTCCGGGTGGATGACCAGCTCTTTGTTGGCTACGTGGGCGCCAAAAAAGGTTGGGCGGTGCACAAGAGAACCATCTCCCGCTGGGTAACCTTGTGTATCAAAGCCTGCTATTCTTTGGCTAAGAAGGAGCCTCCTGTTGGGCTGCGTGCCCATTCCACCAGGGCAACGGCTGCTGCCACAGCTTTGGGCCGCGGTGTTCCGCTGCAGGATATCTGTCAGGCAGCTACGTGGGCCTCGCTGCACACGTTTACAAAGCATTACTGCCTTGACAGTCAGGTCCGGAGGGACGGCTTCTTTGGCCGTTCTGTCCTCCGAGACTTCCTTGTCTGATCTTTGTTCGCAGACCCACCACCGGGGTTGGTATTGCTGGGGTATCTATTCTAAGGTAAGGAATCTGTCACTAACGTGTCTCTTTCAGATGCACAAGTTACTAACTTGTGTAACGATATATCTGTAAGAGACAGTAGTTAGTGACAGATTCCTACCGCCCACCCATCCTCCCCGTTCTGCGAACTGATTTCTAGGGTTAAGGACATCCCTTTCAGGGCCCTAGTATTTTTCAGACACCTATGTCAGCTTCTTGCATGGCTCTGCGTTCCTGGCGCGGAAAGTCGTGTACAGAACTGACGTCCAGCGCGCATGGGCGTCGTCTAAGTACTGCCCGCGACGTCATCCCGGCGATCACGACGCCGACGACGGACGCGGAGCCGCACGACGCCGCCTACCGACGCGCAAGGGTACTGCTACGCAAAAACTTTCCGGATCCAGCATGACTCCTGGGGATATTCTAAGGTAAGGAATCTGTCACTAACTACTGTCTCTTACAGATATATCGTTACACAAGTTAGTAACTTGTGCAAATGCGCTGTAATTTCCAATTGGGATCGCTTAGCGATGTCCTGTTTGGTGTCTTTGGAATTGTAGTGAAATACCCTATTAATGGTGAAGTCTGGTGTTTGATCACAGTTTTCAAAATGCCACATTTAGAATGTTGCCATTGTTCTGACCTTAGCTCTTTTGTGCCTGTAGCCTGGCCTGGCCTGGGTCACATGACTGGGTGTAACTGACAGTTAGACTTTGTGAATTCCTCCCAGACAGTCGTACAATAGATGGATTAGCTATGCCTGAACGGCCAACTGCTGGCAGGATGGGAGGGGTGGAGCTGAGCTCAGCCCCACTGGCCACTGAATAGCCTCTGCTCTGCCTTCACGCAAAGGGCCTAACAACTCCACCTTGTCACGGCAGCCAGCTTGGAGCCAGGGCAGGGGAGTCAGGAAATTCCTTGCACTTCAAAGAACTTTCCTAGAAGCTTCTCCCATCTACCAGAGGAAGGGCACCAGGGTATAAAAATAGGACCTTCGGACCCACTCTTCATTTAACTACTGGACCTGCTGAAGGACTCGGAGGACTGCCTGTTCCTGTGACCTGCTGTGCACTCTGCTAGACTGCTGCTGTACTTGGAAGGACTGCTTTGCTGTCTAGAGCCTGCCTTGAACCTTCAGAGGCCAGCCCTGCCGTTGAGTCCTGCATCTTCACCTGCACCCAGGACTACTAGTGTGACTCCAAGTTCTAGTTTGCTGGCCTCCTGTTCAGAGCCACAGGAACACAAAAGGCTCCCACCATCTTGAGCCCGCACCTGGACCCAACTTGAGTGAGTTCTGAACCCCTAAATGCTGACTCACCTTGCTGGGTAAGTCCAGGACCCTTGGTTGTGGTGCTAAAGGTGCCCAGATGGCCAAAACTGAGGACTTAGAAAAATGTTGGTAAAAAAAATGCTCTGAGAACCATAAGGAGACCGGGACCAACCTACTCGCCTATCCGACCAAGGTGTATCACTGACCACATTGACTGAGTGGATTCTCCCGCTATGTTCTTCTCTGCTGCAGCAAATCCTTTTCAGTGGTCCTTCGCCAAAGAGGTATCCGACCTTGTGGAGCTGTCTTTGGCTACAGCCCTCTGCCTCGTCCCCCTGGAGATTTTCAACTCCCATTTCGACTGCTTAGTCCGAACATAAAAATCTTAACCACAGCTTTGACCCAAGGCCATCTGATGATGATATCCCCTCCTCAGGTACCTCCTGCAGGTACCTCCTGCAGCCTTCCCCCACTGAACTTTATCTTCTCAGACACTTTTTCTCAGAATTTCTTCTAAGTCCAATATTAAGTGCTGACCGGGTCCAATCTGCTTCTTGTATCCGAATTGCACTCCATCGCGGTCAGACATATTTTTCGACTTGGTCCTGGTTTGCGCAACTAGATGTCCATGGTTGTCGCTTTGATCTTTTAGGCGCTAGTTTTTACTAAAAACTTTAACAATTCATAACTCTGGGTCTATGGATTGCGGTATTGATATCAAATAACTTATTCAAATTTGCTCTGTTACCCAATGTATATATGGAATAAGCCTCTGTTCCTATTATTCAGCTGCCTTTCAGTAATTGCATTTCAGACACAGGCCCTTCTATAATATATCTGGCCAGGCTACTAGTCTAACATCTAATATAAGGTTTTAGTGTGCTTTTCGACTTTGCATAAGATTCTCATTCGAGACCTAGAAATAGTGATTGTCGGGTGAAGCATCACCTCGGAATTACTGGTGAGGGTAAGATATGCATTGTGAAACTCCACAGATGGATTTGTATTTCACTACTACCCCATGTCTGATCGCAAATTTGTTTAAAAATAAAAAACTGACGTTCACAGACTACATTTTCTGTTAAAGAATTTCCTTTGTGCCATGGCTAAGATGCTTCCTTGATCAATTGCATGGTCCCTGAAAGTCTCTGTTCATGATTGATATAACTTCTGTACTTAAAAAAAAAAAAAAAAAATGTAGTCACCTGTTTCCTTCCATAATTACAATATGACTTGTTGCAGCATCTACCAGCACTATAAAGAAAGCCCTATTTTATATCCATAATGCTCATTGTCATGGTGTGCATGCGTCTTCCTCTTTAGTGTGTGGGTATTAAAATTATTTAAATTAACTTTGTTGCAAACATTAATAAACTACACACAACCATTGGGAGAACAGCCAAGATCATGCTTCGCGAGTGACAGCATGCACATTTTGCATCAACAAGCAGTCACAGCAATGATTCTCCTTTTTTAGGTCTCGCCTAGGCAGCGCGCATGCGCTGCTGTAGGAGAGGGCCTTTAGGAATCGGTCTTCACTTTTCAAGCACTCGTGCTTGTGGCAGCATCCACCTTGCGGGAGCGAGCAGCAGCGTGCAGGGGCCATTCTGTTTGTAATTAACGTGGCCGCGCCGCTGCTCGCTCCCGCAAGGTGGATGCCGCCACAAGCACGAGTGCTTGAAAAGTGCAGACCGCTTGTTGAGGTTCTGCATCTGGCGCCGTATATGGCTCGTGCGCATTGCATGCTTTTGCACTCCCGCCTGGCATTTGCTTATTACTTCAAAGTCTCCAACAGTGGTGGCACATATCGGAGACAGCAACTGCCAACATTCCGCGAAACTTCACAACAGGTGGAAGGGTCATTCCTCATACATTGTGTACGATTACAAGCAGCACGAAGACGCCGTGGGAGTGCAGGCATTTCAGAATAGAGCATCAGCTTAAAGAATTTTCGAAAACTTTAGGAAGTCTGAGGTTCAAAACTGCACAGCAGATGCTCAAGAGAAACGCGCCAACACCACGACAGCCCTGCATTAATAAAGGCGCATTTCTTGCTCTGTTACGGTTTCAGAATTTCCCACAAACTGGACACATGCAGACCGCGCTCAAATGAGTGATTTCGCAAATTTGGTGTGAAAGGTTTCCACACCAATACAGCTTCAAACAGACAAACGGCATGCTATTTGAGTAGCTGCTTGCATCACGTTAAGAGACCACAGTTACGATGCATGGTTGCGTTCAAGGGGTAGCACCATGCAAGCAAAGCAAGTGAGCCTAACCCTCCCTAAAAGCATCATTAACTCTTATCCGAGCATCTATCCTTTCATCGATCTGCTGAGATCCACCGTTTCGCCTTTCTATTCTCACCCATTCATTTTTCATCCATCCATTCATCCATCATTCAATCGCTTCCCATTCCATCAATCCACGGGCCCTTCCACCCAACCCTCTGTTCATTCATTTATGCATGCATCAATCCAGACATGAATCCATCCATCGAGTTAGCCATCCTTCAAGAAATCCATCTAACCATTAGTTGATCCTTTTGTCCATCTATTCACATTCTCACCTTTTCATTTACTCTGTCATCCTTTCAGCCATCCAGCCACAATCCATCCTTTCACCTCCCATCCATCTTTTCATCCTTTATTATCAGCATTCCTTCCTTTTTTACCCTTCCTCCACCCTTCCCTCCTTTCATTTTCCTATCTACCCATCTTTCTTCCTCGCTTTCACTTACTTTCCCATTTTATCATCTGCGTCCGTTGTCCCCATTTTCTTTCATGGGTGCGGGTATTGCCTTATAGCGTTAAATATGAACGGTTGCAAATAAAAGAGGTCCATAAAGACCCCCACTCTCGCTATAGCTGCTGAAGCAGAGGGTTCACCTTGCCCCTTGCTACATTACTTCTAACAATCTTACCTAGCAGGCTTGAAAAAACATGAAGTGCTTCAAAGCATGGACAAAAGATTTCTCTCTTGGACTTCAAGCTCTGGAACTCACACTCTAGCACAAACAGCTCAATCAAAGTTCAGGAAGGCTGAAGACCAGTTTTGCCAGTTGAACACCGATTATGATGATGGAAGCAAACGGACTGCAGGAAGGACACATGTTGAGAACTGGCAGCACTTCGGTAAAGGGCATTTTAAACACCAATTTCGTCACTTACAGAGAAGTTAGCCAATGGCTGAGGTGGGCTGATCCATTGCCCCATGTTGTATGATGTAGTGGGTGGAAAACAGCCCAATAGATGGAGAGTACTGGCTGAAAGCAAGTATATTATACATATAATTTTAGTAAAATCAAAAAGGTCTTGGGCTAACGCAAGATCTATATGTAGTCAAAGACTGTAAACATTAGGCTTTTAAAAAACAAAGATTGGTACAAATAAGTTTGAATGTCATTTCATAAATATTTAACACTATTGTGGAATATGTGCACATTGCAGCCAAAGATTAGAGACGAGCAGCCAATTTTATCAAGTTTTGACAAAGTAGGTTGTTTTTGCTTTGGTATAGTGAAAAGATTCTGTTGAGTTTCAGCTGGCAAACAAGACAGGTACCACACTGGCAGCAAAAGGGAAAAATTATTAAACATCATCACCACATATGGGGGTGAGTGTGCCAAGTGAGGGAAAGAGAAGTAGGCATGAGGTTGTGGGTTACATGAAGGTGCAGGGTTAATAACAGGGCGTGTGTGAATCAGATGGTGGGAGACAGACCATGGGAAGTGAGGCAGGGCAAGAAGGCACAGAGTAGCATGGGTCTGGGAGCACTGATCTGGAGAAGCAGGTTGGGGAGGCACAAGGATGTTTGGGGGAGGTGGGTAGGAGTGGTCCGGCCAGTGCTTCACGGCCTGGGTAACCCTGCTTCATTCCCGTCTATGCTCTGATGGACAGACATACAGGGGAACAAAACTAAGTTGCTGTCCTCTCTATTCTCACCCAATGCGTGACATAGCCAGCCGTACATCACCCGACATCCTGGATTGCTGCATCAGTACCCCCTGCACAAATGGTCAGCTCGCCCTCCTATCTCAGGAGAGAGCCAACTATAGCATCCTTGTCAAGTATGCCTTTTTAGCCATGTCCTGTCGCTAATAAGCAAAGGGTCACACAACTCCCTTCTTCAGGACCAGACGCATAGATTTGCTTTTCAACTCCTGATTTTCTGAAGGATTCCTTTATACATTCCACAGGGACCCGGTAGCCACTCAACAAACAAGCATTGGCATAGCCAATAGGTCTCGCTTTTGGGACCTTATAAGTATTTAGTTATGCAGCACAATATCCTTGGTGCAACAACATTAACTGTTGCATGGCTAAACACTTATAAGGTCCCAAAGGCGAGACCTATTGGCTATGCCAATGCTTGTTTCATGCTGACAGTGGATCAGCGGCGGTGTCCTCTGGACAATAACACCTTCTGTCGACAATCCTTGGTGGGGGATCTGTATGTGTTTAAGAGCACAACTTGTCCTTAAGTTTTTCTTAAGGTCAGTTGAAGTGTGATGACATCAGGGGAGATAGCAGCACCGGAACACCTGGCCAACATCACAACTATATTATCACCCGCCCAGTTGTAACGAAAGAGGAATCCAGTTAGTCTCCATGGGAGTTTTGCAGCAGCCTCTCCTGCCTTCCCATTCGAGCCGTATATGCAGCAACTGTGTAAGGACTAGTACAGCACATGTGTTCATGAGTGTGATAATGGAAGACTGCCGGAAAAGACTGGCTCCCTCTCCCCAAGGACTCTGATGATGCTGACACAATCCACACAATCCTCTTTCACCTAGAGCGTGTCCCACTTGTCACTGCTGGAGCACTGAATTGATTGGAAGCATAACTTTCAGGCCAGGGAAGTGTGTGTGTGTGTGTGTGTGTGTGTGTGTGAGATCCTCCTCTCATTCCCTGGGTGAAGGTGCCCCATTCTCCAAAAGCAGTGCCTCAGCGACTGAGCTCTCTCAATCACAAAGATAGCTTGTCCAGAGCTTCTCTTGTGTCCTAGTGTGCTGACAAGAAGAGTGAAGTGGGGCTAAGTTTAAGAGCTCTGAGAATAGGTGGCCTTCCTTAAGCTATCCTCTCCCACCACCTTCGATCTTTTTGTTCAATCTTTATTAAAAAATGACTTTAATTTACTTTTATTCTTGCATTGTTAGTTGTTACCGTTGCTTGTTGACTCTGCTGTGGTTAGGTAGCAGGACTAAGAATATTCAATATTTGTTCAGCTTGTTTAATATTTTTCAGTGCTGTTTCACCGCCATCTTCACTGGTTAGGGAAAATGCTTCAGTGAGATATAGATAACTTTATGGCTCACACTGATATCTGCTTCTTAAATTGCACTTCCAATGCAGTCAGAGCTATAAATCTACAAACTGTCATTAGCTGATCCAAGGGCACATGGTCTTCGTCATTGCTGGCAGAGAGTGCCCTGACTGCATGTTGGCATAACCTGTGTGCCCTTCAGGTTTGACAGCGGCAGGGTCATCTGTCTGGCAGGATGTCAACGGACGCTGCTTCAGCAGATTCTCAGAGCTTTTTCCTCATTACAACTGTAACAACATTGGACTGGATCTGGTCTTTGGTCATTTGAAAATTCATAATTATTCACCCTCCGTATTTTGAATCAGAGTTACACCATCTTCAGGTGTTATTTTTTAATGTGCCTTTAGAACTTCTACAAAATGAGATACAGCTGTTTGGATTACATGTCTTAAATATGCCAATAATGCAGTGTAGCTCAGCAAGCTCTTCAGACACAGAGCAGTGTGCCAACCTCTTTCATCTGTTGCCCCTGGATTGATATTGACTATTTAAAAAACAATCCTTACTAACAGATAAATGTTAGAAAACTAAATGGTATCCTGATTAAGTACCTTTTGGTCTGCACAGGTGGGAACTTACCCCATCTCTGTGAAACGAGTAAAGAATATGAGTGTGGTAATAGTCAATGATGTGTCACTACAACGTAGAATCTAGAGGATTGCAACAAATGGCTTCTTCCACCTAAAAGTTTGAGAAAACTGCTGCCCTTTCTTAGAGTTAATCCATGGGTCCAGGATATCAGTGACCTAGTAATGGTAATAATTAGCTAAGCTAAAGCTATCTATGCAAGTCTCGCTAAGTGTGTTTTACTGAGACTTCAGACACCACAATATGTCCCATCTTGGCCTTTGGTATAGGGCCCATCGGAAAACTGCAATGAGATCCTACCTACTCAGGATAAAATTCTCTTCAAAGCATTGCATCTGGTACACTACACACAAAATAATGTGCCTCAAGTTTCCCTTAAGGGAAATTATATTTTTATATTGTACCCTTCTGAAGCCACAACTTCTAGGGGCTTACTATCTATGAAAACCCATCTGGTCCAGTGATCAACTGGTGACACATGGAGGAAGAGCGCTGTTATATTACCACCGACATATTCTCTATGAGCGAATCTAATGCATTAATTGATACGTTATCTCAAATCATAGAATAGGAGGATGGTCTGCTATCAGACATGTCTATCGAGACTAAAGGACTTATTGACAGTACTACTCGATACTTCGCTGTAATGCTGATACATCATGTGGAGACATGTCGGAGTACATGTATGCCAGAGGTATACATGTAATGTCCCTGTTTCTACTAAACAATAAAAATGTTGTTAAATGGAGGAAGAGCTCTGCAAATCACTGGCGTTATATAGTAGATTTCCTAGAATGTTTGACTAAGATATGACCCAAACTTCATCCCTTTCAGGAAAGACTTGGAAATTGAGCTGCTCAAGGTTGTTTTAAACTGAGTACCCTCCAGATTTATGGGTGAGATTGGAGAATGTCAGGTGAACCTTACTTCTACAGCTGGCTGGACTCTAAATCCTCTTTCTCCTTTGCTATCACAATATTTTGCTTCTAGTGAGGCACATCCTATTTAAGGTAGCTCAACCCCTGCCTGTTTGAATACCAACCCAGAAAGGCAATTCCAGGAGTGATCAGGATGGACTAAAGTGAGGTGGCCCTTACCTGCTTTGGCTGATAAATGCTGAAAGGAGGTGACCCTGTACCCCCCTCCCCAGAACCTTCCTTCATGGCCAATTCTCCTTTGTCTCACCTAGGAAGGATAGAAGGTGTGCTCACCAGTACCACCACATCAAACCATTAAACTGGAGACAGTGTTTTGGCAGTGACAGCTAAAAGTAGGCTTGGTAATTCTAAAGAAACTCTGCATCGTATAACATTCTTTTAGCCACTAGAAGTCATACTCCATGAACTCATCATCATCTCCTTTTCTTTTGCCTATGACATCTGTAGTGAAGCTTTCAGACTGCTCCTGGATATCCTTCAATTATCTTTCACCGATATGTCTTCTCAGACTATCACAACTGAACAGGCACTACTGTTACTGTAGAAACCAAATCTGGATTACCACAGCCTTGCAAGCCTACTAACCTATCCACCAGCACCATTCCTGGGAAACATTATCGAGAATGTTGTTTCCAATCAGCTGTATGGGAAGTTCAAGAGCAGTCTGGATTCAGGCCATAAAGCAACATTGAGTGTAGATTGGATTGATTGAAAAAACAAATCTGAGAATGCAACATATGATTATCCAAAATGCTGAAGGTCTCTTTGCTAGAAAATTCATTTTTGAGAATGGCAGAAATTGTCCCAAAAAAACTTCTGGTAGACCGATTGTTTATTAACTTTAAATCTGAAATTTTCGTGATTTATTTCTTTACTTATAACAACCTAGGGATTAAGAAGTGCATGGAAATAGAATTGAATCTGTTTATTAGCAGAAATATGTTGATGAGTAGTCAACGCAACACAGATAGTCTCAAAGTCCAGACATGAACATCGCAGTTGATTAAAAAAAAAAAATTTTTTTTAAAAATGCTCCACGGTTTCAAGTTGAACAAATCTGGTGTATACAAACAAATGCTGCCTTGAGTTCCAAACGTTTCTTTCCTCAAAAGTCCAATGAAGTAACTAACTCAGTGGCTCAAAGATGAGCCCCGGGCAGATTTATTACAGTTGAGTGGAAGCAAGAGAAACCACACACATTCAAATAGAAACTGTTCCCTTATTGTTCAGGAGGAATTCCCCAGAGCTGCATCAGCTGTGGAGTAAACAGTCGCTCCACTGTCCCGGCACTCAACCGGTAGCCCAATGTAAGGCATCACGTTCTATCAACCTGGTTCTTGTTCCAGACATTGTTGAATAGCTCTTGCCAAGTCAACTTGAGAAAATTTCTAACTCCATCCTCGATCTCAGGCCCTTTAGTTACTGCTCAAAACCAGTAATCACTTGCTCAGTCATGCCAGATCTCTCATGCAGGTCAGTTCTCAAATGTTGTATGGACCGAAGAAGGGCCCTCATGTGAGGTGACGTCTCTACCACCTCGGGTGGTTCAGACCCTGGATTCCTCTGACTGCTACTGGATGTTGCTGCAGGGCTGGAAGAGATATTCACCCTTCCCCTCTTGTCCGTGCCATAATGGCTTCTGTGAATTGGGGAGGAAGAGAGTTTAAGAAAGGCCCCTCAGGGGCTCACTCTCAACTCGGCAGGGTTCATGGTCTGAGGGGCACAAAGGCATACTCTCCAGTGGCTGCAGGTGGGTCAATCCCCACAGCGAAAACAATAACGGGGCTGCCCCTGATGGTTAACTGTATTTCCAACCATCCGCTCTTCCCACTTCTTTGTCCTGTCGCCCATTTACTCTGACTGTTGCACCCAGTTAGTAAAGTACTTCGTTGCTTGGTAGACTGGTGTGTACTATGCAAGTTCTATACATACACATATCACTCTTCATCTGTTTTCCACATTTGTTTTACATTTACGTACAACATACTTAATTATCAAACAAAATTCGGCAAGAGTCAAATGTAAGTATAACTTGAGAAGGTTACAACTTAATTATAGCCCATGGCATATCTGCAGTTACAACCATTCTAGCTATGGATTCCTAAATGGCCAGTAAGTCAGACCACCTATTGCCAGAAATGGTCAGCGTGATAGTGTTTGCATATAACCAGCACCAGATACCAGGAGCAGCTACAGCCATAAGTTTGCCTAAGCTCGTGGCCCACTCTAGGCTAACACGGAGAAGAGTGTGTGTTTGTGGCCCAAACGTGTAATTGGATCGCAACTAATTATTGTTATTTAAGTTTATACAGCATGCTTGCAAAGGCTCAGGTGTCTTCATAGGAGCAGCCCGTGGGGCAGTTTTCTGAGTCGACACATCCTGTCCCACAGCCCCGAGGGATCCCACGCCCCCACCCCAGATGTGTGCAAGTAATTATTCAGTGGTAGCCATACATCTTCTGGGCAGGAGGAGGGGGCGGGGGCAGCGTTTATTTATATGCTGAAGTTGTTCATTAGTGTATTTTAAATCTGCGAACCAGCTGTCTTGCATAGGTGTGCTGCTCCTGCCTAGTACTTGCCAGCCTCTCTTTTGGTGTACAGTAAAGCTATTGTTGTAGATCTTATTGTTTGTCAGGGTGTCTTTCCCTAGCCCCAATAAGCATATTCTAGGATCGGGGTCAGTGGTGCACTCTTATTTTTTAATTAATTTTTTGTATTGCACCTTAAGATTGAGACTTTATTAATATTTAGTTGTGATGTCATCACCTTTGAATCACGCATTTCTTTCACCTGTTATTGGTATCCGATTTTGCTTTCTCTAAATATTTCCCATCCTTCCCATCGCTGGTAAATTCATTTTGCTGTCTCTTGGGCTTTTACTGTTTTGTCATTATTTTGCGTTGACACAGGCCTACTTTAATGGAGCTATAAACGAGTAGACAACAGTTGTTTCCTTCGGTATTTGTGTGGATTAGGAAGTGACAGAATTGCCTCTATTTAATAAACCAGGAGTAAGAACAAGTGTGAATGGTTAAGCAGAATGTGGTGTACAGGCAGTATGAATACCACAAATGGTTTATCTTAAAGTGTGATTTGTGTGGAATGGGTGGGTGCGCGGAGTGTGTCAAAGAATGCGGTAATTGATATTCTTAACGTCTTGAATTAAAATATTCAAGTTGATAATGTACTTCCTTTAACTTGTGCCATTTCAAGAGATTATTTCATGGTAAATTTGCTGCAGTTGATATGCGTATATTTTCTTACGTTATTAGATCTTTGTTTTGATTTGAACTGGGGCACTGTTGCAGTATTTATTTAAAAGTAGTATTTCTTCTTTCTTTAGCTTCTTTCATTTCTATTCCAGATGTGCCATCCACTGGTGTCAGTAAACCCAGATTGTCTGACGGAGCCTACCCCAATATGTACCTAATGCGATCTGAGCCAGAAGCTGCCACCTTGTATTCGCCAGAACAAACATCTCTGCACGAAAGTGAGGGTCTGTTGTATGCATTTTAAATACTAGAATGTGCTCCCTGGATTGGTTGCCGCCGGAAATGTTCATTAAACAGTTTTATCACATTACTTTTCTCTTTTCAGGATCACTGGGCAACTCCCGCAGCTCAACGCAAATGAATTCTTACTCTGACAGCGGATACCAGGAGGCAAACAGTTTCCATAACAGCCAGAGCGCGGGAAAGACTGACAGGCCGCAGCACACATTCCTTGGGTCTGCCAACAACCATCTTGTGAGAAGCTCGAGAGCTGAAGGGCAAACCTATGCGCAGGTACAGTGATCGTCGCCTCATCTTTCCAGCGCTCAGCCGTGGCTTGTAGCCGACAACCGCAATAAACCACCCGAATGTGGGCACCGCTCCCCTGCCCCCTTACTATTCTAACTTATTGAAAAATAGGATAAATCTCTTACACGCTATTTATATTAATGCGTGGAGTACTTAAATGTCTGAAATCTTGTGTTTAGCATTCTTATCGTAGTAGTTATGGTGGTTCTTTCTATTGCAGATTGGTACTTAAATGATAGTTCTTTTTTTCTAACTTGGTGGTAGTGGTTTTGATCAAACTAGGGTGGGTAAATCATTGTATGCAGCCCTGCTGGGATTCAATGCTCAGACTGGGATGCCATCAGTGATGTCATCAAAGGCGCTATGAGTATAAGCATTGCCTGAAGCAAGAATAGGTGGGAATTATGCTTTATTCGCTACTTTGATTGGAGGATTTGAGGAAGTTTGAAGTATTTTTTACATTGCAGAATGAAGGTTGCTTAGCTAACCTTAGCTAAAGAATTTTTCGGGCATTTACGTTTTATGTTATTACTTGAATGTGTCTCAACAGATAATTTTTCGTGCAATGTGTAATTTTTTATACTACGTAGAACATTCCCTGTGATAGGGAGATAAGCTGAACATCCGTTCAGTTAACCTTTTTCAAAAGATGTAACAGGTTTCTTCATGATATTATGTGATAAGTATAATAAAAACCCTAAACAATCATGGAGAGGGGCTGTGGCTGCTGTCTTCATGTACTAGACCTCTCAGTTTGTGTCCGCTTGTTGTGTTTGCTGTGCAAGTCTAGTAAATATGACCACAACCTGTTGTAAGCATGGTCTTGACCTATGGCTGTACTCTGCGTTTGGCTAGACCTGTGTGGTAAGCTGCAATGATGGTGTCTTCATGCAGTTCAGGTTTTGGGGTTCTAGGTAGTAAATGCAGACTACGACGTGCATCCCTGCCCCACTTTTTGCCCCTCCTGTGTAGAAAACACAAACTAGCTTGCAACTGCAGTACATGTTTACTCCACCTGTTGAGCACCATTGATTAGAACTGCAAGCTGTGTGGTCTGTTGCTTGATGGATTTATGGTGTGATTATGTGACTGGCAAGACTAACTGAACAAGAGGCATTGAAAATTTTATTGAGTGATAGTTTCCCATGTTTTAGACTTTCTGGATTGTTAGATTAGCTTTGATGTGTTGAATGTGTTTTATAGAGATAAATGGTGTGCATCTTGGACTTCCAAAGTATGCTTTTTAGGTCGAGCCTGGGCAGCGCATGTGCTGCTCTGCGAGGCATGCTGTATTAGAGTATGGACTTGAAGCTCCGCCCACTCTCCGCCCATATTTTTCATTGGCTTGCGTCATTGTCCTTTGTAAATGCTGGCTTCTGATTCGTTAATAGGCTTTTTAGTCCCTCCTTAGTACCGCCATGTCTTCATTTGTAACCTCCCATGAGGACCGGCCCTTTTACTTCTGTTATACGGTATGTATTATTTAGTCTGTAAGCACTATTTTCTTTCGTGAGTTTCTCCTACTGCAGGCACGACAAGCTTTCCTGCAACATTCAGCGCTCCATGCACGCTTTCACTTTCCAAGCAGCCTGGGACAATGGCGGCCGCTTCTTTGAAATAAAATAGGTCTCGCATTTACAAGAGTTTGAGCTATTGTCATTGTAAATGACAATGCCTTTTATTTGTGTTAATTATCAAAACAGATAAATGAAAGGCATTGTCATTTACAATGCCAAAAGCTTAAACTCTCGCAAATGCGAGACCCATTGCATTGCAAATGCTTGTTTATCATATCACAGGTTCAAGAACGATCTGATGTGGATATTAAGGAGATCAAGCGAAGATGTAGGGATTGAATTGCAAGATGAATAACTGAGGTCCAATCCCGCATGAGGACTTGTAGTGTTGAACAGGTATAGTCAGTTGTCAAGTCACCAATTTATGGATTAGCGGCATCCTTCGAAAAAGATATGAAGACATGCCTCAGTGAAAGATACACATACTCCGATTGTGCTGAGATCACGACATTGAAAGCAGTACACCAAGAGCATGTGGGAACAGTTTTTTAATATCTTGCTGATTACTTCTAACTGGAGAAAGCGAGACTTGACTACAGTGTTGATGAAATGATTGGTTGTGTGGTCATTGTGTGTAGTGTTTGTGGCACTAAAGGAGCCGCATATCAAACCAGGATAGGTGTCATGTATATGGAAGTGTTTGCTTTTGAGAGATTACTTGCAGATGAATTCGGGGGATTACGTTTTTAAACTGGAGCATTCGAGCACTGGAGGAGGCAGCCCCTGTAAGCACTGTTTACAAACATCTGAAAGAGACACGTTAGTGACAGATTCCTTACCTTAGAATATCCCCAGGCGTCAGGCTGGATCCGGAAAGTTTTTGCGTAGCAGTACCCTTGCGCGTCGGTAGGCGGCGTCGTGCGGCTCCGCGTCCGTCGTCGGCGTCGTGATCGCCGGGATGACGTCGCGGGCAGTACTTAGACGCTGCCCCTGCGCACTGACGTCAGTTCTTCTTTTTCCGCGCCAGTAAGCGCAGATCCGGGAAGAGCAGTGCCCTAGTCAATTTTTGACTACATTTTTGGTGAATTTTTCACTGTTTCTTTTCGAGTCTTCATCGACTCTAGGTGTCAGTAGGGATGCCCGGCTTCAAGCCATGCGACGTCTGTGGTCGAATGATGTCGATCACAGACCCGCACTTAGAGTGTCTCTACTGTCTCGGCCGAGACCACGACACGAAGTCGTGCCCTGACTGCCGGAAACTCCACCCGAAGGCTTTGCGAGAGCGGTCTCGAAAGCTCCTCGAGGTCCGTCAGTCGGCTCCGCGCCGCACCAAGCCCCGGTCCCGTGAGAGGTCGAGGGGCCGGTCGCGGAGCCCCCACCGGTCGTCGGAGTCCAAGTCTTCGCGCTCCTCGGATAAGTCGAAGCACAAAAAGTCTAAGAAGCATCATCGCTCTAAGACTTCGCCTCGCCGGTCTCGCGACTCGGCTGAGGCCCCTGTCGACACCGTCCCCGCCCCCGCGGCCCCGGACGTGCCTGTGGAGCCACCCCCGCATTACCCGTCTTTTCCGGGTTCGGGGGCGACTCCGGCCAAAATACAGGAATTCCTGTCGGCCATGGCCCGCCTCTTCGGGCCTCAAGGTCCCTCCGGTGCGCCTTCGGGCCTCGCGGGCCCTGATGGGGTTGCTCCGGCGTCGCCGACGACTCCGGTCCCGGCGTCGCCTGTCCCGTCAGCCCTGATCCCGGCCTCGGCTCCGGCCTCGATCCCGGCTCCGGTGGTACCGCAACCCCGATCGACGCCGGTTGACCTAACCACGCCGGCGCCGATGTCCCCGGTGCCGTTCCTGACGCCGCCCGGTGCTCCGGGCGGCGTCGTTCCCCGGTTCTCTCCGGTTCCGGACATGGAGCCGGACCGACGTCGCTCGACGCCGGCTCCGGCGCCGATGAGACCTTGGGTCCCAGATGTCCCTCCTCCTCCATATTTTGAACCGGAGGAGGACCAGAAGAGCTGGGAGGGGTCGGAAGACCCTCTCACACAGCAGTGTGAGTATGATCAGGACTGGGCAGAGGAACTTGGGGATGCCAGTGGTCTAGACACTTCCCCTGACACTGGCATGCTATCTCCTCCAGTGGCTACGGAGGAGGGAGCAAATTTCGCAACGGTGTTGCGTAGAGCAGCTGGAGCCTTACACCTCCAATTGCCTACTGTGGCTGTCGGGACTAATCTCCTGACGGAAGTGCTTCAGCCGGCAGCTTCCTCTTCGGAGACTGTGCTGCCGTTTAATGATGCACTATCTGACGTTCTTTTGGGCACCTGGTCCAAGCCCACCACAGGGGCTCCTGTGGATAGGAACGTGGCCCGACGCCATCGCCCTGCTCCGGGCGACCCCTTGTTTCTCTCTCAACATCCCACCCCCGAGAGCTTGGTTGTCCAAGCCTCTGCCTCCCAAACCGCCTTCCCTACTGCCCCTCCGGATAGGGAATCCAAACGCCTGGACCAATTTGGGAAGAAGGCTTTTTCTTCCTCCAGTGCTGGTTTGCGGTCCGTCAACACTGCTTGCCTCTTGGGCCGATATATCCACTCCCTGTGGGATTCGGTGTCGGCTGTTTTGCCCCAGTGTTCTGAGGAGGTCCAGACACTGCTTACCCGCACCATTGCGGAAGGTAGGGATGCGGCAAAGTACACCATACGATGTGGCCTTGATACCGCCGACTCGCTGGGCAGATCGCTTGCAACGACGGTGGCGCTGCGTCGCCACGCCTGGCTGAGAACAACTGGTTTCTCGGGTGATGTCCAGAATACACTTATGGACATGCCCTTTGATGGAGTCGGTCTTTTTGGTTCCAAAGCAGACCATGCGCTGGAGCGTTTAAGGACTCACGGGCTACTGCCAAGTCCCTGGGCCTTTCTGTTGTGCGCCCTCCACTAACCTCTGCTTTTCGCCCCTTTCGTGGCCACGGAAGGGCGCCCAGTCACGTCCGCAGACCAGCCACCGGCCCGCGCAGCAAGCGTCTTCGCGTGGCCGGGGACGTGGCTACCGCCGTGGCGGTTCGGGCAGCCAGCGTGCGGGTCAGGCCATCACCTCAGCCCCGTCCGCGGCCTCCAAGCCCTCCTAGTCCCTCCTTTCAGGTGCACAGCACGCCAGTAGGGAGCAGGGTCCGCCATCACCTTCACCACTGGTGTGCCATCTCCTCGGACAGGTGGGTCTTGGACATTGTCCGAAGGGGCTACTCCCTCCCCTTCGAGACCACCCCCCCAGCCATGCCACCTCAATTCCACCGCATGTCAGGGGATCACTTGGTGCTTCTGCAGAAGGAACTCACGGCCCTCTTGGCCAAGAGGGCCATCGTGCATGTTCCGACCCCAGAAGTAGGACGTGGTTGCAACTCCCACTACTTTCTGGTGCCCAAAAAGGACAAGGAGGACATGCGTCCTATCTTGGACCTCCGGAACGTCAATCGCTTCCTCCGGAAGGAGAAGTTCAAGATGCTCACCCTAGCTCAGGTCTTTACTGCCCTCGACCCTGGAGACTGGTTGGTAGCGTTGGACTTGCAGGACGCTTATTTTCACATCCCCGTCCTGCCGGCCCACCGGCGTTACCTTCGGTTCACGGTAGGCCTCGAGCATTTTCAGTTCACCGTGCTCCCCTTTGGCCTTACAAGTGCCCCTCGGGTGTTCACGAAAGTGATGGCGGTGGTCGCAGCTCATCTGCGCCGGGCAGGGGTTCCAGTCTTCCCCTACCTCGACGACTGGCTGCTGAAGGCGGGCTCGTCCCAGGCAGTCGTCTCCCACCTCCAGACTACGGCCGAACTCCTGCACTCGCTGGGGTTCTCCAGCAATGTGCCGAAGTCGCATCGGATTCCATCTCCACAGCTCCTTTTCATCGGAGCAGTTCTGGACACGACGCAGTTTCGGGCCTATCCTCCCGAACGGCGAGTCCGGGATATTCAGGCTATGATTCCGATCTTTCAGCCTTTATCCTGGGTTTCGGTACGGATGACCCTGAGGCTGCTGGGCCTCATGGCCTCCTGCATCCTGCTGGTCGATCATGCCAGATGGCATATGCGGGCTCTGCAGTGGGACCTGAAGTTCCAGTGGGCGCAGCACCAGGGCAACCTGTCCGATCACGTTCAGGTCTCGGAGGGGACTGCAAGACAGTTGCAGTGGTGGCTCTCGAACCGGCAATGGGTCATGGGCAGATCACTCTCCCTTCCCCAGCCAGAGCACACAGTTGTGACGGACGCGTCCCTTCTGGGATGGGGCGGTCACATGGGAGAGGCGGAGATCCGAGGCCTCTGGTCTCCGGCGGAGTCCCGGCTCCATATCAACCTTCTGGAGCTCCGGGCGATCCGACTTGCACTTAAGGCATTCCTTCCCTCTGTCAAAGGGAAGGTAGTGCAGGTGTTCACAGACAACACCACCGCCATGTGGTACTGCAACAAACAAGGCGGGGTGGGGTCGTGGACCCTTTGTCAGGAGGCTCTGCGCCTCTGGACATGGCTGGAACATCAGGGCATTTTCCTGATGGTTCAACACCTGGCAGGTTCCCTGAACGCCAGGGCGGACGAACTCAGCCGCAGGTGCATGATGGATCACGAATGGCGTCTTCACTCAGAAGTGGCGCAAGGACTCTTTCTACAGTGGGGAGAGCCTTGGTTAGATCTATTCGCCACCGAAGAGAACGCGCAATGTCATCAGTTCTGCGCGTTGGAATTTCCAAGGCAGCACTCGCTCGGCGGCGCTTTTCGTCGCGAGTGGAGTTGCGGTCTGTTGTACGCTTTTCCGCCTATACCACTTCTACCCAGAGTGTTCAAGAAGATTCTGCGCGACCGGGCCCAAGTCATCCTTGTGGCTCCGGACTGGGCTCGAAGAGTTTGGTATCCCGAGCTACTCAGTATGAGCGTCGATCCCCGATCCGTCTGCCTCTTCGGGAGGATCTTCTGTCGCAGCAGCAGGGGACGGTCCTCCACCCGAACCTGTCCAGCCTCCACCTGCTTGCGTGGAGATTGAGCGGCGGCAGTTGATTCCTTTCGACTTGCCTCCCGAAGTTTGTGATGTGATTCTGGCAGCCAGGCGTCCCTCCACTAAGGTGGTATACGCCTGCAGGTGGAACAAGTTTGTGGCATGGTGCACAGCAAAGGCTGTGAATCCCCTCTCTGCCCCTCTTTCTGAGGTTCTTCTGTTCCTTTCTCTCTCTGGCCCAACAGGGTTCTGCCTGCTATCTTTGTGCTATCTTTGTGCTATCTCGGCCTTCCTCAGGCTTCCTGATCAGCCCTCCCTTTTCAAGTCCCCTGTTGTTAACAGGTTCCTAAAAGGCATTACACACCTCTTCCCTCCTGTTCCGTTTGTGATGCCTCAGTGGGACTTGAACTTGGTTCTTACCTTTCTCATGTGCGCTCCCTTTGAGCCTCTACATAACTGTCCTCTTCGTCTTCTGACTCTGAAGACAGACTTTCTGGTGGCCATCACCTCCGCTCGGCGGGTGAGTGAGCTCCAGGCTCTATCATGCAAACCTCCCTTTCTGTCTGTCCATCCAGACAAGGTTGTTCTTAGGACGCGTCTGTCCTTCTTGCCAAAGGTGGTTACTGCCTTCCACATTGGGCAGACCATCACTTTGCCCACCTTCTTTCCGCCTCTGCATCCTTCCAGGGAGGAAGAGAGGCTCCACCGTCTGGACCCAAAACGTGCGCTTTCCTTTTATATCAACCGCACACAACACTTCCGGGTGGATGACCAGCTCTTTGTTGGCTACGTGGGCGCCAAAAAGGTCGGGCGGTGCACAAGAGAACCATCTCCCGCTGGGTAACCTTGTGTATCAAAGCCTGCTATTCTTTGTCTAAGAAGGAGCCTCCTGTTGGGCTGCGTGCCCATTCCACCAGGGCAACGGCTGCTACCACGGCTTTAGGCCGCGGTGTTCCGCTGCAGGATATCTGTCAGGCAGCTACGTGGGCCTCGCTGCACACATTTACAAAGCATTACTGCCTTGACAGTCAGGTCCGGAGGGACGGCTTCTTTGGCCGTTCTGTCCTCCGGGACTTCCTTGTCTGATCTTTGTTCGCAGACCCACCACCGGGGTTGGTATTGCTGGGGTATCTATTCTAAGGTAAGGAATCTGTCACTAACGTGTCGCTTTCAGATGCACAAGTTACTAACTTGTGTAACGATATATCTGTAAGAGACAGTAGTTAGTGACAGATTCCTACCGCCCACCCATCCTCCCCGTTCTGCGAACTGATTTCTAGGGTTAAGGACATCCCTTTCAGGGCCCTAGTATTTTTCAGACACCTATGTCAGCTTCTTGCATGGCTCTGCGTTCCTGGCGCGGAAAGTCGTGTACAGAACTGACGTCAGCGCGCAGGGGCGGCGTCTAAGTACTGCCCGCGACGTCATCCCGGCGATCACGACGCCGACGACGGACGCGGAGCCGCACGACGCCGCCTACCGACGCGCAAGGGTACTGCTACGCAAAAACTTTCCGGATCCAGCCTGACGCCTGGGGATATTCTAAGGTAAGGAATCTGTCACTAACTACTGTCTCTTACAGATATATCGTTACACAAGTTAGTAACTTGTGCATTTTGAGTATGAAAAGAAAGGCATTTTGTGACTTTTCTTTAGATACATTTACATTTTTGAGGATGGAGTAAATTACATTTGTCAAATTACCCAAGTAAGTCTATCCAGTGTCTCATTCTTTAATCGTCCACTATGTGCGTTATGCTTTCGGGTGCCTAAAAGCAGAATGATCAATGTTGAGTCACACTTTACCTAAATGTATTTTACTCTCACAGCTGTACCCATCCCATCTACCATTACTGACACAGTGCTAGACTGTAAAATCCAAGAGGGTGATTACAGATGGTTGGCAGAAAATTGCTGTTTGCCTGTTTGAGAAGCAAATGACTAGAAGAGTGGAACCGTTTACCGTTTTGGGATTATCAGTAATTCTATTTCAGGTGCTTTGCAGTTCTGACCACCATTCAAGTCTGCTTCACATCAGCCAACATGATTTACTAAGACGTATACAAAAAAACAAAAGCAAATTGTGTTAGTCAGCTAACAAGTTCTTGTAACACTTGGACACACTTCACAAGTCAATAAAGGCCTATGAAAGGAAAGCTACAAGAGGCATTTTGTTTTTGGGATGTGAGGAAATTCTGGAAATTAGTCACATGGCGCAAAGAAAGCAACCATATAGAAATTGTGATACCTGTAGAACGTTGGTATGCTCTGCAAGAATTTCAATTACCTGTATTAATGATTCTATCACCTTTGATGAGTACATGAAAGCCATCAGTGCTAGTTATAGTAATAATCTTCCTGACACGGACACGGTACCCTTGGACATATATAAGGCAACCTAACACTATGGGCCCCACTGCTTTCAAGGGTTTTAAACATCATATATAGCACCTTGTTTTCCCACAGACCTATGGTGTTTCTATCATTGTTCCTTTTTTCACAAAAGGGATAAAAACAAAATCCAAAATGCTATTGATCTGTTTTCTACATCAACTCTATTATTAAACTCTTAGGAATGTTTCTGTTTCAAGGGCTGCAGAATTGGGCAACTGGTTTGTGCTTTCGCTCAGATGTTCAGTATGGCTTTAAAAAAGGAGTTGGCATGATAGAGCAGTGTCTGAACGTTTTCATTGTTACGTCTAAATACTATCTGTCATAAAGTACCAGTCTACCTTGTGTTTATGGACTTGATGGGTTCAAACTGTGGGTACTCTGTATCCACCCTTGGTGCGGATGGAAGTTTAGTATCCTTGTTGACAATTCTGCAGAGTACACTTAATGCCTCAGCGAGGTGTGGCTATAGAGAGGGGGGGAGCACTGCACCTTCCAGCAGTGTTAGAGGTTTTGAGCAGGTCCTGTCGTAGCTCCCTTCCTGTTCAACTTGTATATAAACTAGCTTGAATCTGAAATGTGGATGTGAGTGTGGACCAATCTAAGGCCAGGGGGGAGATGCTTCCCCTCGTCCTTTATGCGGTTCACTCACTTCTTATGCAGCAAACCCAAAAATGGTGTCTCTGACATTTATGGTGGCCTCTGGAAATGGCTACTATCGAAAAAACTACAAAATTATCACTTTTTGGGGGGTTGGAGGGCTTTATTTAATTTTAAGCGTATTTATATAGATACAGAGTTGATTCCCTTACATATTTAAGAGTAATTTTTGATTGTAAGCTTAGGTGATCTCCCCTTATCATAGACCTGACCAGCTGAATTAGTACAGTCAATGAAGAGATATGTTTTTTAAATATCAAATGAGTACCATGCATATAACTTCTGCTCTAAAATTTCATAAGGTAAAAACTGCATGTGTGTTAGTTTATGGAGGTAGCATATGGTTTACATCAGTTCTCAGAATTTACAGATCCAAAATAATAGCATTTTAAGGAAGATTCTGGACCTGCGAGCAGAAACATATTGCATACTACGAGGAGACTGTGTTACAGTATATTAGTGATGAAACCAAATGGCACCTGTTTCATTATGGATTTGGGCTTTGGTATTATGCTACTAACTCTAGGTAGAACTGAGATTTGCAGCATCACAGTTCTGTAAAAAAAAATTGAGGAAACTCTTGTTTGGACTGTACCTTGATGAGTAATCTGTAGCTGACATTATAGCTAGTCCGCATTCTAAATGCTATCAGTTTCCATTTCATCCTTCCAGATTCCTTTTCAGTCACTCTTTTCAGACTGTCACTTTTATGTAGCGAAATCACATGCAAAACATCTAGTGATTCATAAGTTGGTTGCACCTGGTTGTATACTTTATCGCTTCTCTGTAAAATGGTGTTCATTTTAGTTGTTCACTGTACATCGGTCCATGGCATTATATAAGAATGCTTTAGAAAATACATAAATATCAAGCATTGGAAAAAGTAAATGGGGCTCGCCTTTGTGACCTGTTGGCTTTGCTAATAGGTTTTAGCCGTGCTGTACAGCTTCCCTGATGCTGTGCAGCATGGCTAAAAAAAGAAAAACACGGTCGGCTACATCATTTTATAGCCACGCGCACCATGCATTTTCGTACCTACAAAAAATGACACAGGCATATTTTTTTTCGATTTAGAAAGGAGTGTGAAAGTGTTTTTTTTATTTTTTAATAAAAGCAGGCGGGGTTGGGATGATTCAATGCGAGGGTAAAGTAACATAGACGGTGTGGGTGGCGTGAAGCAACACAAATGGCTTGGGTGGGATGAAGTAAAACAAAGGCAGTGGATGGGAGGGAAGCGAAGCAACAGAGGGGTGCAGAAGCACACGGGTAAGAAAGCAACAGGAGGGCAACACTCACGTGAGCACATCACAGAGGGAGGTGTAGGAGAAACATGCGGGCGAGAGAGAGTGTACTTTTTCAGTCATTTGGTTCCTAAACTTATGAATCTCAGTAATGAAAAGAACCCTCCCTAAATTGGCAAAAGCACTGGCAAAAAGTGTGTGAATGGATATGAAAGGAGGCAGCTGTTAGTATCCACAATTCCTGCACGTCCTCTTCTACTTCTTCAGCTTTTTCTTCCTCCTCCTTCCCCTTCTGCCTCCTTTCTCCTTTTTAGGTCCCGGGCCTAGCGTTGCAGTGCACAGCATTGCTCGCGCAGCCCGAGACCTCTTGAATGGGCTTCTGAAAGCTGCCCACACGCTCGTGCGTGTGGTTTTGCTTTCGGAAGCCCACATTGGCTGTAGCGTGTTTTTTTTTTTTTTTTTTTTTTTAAAGAACGGCACGCAATTGGGCAAAGGCGGGTGCATGTCCCGCCTTTGCTCCGCCCAATCCCGTCCGTGTCTAGGACGCGCATTAGCGCGCGGCACAGACGGCAGGCTCCCTCGCCCCCCCCCCCACTCCTCTGTGGTGCACGCGCACCACTGGTTTTGATTCCTGCGTTCGGCGCGCCACAGGTTTCGATTCCGTGCTTGTTAGATTTTCACGTTGAGGCAGGGAATGCCAACTGATAGTAGGTGGTGGCGCATATGCTCGAGCTACCTTGAAATGTGTCACAGAACTATATTTTTATTTTGCACGAGGGGCCCCGCGTGACATTTGCCCCCCTGCACCCCAAACCCTTCTGACAGTACTGGTCCATCTTCACGCGCAGACAAGCTGAGCTGTACTAGAGTCGAAAAAAGCGGCACGTTATCAGACTCTCTTAAAGTGTAAGGACCCGAAGTCATCCCCAGTGCCCTGGAAATAAACAAATATCCATGAATTTCATGAGGCAGCCAGGCGATCCCAAATTGGCCGAAACAGGCTGCTCTTGCATAGGCTCTACCTCCGTAATTGTCTCTCTTATTTGGCAAAGTCTTAGACTCCGATGGGCCTTGCATGGGGAGAGCGTCTTTGGAGATTTGCATCAGCCCCGATGCCCTCCCACGGGGGCGGGGAATAGATTAAACACCCAAGCAAGTGCACAGAGAAGTGCATTGTTACTGGGTAACAAGCCTGTCCCCTGGCTGCGCCACCGTCGTTCGGGCCACCCTGCCGTCCTCCTGCTCTTGTGTGAGCACCACGGCCCTGGCAGTTCCCATCCACGGCGCTGCTCTCTGTACAAAGGCCTTTTTATGCTCACTCTCACACTTCCGGTGGCGCTGTCTTTGTTGTGAGAGACAGTACTGATTATACCGAGCCTGCCCTGGAGGCCCCCTGCTATCCTGGAGTGCAGCCAGGCTCGGCTCTTAGTGTACACTATGCAGAGTAGCGTGGAACGCGAGCCTATGAATGGAAACTGAAGGCTGGATTTACACGAGGAGGGCCGACACCAGGAGGCGCTCTCTCGCTACCAACGCCACAGCGATCATCTTCTGTGTGCCAGAATGTGACCCACGAGGAAACTGTAACAGTCGCTCGCCATATATCACAGCGTGCTCAGAAGTGAGAGGGCGGCCTGAGCTGTGCAGTACTTGGGTTCATTCTCAGCACGTACACGACTGGACAATATCTCAGTGTAGAGCATTGCAAGAAAGAACTTGACTTGGTACGTGTAAGTACGATTTTTTCTTTAATAAAATAAAACTGAGCTAAAAATTGAACAACCTGATTCTGACTTTCCTCATCGAACCCAAAGCCTTCCCCACCCAACCTCTATCATCTACCACATGTGGATGTTTTTCTTTTCATATGGAGACACATGTTCTAAATTGATTTTAGTGCAGTTCTCTTCTCGGTATAAACTTTTTTTTTTTATGGTTTAAATCTTTTTATTATTTTAGCAACAAGGTACAATAACCGTTCCACCTACATGCACTGGCCGGTGGGGAGCAACAAAACATGAGAGAGTAACCAATAGGGAACGGGAAACAGATATTTGCAAGTGCGGGAGGTATTGGGGGAAAGTAATGATACGTCGACAACCTAAAAGAAGCGGGGCACCAGACACAAAATAAAACAGGGTGGGGTGAGAGCGAGTGCGGAGGGCATGCCATTGGCAGGCTCAGATAGGTACATGATCAAGGTGTGTCAGGCGGAGGACGCGCAGGTACGTCGGGCAAGTCAGTTCTCTAAATTTGTCTGAAAGGTGCCGTATGCACGGCTCCCATGTCTCATCAAACTGCGGCAACTTGTTGGTCTCTACTACTCCCAACTTCTCCATTCCTGATAGCACTCACAGTTTATGCAGCCAGTCCACTCTCGTTGTGATTGCATCTGAGCCCCGGTGACAAAGCAGAAATTGCTTGGCTGCACCGAGCGCCAAGGTAATCACGCGCCCATTTGCAGATTTTAAGGGATATGTCGTGGGGTTCAGAAGTCCCAGTAGGATGTGTCTAGGAGATCTGGGTAGTTCAGTGTCACACATTTCGTCCACAGCTGCTTACGCCTCCGTCCAAAAGGAGCTTATTTCGGGGGCAATGCCAAAGAATATGCATAAGGGGGCTAGTCTGGCCGCAGTGCCACCAACAGCTACTGCCCCTGCCCACCTTCCACTGGGCGAACAGTGGCCTGCATGAAGCATCAATAATGTGCGATTTTAGAAGCATTTCTTTTCTGGAGCTACAGTGAGCAGAAGTGCGGGCTCGTTCTTTAGTGGTAATGTGTATTCGCAATCCCAGTCCCACCGTCGCTGAGCAGGTGTTTTCAAGGGTGTCTGCGGTGCATTGAGGAATGTGTATATGTCGGAGAGAAGTTGTTTATCTGTGGAGCATGTAAGGACCCATTTTTCGAAGGACGTGCGAGCTCTGCCTGCATGGGGGTGAATCAAGGGCTGTAAAACCCGATGGCGGTATATTTCCAGCGTGCAGTGGATGGGAGACCATTAAACTTTTTTTTAGGTCGAGCCTGGGCAGTGCATGCGCTGCTCTGCGAGGAATGCTGTATTGTGGTAGGGACTTGGAGCTCCACCCCCTCTCCGCTAACATTTTTCATTGGCTTGTGTCATTGTCCACTGTAAACTGTGGCTGTTGATTGGTCAAAAGGCTTAGTAGTCCCTCCTTATTACCGCCTTGTCTCATTTTGTAACCTCCCATTGCGACACCCCCTGTTACTAGTGCTGTTACTCGGTAGACTTTAATTACAGCCTCCAATCACAATTTTTTCAAATAGCTTTGTGCTGCCTGCTGTTGAAGGCAGGACATGCTCTCTCCTAACGATTTTTTTCTTTTTTATAGCATGCATTTGCAATGAAATAGGTCTCGCGTTTGCGAGAGTTTAATTTATTGGCATTGTAAATTACAATGCTTTTTGTTTATCTTATTTAAAAAAAAACACATAAATAAAAGGCATTGCCATTTACAATGCCAATAGCTCAAACTCTCATAAATGCGAGACCTATTGCATTGCAAATGCTTGTTCTTCCTGTTCTTCCTACTCTTCTTCCCTCTCTACTACCTTCTCCCTCTTTTCTTCAGACTTCCCTTTAACTTCATCTTGCATCTTCATCCTCTTTCCTACTCTCCCTTCCTCTCCCCTTCTTTTCCCTCCCCCTCTTCCACCTTGCGACCCTCCTTTGTTTCCCCCTCTTCCCCTTTTCCCCTCTTTCTCTTCCTCCTCGACCTTCCCAGTAGGCATGTATGACTTTGGCCCAAAATCATATGTACATTTACAGTTAGAAAAGGATAAAGGCAGGGACCAAAGAAAGCGCTGTCAAATTTACAGATATGAACATTGCCGCAAACTAAGCCATTAAGCCTGTGATTTCTACCCTGTTGGCTGAGCCCAGCAGCAATTTATCCAAGATTTTAATTTTTTTTAAATAAAAAGAAGTATCTCTCAAACATCAGTGTGTTATTTTATGAAAAAAACTCTCCATCCTCCCCCACACTACAAAACTAGTGTGGGTGAGAAAGCCAGAAATGTGGTCTGCGGAGGAATAGAAGAATAGCCATTGCCATGGAGCCTTTCCTGCCCACACCATTTTCTTTTTTTTTTTTTTTTACACCTGGTGGCAAATCTGCCCTGTCCTGTCATCCCGGGGTCTCTTATAGCTTACTACTTCACTACAAACTGTTCTAAACTACAAAGCCCCAGATTCACATATACCATTTCCTAATCTAAGGATCACAATGAATTCCCAATCTCTATCTGAATGCTCAACATTTCTACCAGGAGAATCTTGCGTTCAAAACCCTTTGTTAACTTTAGGCATCAATCAGCAACCCTAATGTTATTAAGGAAATCTAGGACTCTTCTGCAGAACTATCTTTAATTTCATGGAACATAGTAGGCCTAGCTTTGCATTTAAATCTATCTGGAGGAAATTTGAATACTTTTCTTGACAATCATCATATGGTATGTTTACGAAAAAGGTGGATGTCCTCTTACCTCTCAATACACAATTTTTCCACTCCTGAAACTTTGGCAAGAAGGGCTGTTGTGGGGAAACCTAGAGGAGGCCTGACTATGATCCACAATAAACTTAACTTGAAGAGTGTCCGACTCAATCTAAGTTCCAATGATATATTGCCAGTCTTGATAAATCATTATAATAATTGGAAGCTTTTGATCCTGAATGTTTACTTTCCACCAGATTTGATAAGACGTACATAAATATGCTACCATACTTGCGGAGCTAGATTCTCTTTTAGAGAAATATAGCCATCTACTGATTATCAAAGTTGGGTTTTCAATCAAAACCTCCTATTACCAGTGTTGCAGGGTACAAGTACAGAAAACCCAGACTTAGCCTATAATGTATCTTGTCCTCAAGCAAATCCGTCGGAGAAACATAAGTGATGGTCTCTGCCAAGTAGACAAACCTATAACCTTTTATTTGACTCGGGCTATAGATCACTTAATGACAGGATGCCAAATGATGAGCTAGCGAAAACCACATTCCGTGGCCCTTCAGCACAGACTATTATCTATTAAACCTTCCTCCACTATACTTATTTTCATATATGCAGAAACGTTGAAATATTCAAGAGACTGAAAATGATCATAATCCCCATAAGATGACATTTGATCTTGGATTCAATCAGTTACAATCACAGAAAACCTTAAATAGCAATCATGACTGTGCTGAATAGAAAGAATCTAATTTGGAATGAAGAACTTAAGATCAAAGTACCGAATCTGGAAACTGACCTCCCTTCACTCTTGGCAATTTTTTATAATGATCAATTTTGTGGTACCATCAGTAGTGACTGGATTCAATCTTGGCAAATCATCACTGTGTGCATCCTAAAGCATTTAATAAGGAAACTATCAGGGGGACGAAGAAGAAATCAACATGTTATTGATCCTTCTACACTAGAAATTGCGAATGCCAAAAGATTACATCACAAGAGCTTACAGCTCATTTTGAAGCTGCCACGTTCTGCGGCTTGTGATATAAAAATTAGTAATTTGAAGAGAATCCTCAGGAGTAGAATAATGGAAATTGAAACAATCATGAGATAGTGTGGGCTAAGCTGTCACACGCAGTCAAAACTCGGAATGAGAAAGCATTTTGGACTAGGATCGGACAAGGATCAGGGGCTTAACGCCCAAATGACTCGTTTATCTCAAAAGATAAATGGGAGTCACATATGAAGAAACTGTGTACATCAAATATTTCTACTTCGCTGGTTTGTAGAGCAACTTATATATCGATTTTATAAAATTTCTAAGCAGAGATAACTCTAATTAATAATACCCGCCCGTCGAAAGCCGCAGGCTCAAGTGGTAATCCGATTGATCTAGTAAATATTAATGCCCCATTCTGGCGCTCCCTTTTGTGTCATCTATTCTCAAAAATAATTGCTCCTGGAGTGATTGCCCCAGCATGCAAAGTGCCCGAAGCAAGATCCGCAAAATTATCGGCAAATTGTCCTTCTGGACTTTGACAGGTAACTTTTCGCAAAATATTTATTAAACACTCTAGTGAAGTGGACTACGGATCGGTGCCTAATACCACTAACTCAAACAGGTTTTCGAAAAGATGCTGAACAATTGACAATATGCCCTGTCCGTTCTTGCGAAAAAGGCATTAAAGAATAATACAGCCCTCTGTTTGTTTCGTGGATTATTCCACAGCCTTTGATAAGGTAGATCGGCATCACATGTGGAACAAGCTTACAAAATGGGCAATTGATCCAACACTCCTACATTTTTTAAATTGGGTTACACTCAGATACATGGTTGCAAATAAAACTTACAACAGAGAAAATCCTGTCTATGAAAATGCAGACCAAGAATGGACTTAAACAAGGCTGTGTCTTGGCTCCGCTTCTATTTTCTTTGTCGATTTGCACAGGTTTCTTTATCAAGATCAAACTGTGCCCCCAAAATTGGGAACATACAGGATCACACATTTGGCATATGCTGACGACTTAGTTTAGTGATTCCTTCACAAACACCAAATTGATTACATCTTTTAGGTCAACTAAACCTGTTCAATCTTGTGACTGGATAAACAACCAATTATTCTAAAACCAAAATGATAGTGTTTGGAAGGAAAATAAGGAAAATATCCTGGGAACTCGCCTGTACCATTATTGAAACTGTCTATCAGTATGATTATTTCAGGGCCTTGATCACTGGAAAGTTATCCTGGCCAAACCATCTTGTAGTCCGGAAGTTCAAATCTACCATCATCAGTAGAGCGATAATGAGATTCGCCAGAGTATTTGGAGGTAGAGCTTTAGACTCCTCTCTAAAAGCCTCAAGACTGAAGCACATCCCATTCTTACTTTACGCTTTGCCTATTTTAAATGGGAAGACGGTAATCGAACTTGAGAAAACCTATCTACAGAGTATCTGTGAACTTGCACATCTTAAGTCCTCTATGCATCGCTTTTGTCATCAGGCTGGAGTTGAATTTAAAATCGCTTTTATTACTCTGGAGCTATTGTGAATTTTCTGTGTGACTGTGCAAATGCAAATCCTGCCACCTTAAAATCCTTAAATGACCTGGAACTCAAGAAAAACTTAAATAATGATATGGAACTGAATATCTTGTCATTAAATAAGGTGATAGCACATCATCTAATAGATTTTGTGAGGTTAACTAAATTGAGTCAAGCTGTATGGTAGAGTATATTAAGAAAGACCCTAACTTACATTCAAAAGAAGAGAGATCTAATATTGTTAAAAAATAATATAAGCATATGGATGTGGAATACGAATCCTATTTACTACCACAACAGGAATATATCAATTCTAACTTGAAAGGTGCAACAAAAATGAAATATCTAAGATTCCAATCGGAATACATACCCATCAATGAATTTGGCCTCAGTCTCTTCAAGGAAAGAACACATGTTGACTTTCCGACTACAAAGGGGAAACTCTTAGTCACTTACTATGTATTTGCCCGAACTTCTGTCCCTATGGAGATGTTATTAGCTGACTCTTTTTAATGATGCCAACATAAGATCAATTTCAGAGGCAGTTAAATACTGTTTCAATTTTAAAAAATCTGGATTGCATTATTAAATTAATGAAATTTTTGGATTTAACTTATAAAATGTTAAGCAATTATTATTAATATGTTTTAATTTTTGAAGCTTTCTTAACCTTTTTCTAAAAGCAAATTCTGATGATTGTGGAGTGATTATTTTTATTGTAATCAACATGATTGATACAATAACATTTTTGTACTACTACTACGTGTAAGGAACCAGCCTTTTTGAAGTTGCCCCCCCACTGATTGCGCCATTTGGACTATTAGCTGCTTGTATTTCGACTCAGCGTGCACTAAGGCCTGCTAACCAGACCTGAGTGCCAGTGTTCTGACTCATTACAAAAGTTATGTTGAATTTTCTTTACCCAATTGGCAAATGCTGACTTACTTATAAGTCCCTAGTATATGGTACCCAGGTTACCACGGGCATGTAGGGCAGTGTCCCCACCCAGGGCTGCAGCACTGTGTATGCCATTCTGAGTGTGACAAACAACAAAATGGCTACCAACCTGCCACCGCAGACTGGAAGAGCAGCATGTTCACTGCTAGTTCGACTTTTCCATTAAAACCAAAGGCTAAGCCACCTTTCCCTTAACAGTATATGTAAGTCTCCTACAGAGCCCTATGGCAGTGAGCTATTTATGTTCAAGATGGACATGTAGGTTTGTATAGGTCTTAGCAGCAAAACACTTAAAAGTTGTTGTTTTGCTTAGGAAAGTTAGTAGCTCCATTGGCTAACACAGGGTTGCTGGCTGGCACTTCAGCCTGGCTAACCTCTGAATGGGACTACCCAACTGGGTACTGTAAGGTATAAAATTAAGCATGGCATAAAATTTGACTTGATGCCCAAGGCGAGATTTATTTCACTTTTAAAGTTAAGCAACTTTTAGAAAGTAGCCACTCTCTGCCCCAGCTAATCCAGTGGCCTCACAAAGGCCCTGACACACAGATAGCTTTCTGTCCACCTGGGGAGATGTGTGAACGGCTCCCATGCTCAGTAGCAAAGGCAGTTGCCGCAGAGTGTGGTGTGACCTCCTCTCCCGGGAAGTGTACCCTAGGAAGGCTAGAAGGGGTGTTAGCCAAAAAGCCAAGCTTCAAAGGGGAAGCCGCCTTTGAAGGGCCGTCTGTGACAACACATCCGAGCAGGCTGTCTTTTGTTCCTGTAGACCAGTTGGAGACCAGGCCAGAGAAGGAAAACCACCCCAAACTGGTTTTCCCATGAGCGTGTAGCCCTTAGGTAGCCACATCTCTGGGATGGGCTACCAAGCTCCTCACAGTCGAGGAAGAGTTCAGACATCTTTAGAGTGGCAAGAATATTGCACTCTGGGATTGTCAAATACCACACATCGCTGGAACTTTGTAACCAAAGAGGAGGGGACTTACTAGACCATTGGCTAGTGGCTGCATTGTCCCCTTTCCCGGGATATAATGGGCACCCCTGGCACCCTGAACTTAAGTACATCATGGATTTGGAGAGAGAACCAAGAGAGGAGTGTCCTGCTGCCCTAAAAGCTGCACGAAGAGAGGCTGCACCATCGGAAGGACTGCACCTGCTACACTTTAGGCTAGTGAGATTGGACTGTGCCTGTGGCTCCTGGCTTGGGGAAATTTGATTCCCAGCCCCAGATTGAAGCAGTGACTCCAAGGGTCAGTTGGCGGGCCCCTGGGAACAGCACCAGGGACATCAAAACTGTGGAAGCCCAAACTGAGAAAACAGTGACCACTCCTGAGGGATCGCTGCTGGCCATTGTCTGGAACGCCAAGAAGCAAATCCGAGATAGCCAAAAGTTGCACCTGTGTTTGCCAGACGCAGGAGTGCTATTGGAAACCAGATTTGTCACCCAAGAGGGACTCTGCCCCCACAAAGGATATTTTCTGTGACAGCTGTGTCATGAGATCGAAAGCCCTGAGCTTCTGCTGTCCCACAGAGGACGTCATGGGTCCCAAAGTGCCGAGGTCAAAGTCGCCTCAACCCACCTGTGGACCAAGGGTTCAACCGCAGTTCTTCCCCGTCGACCAGACAGTTCCAGGAGCATCTTTTCTGGCTGCATTCCCAGCATCAGGACCACTCCATTATCATCTATGGCAGTTGTTTCCTAAAGGCTGGAATTTGACGGGAAAAGGCTCTGATTGGCCAGGTAACTGTCCAATGTAATCTCACTGAACTCCTAGACCTCTGCCCAGTCGGATTTGGTCGCTCAACATTGGTCGGAGTCACCGAACTAACTCTTTCAGACTATTAAGTTGGCAAAGTTTTTGTTGACCAATGCTTGTTTGAGGTTAGATTTAAAAGTATTTATTTCATCTAAAATGTATATCTCCTGAACCCTCCAGTGGATCTTCATGATCGAGGACTCTAAAAATTCAGACAAATATGCTCTATTTTTATAAATTGTTATGCCTCTTTCTTGTTATCTGACTTTATTATTCCCTTGTTTGGTGCTGTTGAATGCTTTACACAGTTTCTTTGTTTAGCCTTGCTGCTCAAAGCCACCACTGCCCAGGGTTGAGCTTAAAGTTTACAAAGGAGCCTGACTGGACCCAAGACAGTTTTTGCGAGTGTACTACTCGATAAGGCCCCACAGCCATATCCTATAATGCACCCAAATGCTCACACTACTACTATATCTTGCAACCCATTTCCTGATCACACAGCATACTTGAGTGCCCTGTGGGCCCTCAAGCTGACACCAACAGAATTCCTTGTCCTGGTGGTGTCGCTAATGTGCTAGGACATGGAGTGAGGTGGGGAGTGAGAGGCTATAGGAGGGAAGAGAGACAAAATATATATATATATATATATATATATATATATATATATATATATATATATATATATATTTGGCACCATCTGGTTAGCATACTTCTTATATGGTAGCAACAATAAGCAGATAGTAGCAATCAGACATGCTGGTGGTCTTACATAGCATAAGGCGGTCACTTATGGTACCATCCCACACATTTAGTAGCATTGCTTGCCACATGGAGGTCTTCATTTGCATTTTAAGATCAGCTGTGGCATATGGTGGTCCTCTAGAATTTGTTGAACATCTGTGTTTTCTGGGAAGCCATCCCTTGCATGTGATGAGTATGGGCACAATAGAGAATCATTGGAATCCAATGCATTATTTGTTTGTGTAGCAGATGTAAATTAGCCTGCAGATGAAAATAACAATCTGGTAGTTGGAGACAAAATTTCTGTACATTGCAATTACTGAAATCTGGCATTTGAGGGCAAATTTTGTCTTTTCAGAAAATGACAAGCTGATCTTTGGGAACAAAATGATCCTCTTCACTAAGAAAAACAAAAGAAATCACTCTAGTGCAGATAGGAAAGGAGAAATTTTTTCGCGAAATGGGAAACAGATGTTTTAGAGATATTAGGTTTTTATTTGCAAAAATGTAAAAACTTGGATTTGCAGGTTAAACGTGTATTTTCAGAAAAATATATGCTTTTTAGGTCGAGCCTGGCCAGCGCATGCGCTGCGAGGCATGCTGTATTTGAGTATGGCGTTGAAGCTCCGCCCACTCTCCGCCCATATTTTTCATTGGCTTTTGTCATTGTCCTTTGTAAATGCTGGCTTCTGATTCGTTAATAGGCTTGTTAGTCCTTACTTAGTACCGCCTTGTCTTCATTTGTACCCTCCCATGAGGACTGGCCCTTTTACTTCTGTTGTTACACAGTCTGTCTTATTTAGTCTGTAAGCACTATTTTCTTTAAAGAGTTTCTCCTACTGCAGGTACGACATGCTTTCCTGCAACATTCAGCGCGCCATGCATGCTTTCACTTTCCAAGCAGCCAGGGACAATGGCGGCCGCTTCTTTGAAATGAAATGGGTCTCTCATTTACAAGAGTTTCAGCTATTGGCATTGTAAATGACAATGCCTTTTATTTATGTGTTAATTATCATAACAGATAAATAAAAAGCATTGTCATTTACAATGCCAATAGCTTAAACTCTTGCAAATGCGAGACCTATTGCATTGCAAATGCTTGTTTACTGGTAGATGCCTTTATTTGGTGGACATGATATTCACAAAGATATTTGCCCATAGCAGTTTGGCTTCCACATGAAATAGCCCTTATTACGAATGGTTTGAAATTCATAGAAGGATTCCATGCACACATACAAACATTTTTGTGTTAGTAAATCTACTCCCCGAAGTAGGAAGTGGGCGGTACTAGGCAGAAATGCCCTGAAGATTTGTGCATGCAAAGGCTTACTTTTTTGGTGGGTGTTCTCCAACTCCTTCCTTCCCAGCCTCGAAATGGTAGAAGGAATTTCTCAAAGTAGAAAAAAAACTTTTGCTGGGAAGAAAAAAAATACAATTGTGCACATCTGACTGTCTTTAGTACTTGTCCTAGCAGTTACACATGCACAACAGCCGTTGTGTTGTCCTACATTCACAATGGTTTCCCATCAGTAGTCCTTAAAAGACAATTGTTGGAGCTTTCCAGGAACGCCTTTAGAAATTATTGTGAATTGCTAAAATTCGGAAATCTCCACATATGCGAGTTCAGAAACCTGCAGGTGCAGATTTACTTTAAGGAATCTAGATCCATGAGATTTGTGACAAAAATAGAACATTACCAAATATTTCTGGGATTTGAAAGATTGTTTAAGTTGATTCAAGAATGGGTACTACTAATTTTGTGAAATAATTTCCTTTGTGTTCAAAAGCACTGCACCTATGGCTTTCATGACTTAAGTGGTGACATTTCTTCATCTGTTATGAAATGTTTTTTATGACATTGGAATTACTCTATATAACTATGATCTGATGTCTTGGCCTATAGGTTTGCTGTAACATAAGTGCCATGACTGTTCTATTAGTCAGTATGGGCTCTCTACAGCTTGAGTGATAGCCGCGCTGTCTAAGATATGAGATTACAAAATGTTGTACCATTTTAGTTTTCGTAACCTGCCTATTTCGAATAGATACTCAAGGCTTGAATAGTAATTAAAAGGGAATGGAAGATATAAGTAAAGGAAGATTATTTGTTACCTATAGTGCAAAATTAATGTTTGGAATCATTAAAACTTGAAGTCATTCTTTGTGTTTTTTGTTCGATTTCTTTTCAACAGCCACCAGTGAATATTGCAGCCAGCCGAGCCATGAGACGTGTGAGTTCAGTTCCAGCTAGACCACAATCTCCAACCTATGTTGTGGGCACGGGGATTTCTCCATCAAGGGGATCATTGAGAACTTCTTTAGGCAGTGGATATGGTTCTTCGGTTACAGATTCACGACCTCTTAATGCATCCAACGCATTTTCCTCCACTACGTTACCTGCTCAGCGGCCAGCATCTCCATACACTACACAAAGATCACCAGCAGCTGTGCGACGGATTAGCTCTGTCCCTACAAGGCAGTCAAGTAGCACCAGTGGTGTAACCTCACCGTACAAAACATATGGGTCATCTGGCAGAATTGGCTCACCACTTACTTTAAGTGATGCACAAGAAAACATAAATAACCCATCTCAAGCCCAAGTGGGATCCTCTTCGTCTCCGATACGCTCTGGTATGACTGCAGTGCCGCAACATTTGGGGACTTTACAGAGACCTGTTCATGACATTGATCAATATGCACAACAACAGTATGACATCTATGAAAGAATGGTCCCATCTCGTCCAGATAGCCTTACAGGTTAGTATAACGCTCATGTTAAAAAGGCAGCAGCGTGTTGTATTGAGTCGTGCAGGTTGAAAATGTGTGATGTATTTTGTTTATTTGTATATCACATCTTCCTTATATACTGTCTTTCAAAACATTGCAGGGATATGTTGCAGGGAAACCAGAGAGGAAAAACGGAACATAAGCCCGAAAAAGGGTCTAGAAACAGGGAGCAAAGCTGTAGGGTCTATATTTAGTTAGAATTACCCTAGAGCAAAGCCTGTGGTTCAACTGTTTGTACATCATTCTCGCAGTCACCCCATGATATATTAGTGATCAACATTTAATTTATTTGTAGAATCTGTTATTGAGAATGTAATGCAGTTTTTTCGATTGTACAATAACTGATTATTGTATGTACCTTCATGGTGACAGTTTAGATCTAAAAGTACACTAAACAAAAAACACACCCTTGTTTTAGGGCTAGGTTCTAGCTCAAAGGGTTAACTCCAGAAAGTGAAAAGGCAGGTTGAGTGCTCAAACATATTGCCCTTTGGGTAGTAGTTACAACCACATCCAGGGGGCTTACATCTTTTTGTTAAGAGGGTTGCTCTAATAATTCGAAAAGCTCTAGGATACATGACTTTAACAGTTTGTAATTGAGTGAGGCAGCCAATTGTAGTCCAAGGATGGATGGACGTTCCATAAAGAGACCATCCCAGGCTTGGCAGCTGTAAAGACTTTCTTGGAAACCTTTGCTTTCTGCCTGCAAAATTAATCAACACTTGGCGCTAGTTGCCTACTGGGACTCCTCACTTGCTCAGCAAAGATGCTCCCCTTTTAGTGAGTGTGTGAGCTATGCTGGTCTCTGGACTGTTGTCAGCTGTCTTTGTGTTTGGTTTATTACACCATGTTGTGCAGGATTGACTGGCTCGATCACTATCCTAGTAAGTACAGATATATTGTTTACGCCCAAATAGTGGCTGTAACTGTTAGGAAAGAATTAAAATAGTCTAAAAACAGAAAAGCAAATAAGAATAGTAGAGACTGTGTATATCAGACTAAAGGAAACATTGGTATTGGTCCAATGGTGTTAGAGGGCTAGTCACAGTAATTAAGCTTTTGCTCGAGCATTCCCATTTTATTTTATTTAGTCTATTCGCTGTGTTGCTATCCAGAGTATTAGATTTGTTGTTGCCCTTTAGCTTCTGGAGTTCAGTAGGTATAGTAAATAACCTAACTGATATCCAGCTCCATCTCTTCCCAAGCTCCTGGGACCTATGGGATACTGCTTATACAAACAGTTCTTCATAGTTGCCAGGATCATGTAACCTTTAGATAAGATTACTCCAGGTATTCCCTCCTGTGCCTCCTTTTCCTAATAAATCTGACATTATTTGAATTTTTCTGATTACTGAGATACTATTCCTTTCAACTTTTGCAGCTTTGTGGCTCTTGCACCATCATGGATATTCCACATTGAAGGTTTTGATTTATTTCATGTCAAGTTCCTCTTGTTCAATTGTTCAGTGGGCCTAGTTCCTCTTTTGGTCAAAGTTCAGCTGTTGCTTGCTGTGTTGAAAGCAGTTCTCTGCTGCATATCCTCACGCAGCAAACCTTTGCTTAAAAATAGTTTAGTCAATCTGTTTCTGCCTTCTGATAGAGATTTGTAGCCGCAGATCCTCACCTTTTGAATATTTTCCAAGCGTCCAACTTGATCTGGAAACTTTTCCATAGTACCTCTGTGCATCGGAAGTTGGTGCTGTGCGGCTCTGCACTTAAGCCATTCCGCTCCTGAAGTGACGTGCAGGGATATAAGCTCCACTCTTGCATGCTGGCATCAGTTCCTTCCTTTCCTCGCCACCAGAAACAGATCCGGAGCTTCTCGTGACTCTCCGAGGCCCCTTCTTTAAGATTTTTTTAAACCATTTTCTTTGAAAAGTTACTCTAGTGTGCAAGGGATGTCACCTCCTAAAATCACAGGTTTTAAACCTTGCAAGGACTATCACAATCATATGTCGGTGACAGATCCTTACCAGGTTTGCCTCTGGTGTCTGGGTTGAGATAAAACTCCAAGACATGCGGAGACTGCGTGTCAGTGAACCCAAAGGCCATTTTGGAACATGAGGCGTAATTTTGTCTCAAAGTACAAGTAGATGTAGCGTCAGTACCGCTCTAAGTCCCGCTCCAAATCCAAGGCTCGATTCCCAGTCCTGCTTCTATTCCTGGAGTCGACGGAGCCACTTTGGAGGCCGGTCGTCGTCACCCTCCAAATCCTTCATGCCATTCCTACTCCCCAGATGAAGTGTGAGGTTAGGGCCAACCGTCTCGCCTTCAAAGTCGGCCAACTTCGGAGCCATTTCTTCAGCTGGTTCTGGCACAACCAGAGTTTTGGGCGCCTTCAGCATGCAGCGCCAGATTGAAGAGTTCCACACAGTTATGCTCCGGCTCTTTGCCGACTCCCTTTGGTCTGCCTTTGGTCCCCATGGAGCCGAAAGGCCTTACAACTGGACTATCGCCGATGGATTAGATCTCTGCATCAGCTAGATCCTCCAAACCACTTCTGCCCTCAGCTCCAGTACCAACGACACTCCCAGAGTCCATACCCATGCCAGGCCCTGGGTATGTCGACATCAATGCTGACCTCACCACCTGAAGAGGTGGCCCAGATTTTCCTCTCAAATGCCGAATTGATGCCGGTCCTAATTCGACCTTCGCAGTCAAATCCGACCGAGGCATCTATTTACACACGTACATTAACACAATGCAGGCAAGATTCTTTGCATTCCCTTTTTGGGACCGACTCCTACAGTGGCTATGACCAGGGTGATGAGTTTGCTTAGCCCTTTCAAAAGAACAATTGGTATGAGGACTTGCAGGAGGTTAGTGGGCTGGATACCACCCCGGTAGCAGCCCTTTTCTCCCCTCTCGGCCCAGGCACAGAAGAATCTACCTTCTAAGCTACGGTTATGTGTAGGGTGGCTGAAGTCCCTGACTTTCAGCTCCCCATCATGGAGGTAAAAATACATGTATTGACTGATTTCCTGCAAGTGGACCAGACTGTTTCTGAGCCCCCTTTCCCTTTCAATGAGGCCCTGACTGATACACTGTTAGTGTCTTAGGCCAAGCCTTGCACTGGTCCCCCAGTTAGCAGGCAAGTCACCAGGCGCCATTGCCCTGCCCCAGGTGACCAGGCCTTTTTGTTGCAACACCCTTCTCCAGAGAGCCTCTTGGTGCAGGCTTCAACCACCCGGCCCAACCCCAACAATTTCTCTACCACTCCCAATGATAGGGAATCAAAGCAAATGGAGACATTTGTGAAGCACCTTTTTTGCTCAGCCAGTTTGGGCCTGTGGTCAATCAATGCCTTCTGTTTGTTAAGTTGTTACACTCATGCCCTCTGGGAATTGGTGGCACAAGTCCTCCCTGGTGTACCAGAAGACCTTTGCCCTGTCCTTTTGCAGGCAATTCAAGATGCGGCAAATTCACAATTTGTTGTGGGTTGGAACCCACCGACTCCATTGAACAGTCCACAGGCACCAGCATTGCTGTAAATTGCCATGTGTGGCTTACATCGACTGTGTTCTCTGGAGACGTCCAGTCTTCTTTGATGGACATGAGCTTTGATGAGACTCGCCTGTTTGGAGACAAGGATGTCTCTGCCCTTGAACACTTCAAGGAGAGTATGGCTACTGCTCACTCTCTGGGCCTCTCTGCACAGCCTCGACGAAATTCCTTTTGCAGCTATGGCTGAGGTGTCCCTTACCACCAGCCTGTTCCACCCCAGCAGTTTCTTGGGAGAGGTCGGGGTGCCTGCAGCCACGGGCAGCATGCTGCTCAGTCTACTGCCCCCCACTCTCGGAGCTCCACCTGCCAAACCTTTTTAGTGTTCCCGGTGGGAGGCCATATCCATTGGTTCTATACAGGTTGGCTTGGCAATCGATGACGTCAGATAGGTGGGTCCTGCAGATCGGCCACAGAGGTTATGCCTGACCCTTCCGTGCTTCCCAGCCGCACCTTCCACCATCTATTTTGCGACGGGCCCTTTTGGTCAAAGGGGCTGTCGAAAGGGTGCCACCCCAGAAGTTAAGGCGTGTTCATTATTCTTGCTACTTTCTGGTGACTAAGAGGAATGGAGGTCTTCAGCATGCTCTAAAAGCACCCTACTAGTGCCTTCTTCCGGAAGGAGAAGTCAAAATGCTCACCTCGGCCCAGGTCTTTTCTACTCTTCAAACAGAAGGGGGATGGGAGCACACTGCTTTTCCTTCCAGCACAGTTCACCCCTTAGCATGATGGTAAATGCAGTTCTTCACTTTAAATGCTTACTTGAATTTTTGCTGACGTTTTTCACCAAAGTTGGTGCAGGTTAGTGCTGTCAATCTCTAGACACATGTTTAGGGATATTATCCAGACCCTCCAGGATTTCGTGACTTGCACAATAATCGCGAAATCGGCACTTTTGTAAAAAGGCAGCGCTTTTTACAAAAGTGCCTGTGAAATCAGGGCTGGGCAGCAGACAATCACCTGTCTCCTGGGGAGGTGTGACACTTCACCCCGTCTAGACACTTACTTATGGAAGATCGGAAAAGGCAGGTGCCCACCGGGGCAGGGAGGCGACGGCTCTCTCTCTGCCTTCAGCAGACCAGCGTGCCCTCTGTGCCACCCCACACTGGCGACTTATGTGATCCTCTGCAGGTGCCAGGTGTGATGCAGGATATAATCTCGGCGCATCACACGTGGCTAGCACCCGGATGGAAATGCAATTTCCGAAATAAGACAGGCTTACATTAGTTATGGGCTGGAAACCGGTGCCCAATGGAGCCAGATTGATTGCCAAGGAGGGTGGGACGTGAATGACAACTCCGAGAGTGGCCTCCGCAGGATGGCTGGCAGCCACCTCAGGTGCCAGACTCGTAAACTACTAATAAAGGACCGGTCAGTCTTTGTAAATAATCTCTTGATAGCTCAGTGGGTTGCACGAATGCTGCCGAGATCTGTGAGTAAACTGCAAGTGACGGGTGTAGTTTTGAAGGGGTCTTCTCGAACTGGTGAAATTAGCACTCAAATTGGGGCATCCACAGAGCCTTCACACTTATAGCTGTAAGTGCTGTAGGCGTAGTGCAGTATTCGTCTGTAGAACCTACGATCGAATTAAGAAATCTCTTTCACATTACCACACACAGCAAATGATGTGTTTGGCACGGGAGTTTACTGCAGGGTCCTAAAAATGAAGGTTCCATACCAAGTCAAGAATAGCTTTGGTTAACAGAGTGGTTTATCACCATAATAAAATGCCAGCTAATGCACTGAAAACGTTAAAGGGGCCACCGAATGCAGAGACAGCACAGCTCTCTGCCCATCCCTGCACCACTAACCATCACATAGGCATTCCATAATGTTGCTTTCTTTGATGATGTCACCTTGGGTTTTTAGTTCTGTTGTAACATCATCCATGGATGGCCACCTCAACTATGCGAATGGGAGAACCATGGTGGTCAGCAGTCCCCAGCCACGAAGGTTTCCATCCGGCAGTGCTGTTTTTTCAGCCAAGGACACACTGCATGCTGAGATTGGTAGTTTCACTTTTCCCCTCTGAATGTATGGGCCTAAGTCTAGGCCTAAGGTACCAGGATGGTTAGTGCAGAGACTGCTCAAGGCTCTCCCCAGTGGCTGGCGTCAGTGGCAGCTTTGAACACTCCGTGTGTAACTGGATAGCTTGTGCTAGGCAGGGACTGTGCTTGCCCCCCATTCTGGTTTTGCATCAATACTTTGGAGACCTATCGCCCATCCGTTCATGTGACTCCATCAAACATTGACTTCATAAAAGACCTTTAATAATTTCACGTCTAAGCACCCTTCCGTCCATGAACAGTTTGTAGGATTTACTGTAATCGTGCACTTTCACAAGTCCATGCTTGTCTTCCCTGAATCCTCACCCCCTATCCTCTGAGGAGACTTGTGTAAAAATGATAAAATAATTATTTGTGTTGTGGGTCATGTGCCATGGTGGCACACACCATGATGTCACTTAACTACCTAACTTGGTTAGTACCCCCACTTCTTCTTTTTTTTTTTTTTTAATTATTTTTATTTTTTTAGGACGTGTACCCTGGTGGAGGGGATGGCAGTAGGTGGAAGGTGGGGGCGAGAGGGGGGGGTCAGTCGGTATAATCACGTGTGCAACTTGTTGTTTACTGCGCAGTTTTAAGTGCATGAGCAGCCGCAAGAGAATCAAATTACAGCACACCATGGTGTAGGCTTGTAAGCAGGGTCGGTGGCGGGAGATTGGAAGGGTTGATGCCACTGGTCAGGGTAGGGGTGCCTGCACCCTGTTCTGGGGCGAGAGTAGACAGGAAGCGGGAAGCAGCGTTGGGCACCAACGCATCCCCTCTCTTCTTGTTTCGGGGCCCAGCAGGGCTGCATTTAGGCTTGCAAGAGTGTCTTAGACTCTTGCGGGCATGCCAATATAAAAGTAGAGAGTTATGATTTGGCGCTGTGATCTTTATTTACCTTGGGCCATATCGCTCCTGCGGAAGTCCGAGTCCTGCAAGCTCTCTGATTGGCTGCCAGCAACATTCGAAAAAGGTTGCTGCCAGCCATTACAGGACTTGGGGACTTAGTATAGCAAACAAATACTCTCAGACACTTTAAACATGACTATTTGAAAGTGGAATACTCTGCTAAAACAGTTTCCATTGATTTAAGACTGAAAAGGAATGAGTACGAGTAAAATAAAGTGCCTCAATAATGCTGCAAAATTTCAATTTTTTGCCGCAAAATTTGCAAATCTATGCCGCAATATCCTGTGGGGTCTAATTATCCTTCATCAGTAGAGATAACATACGAAATTCATCTGGGGTTGCTGAGAAAGTTGCCACAATCCTGTCAAGTCTCAGTACCTCTCACTGGCGCACAGGTGTCTACTCTTCACCCTGGAGACTGGATGGTGGCATTGTACCTGCAGTACACCAATTTTTATATTCTCGTCCTGTCAGCCTATCAGAGCGCTACTTGTGGTTCGTGTTGGGAGCGTAATATTTTCAGTTTGCCAGGTTCTCTTTTGGTCTCACCAACGCCCCTCGGATGCTCATGAAAGTAATGGCTATGGTGGCAGCTCACCTTCGGAATACTGGGGTGCCAGTCTTCTCCTACCTTGACGACTGGCTGTTAAAGGCAGGCTCGCCCCAGGCAGTCATCCACCACCTCCAGACTACGGCCAATTTCCTGTCCTCTTTGGGGTTCACTATCATTGTGCTTAAGTCACACCAGACTCCTTCTCAGATGCCCCTGTCATATGAGTCATTCTGGACACAGTTCGGTTTCGTGCCTTTCCCTGAGAAGGAGAGTCAGACATTCAGGCTATGATCCTGATCTTTCAACCTCAGTCCTAGATTTTATTGAGGTCAACTCTGAGCGGCTGGAATTGATGGCTTCCTGGTCAAGCTCGTCAAGTAGCATATGCAGTCTCTGCCACGCAATTTAAAGAGCCAATTGACCAAACATCAAAGTGACATCTCCCACCATTTTCAGATGTCAGAGGAGACTATTAAAGATCTGCAGAGGTGGCTACTGGGCCGCAATTGGGTCAGCGACAAACCCTTTCCCCTTCCCAATCCAGAGCTGACAGTGGTGACGGATGCATCACTTCTGGGCTTGGGTGACCTCCTGTGAGAGGTGGAGATCAGAGGCCTCTGATCTCCGGCGGAGCCCTGACTCCATATCAACCTTCTGGGGCGGAGGGTCATATGCTTGGTGCTGAAAGCCTTCTTGCCATCCATCAAGGGGTGGCTGGTACAGGTGCTCACGGACAGTGCCACCGCCATGTGGTACTACAAGAAACCGGGCAGGTGGGGTCATGGACCTTGTGCACTGGCTGAAATGCAGCCTCCGAAAGGACTGTGCTCATGCTACCAGGGCCAAAGCTGCTACTACTGCGCTCTCGCGCGAAATACCTGTCCTAGACATATGCCAGGCAGTTATGTGGGTGTCCCTCTGTACGTTCACAAAGCACTATTGTTCGGACAGCCATGTCTGCAGAGTAGGGCACTTTGCCCGTTCAGTCCTGCCGGACTTTGTGGTGTGAGTCCATTCACAGCCCAACTCCTTTGGTATCTATTTAATACCTATGTAAGTTGAGGAATCTGCAGCTAGAAGTCTCTTAAAAGAATAATAAGGTACTTCCCTTCAGTAATGCTTCCTGCTGCAGATTCCTCACCAACCCTCCTGATTGGACACTACCCATTAATAAGTTCCCAAGTCTAGGAATTTGCACGCTGGTCTAGGAGTTTACTTTTTGGGACTCCATTCCTTAGGGGCATGGACTGTCTTGAAAGCAATTGACATCAGCGCACAGCAGTGGTGCCTATATAGGCCCCACACATCACTTCAGAGCCAACGCTTTTGTGCCAGCACAGATTGACTTTGGTAATGCAGTTTACCTCAGTCTTTCTGACTCTCATGTTAGTCGCCTTCAAATTATTCAGAACATGGTGGGCAGCACCTTGCTAAGCCTTAACACATGCAAACACATTTCTGCCCATGTGAAACATTTGCATTGACTTCTAGTAGCCAAGATAATTCCCTTAAAAAACTGTGTGCATCATGTATAGTGTTTTCTACCGTCCAACCCATATTCTTCGCTAAGAAATTCTCTAACTACGCTTCCTTTCTCAACCTCCAATCTGGATCTCGTCTCTTATTCCAGTTCCCTACATTTAAATATAATAAATGTGGTCTTGGGTTCTTTGGTGTCCGAAGTCCCCTGTCCTAGAGGGGTCTGCCTCTTTACCTGCATGACACGCCCATCCATATTAAGATCAGGAAAATTTCCTAAAACATGGCTGTTTACCATCTAGCTTTCTCAGCCCTCTATAACTGGATTCCCTCTAATGTTTTGTTTTTTTTTATCTCCATGGTACTCCATTGTGAGTGTACATTGCTTTTTACAAATAACCAAAATAAATCAACTGTGGATACATAATTTCAGCTTTGACATAGACTGATTGAAATCAGGGCTCAAAGTAGGGTCTTACCAAAAGGAAAAACCCCTTTAAGGATATTTGTTTCACCAGTCGTTCAGGAGTTCAAGTAATCTTTTTAGTTTCATTATTGTTATTATCAAACCCTTTTCAAGAGGCTCTCCTGATTTGGCGTCTTTTCCTTGGGTAAAGGCTTTGTGCGTTTTTGATTATTTAGAATGATCTAGGTTTTCTGTGTGTAGTACGGAATGAATAGAAACACCTTGGACTGGACCTGCGTCTGTATGCTGCTTCATTCATGTTTGCGTAGGCCATATCAATCATTTGTTTGGTCTCAGTGCTTTCTGAATCGGAACATCCATTATGGCCAGTAAAAGCGAAACTAGTAAGATTTTTCAAGGTGATGGTGGAATCAAGGCTGTTCCCCCACACTTGATCTCAAGGTCTTCTGAGTGTGAATTCCCCAGTCCTTTTTGTGGTTTTCCTCATGGTGTTCACCACTTTTCTTGCATGGGCTTGAACCTTTCTGCTGTTTGTACTCTGTTCTGAAGTGCCCTCTTGACTTGAATATCACATTCTCCTCATCTTTGTTCTACACCTAGGTCTCAACCAATAGGTGCCAACTCTGCTGTTCTGCAGTTTGGATGGTGGAAGCCAGATAGCATATCTGGACTGGAAAGTCCCTTCCACTGAGGGTGCTCTGTTAGTGCTATTTTTCAAGGCTTTGGAAAAATAGCTCTTTACTCATGTCTCCCAGAGCTATTTTTTATCTGAAAGGCAGCCTTGACCTGAACTACATCTCTAGAAACCTGGGTCGTCTCTGCGGCTCGCTTTCCTGTCTCCGTTGCTCCCACTATCTTTCTTTACTATTCAGGGAATTCTGCAGGTCAAGAGATCATTGCTGCTTCTGTAGGAGCGTTCTCACAAAATTTGTAAAATACTAGTGTCCTCAATTTGAATATAGTTATCTACCAAAAAGCTATTTTCTCCTACTGTTCTTTCGAGTGTCTCAGTCAAGTTGCTGAAATCCAATTAGGAATTGACCAAACATCAATATACCTATATATAAATAACTGATGTTTGTAACACATGTCCATTTGTTATTTTAGGTCACATAGTCAGTGTAATGTGAGAACAGGTAAGGTTTACTGTTGCACCAGATACAATAGTCCAACATTATGTGCACCAGCGTATGTATTGTATTGTAATTGCATTTATATAGCGCTTACTTCCCCTGATGAGGCGCCAAAGGGCTTTTCGGCGAGTAACACGCTACTGCGGAACCCATAAAAGATTAGTGGTGAATTAGTATAGTGAAATATGAGAGTAATTTGAGTGGTGGATAGGTTAGTCAGTTATTTGGATTGAAAAGGGTAGTGGAGGGATAGAAGAGGTTTGCATTTATTTATTTTTTTCCGGCGTTTTATATAGCACGAAATTGACCCGAAGGCTTCGGAGCGCTTTACATGAGCACCAGTTGCATTACAGACGGACACATTTATTTTTTGTTAGGCACGGGGAGATTAAGTGATTTGCCCAGAATCGCAGTATGTTAAGCGCCCCCTGCCGAGACTCGAACCTGGTTCCCCAGTGTCAAGATCGACCGCTCTAGCCGTAAGGCCACATCCTCTCCCTGTATACAGCAATTAGTAATTAGCAAAAGTAATTTGAGTGGTGGATATGTTAGCCAGTTATTTGGCTTGAGAAGGATAGCGGAGGGATAGAAAAGGGAAAAAGGTGTTGAAGCGCTTTTTCGGCGAGTAGCGCGCTACTCCGGAAACCAAAAGAATTAGTGGTGAATTAGTATAGTGAAATATGAAAGTAATTTGAGTGGTGGATAGGTTAGTCAGTTATTTGGATTGAGAAGGAATAGTGGAGGGATAGAAGAGGGAAGGGTCTAGAATCTTTTTTTTTTTTTTTAGTTCACAGCAGTAGGAGGGGGTTTGGAATGATTAAAGGGGAGCTGGAGGTTTGGGATGAATAAGAGTGGAGGTAGAGGATATATTGATAGAGGTATAGGGTGAGAAATATGGTAGTGCATTGGATATGCTGAATTTGAAGAAAAGTAATAAATATATAGATACAGAAGTACATGGAAGGTGTATATATATATATATATATGCATAAGGAGGGTAGTATATGTAGATTGAAGATGCATTTGTTAAACTCCGGCTTTTAAGTGTTGTTGTACTTTAAATCAATGTATTTGTTTTTTTATTTTTTGTAATTTAATAGTGAAGCAATTGTAGATAAATAGTTATGATAACAGATTTACTTATTTACGCAGTCACTTATATACATGATAAAAAACATAGAATAATGTAACTGCCAGTAAGATTTACATTTGTGAAGCAGAACTAACGAATATCTATATTTTTAAAAACATAATTATTATACATGTTTATACAAAGCAATACACTTATACATATCTATAGTCCAAATAAATGCTTATATACAGAGGGATATGCTGTATATTTCTGTTTGCGGATGGTGGTTATGTGGGGAAGAGCCAATTCATGAGTAGTTTTCTCAAGATAAGGTGGTTATCCATGGATCTTATGTTGAGGGGGTAAGGAGTTCCATAGTTTGGCTGCTTGAAAAGAGAAGGATGTGCGTCCCATGTTTTTTTTCTTGTACGTTGGGATTTACATGAGTCATTTACAGTGTGCACCTAACCAAAAGGCAGCAGAGCACTGTACAAAGGCAGAGGCTTTGCATCCACACATGATTGGAACTGCCAATGGTTTCTAAGAGCGAAATTGGACTGTTACTGCATTGTGGTGTAGTGTTCTTCATAGAGCGTGTTTTAAGCTCTTTCCTAAATTGGAGCAGGGTCAGGGAATTTGTGATCTTCTTTCTAAAATCCAGTCAATAGCTTCTACTAGAATGGGTAAATTTTATAGACAATATAGGCATTTTGCGTAAGATAACTTCTACTAAATCTCTTGCCATCACCCAAGATTCAAAGCTTGACTTGAAAGCACAAATTAAGAGCACACTTCTAACTTGGATTCATTAGAAATATCAAAAGTTTATCCCAAAACCAGAGTTAAAAACTAGTTTCACAAAATGAAAATAAGAATGCCTTACTCACTGGACTGCTTTAGAAAATGCTTGCTCCTGTTCTAATTAATTTCTTGGTGTCGAGAAATGTGCTTGTATTACACCAGCCATGGTAATCTTAAAATGCCTACCCTTAAAGTTTGCAGTAAATTTAAGACAGCCTCTATTACATACAAGGCATTGTACCTAGGCCCTTTGGAATACAAAATTAGCCTATCTTGAAGGAACAGTTCTTCCAGAAGCAAAGTGCTTCTGCGTTCAGAGATCCAGTTCTTCAAAAAACATTTTACCTTGAAGCGCCTTTTCTCTGGAAAAGCCCCCAAGGTATTAAATTCTCGGTCAAGCCATATCCGTCTTCCTAGTACACTGAATGAATTTAAACGGGAGCTAAAGAGTCATATTATAACAGAGCACCAGTAGTTCCAGATTGTGGTTCTTTTCGCAGCCAAAGCTCGACTCTTGTTGGCCCAAGATGAACATTAGTTTGGTAGAGTCTACCTATTACAGATTCAGTGGTTGGGATAGAGAAAGCATCCTATTTACCTGAATTAAGCTTTTTGGGTTTCAACCATATGTGGTGGCAGGACGACTTAGGATAATGTCACCCAAAACGTATGATGCCCCTTAGAAAGATGTTATTTTCAGATCGTTTTTTCCCCACTCTTGCTTATGAAAGTGAAGAAGTAGCAACTTAACTCTTTTGTGAACAGAGCTTCCACCTCAGCAGTTCGCTTGAACTTCCAAATCTGGCAATTACAGCCTGTATAAAATGACTACAGTGTCTATTTGTTGCCTTTTCATAGTAGAGCATGGCCAAAAGCCATTTAGCTCAAAGTGTTACCTATAGTTAGGTGTGTAGCTTGTTTGTTCTACAGAACCATAGTGACACTGTAATGTTAGTGTGCATTTCTTTAACATGCTTTGAAACAAACAGAGAAAAACACTGGTGTTTATAAAAAATTGGACTGGTTCTGGGTCTGGTTGCAGCTAGCAATCTTATATTGCTAGCTTGTGGAGTCCCCAAGTTGTTGAGTTGCAAGATGAGGAATTCTTAAAATTTTTACAGATTTGTTCCACAGGTCCTTTTGGCCCTGCCGAACGTCCAAAAGTCTGGAGCATCCACTCTGAGAGGGCATTGATACATAAAGTATTTTTTTTAAAAAAGTGACCGAGGTAAACACTCAAACTATTTCAATGCCACGATCCTTGAAGCGGAATCAAATTGGCTTCACCAGGACTGAAAATTTTGCGTCTTTGAGCAGACTCTCTAGTCGTTGCTGTGCTAATTACGGCTCTTTGAATTAAGATTGATAAAGCAAATGTCTTGGTCTAGATTGATATCAACCTTGAGAAATATACAGTGCTAAAAAAAAGATAGAAATTGAAGATCACGATAGTATGCTTTGGAAAATCTCTACACATTTAGGAATTGCCCAAAAAGGATTGGTAAAAGTGGTTCTAGCAGGCATTGTCCTCTACTGAGGATCAGCTTGACTCTTCTGTACTATGGTATAGATATATGGTAGTATAACATTTAAATTGGCCCAGTCCTGTTTCAAACAGCATTGTAGAAACCACAAGAAAGAGACGGGATCCCATCTATGATCCGGTTTAGGAGCAAGAACCAATCTGGACTGACCATCGGGTGTCCTTGTTTATGTGTAACGCTTCAGTCACTTTACCCACCCCTCATTCAAAAAGATACATTCTGGGGGCTTTACTGTGAAGGGGTTGGCAGCTCTAAATCAGGAGAAAGGTCTTGCATTTCAGGACACGATTCTTCTTTAATTAACTTCACAGTCTCTGATGGGGAAAACTGATGAATTTGTTTGAAATTATGTCATCATCCATTCATATGAGACCACTTCAGAAATGGCTTACCAGTCTGTGGTCAGAGGCGTTCAGGCACTGCAGGGATCACGTGACTGTGGTGCAGATAAGAGACATCCACTTACGCTGATGGACACCATTATTCCTTAGTCAGCAGGGTCTTCACAGATACAGCTCTCATTTTGGCCATTATTAAAAATGTTTTCTAACCAGAGTGGGGTCATGGGTGCTTAGTGAATATCTGAAATGAAATTACAATGCCCTGAAGCCATTCCAATAGTAAAATATCATTATGTTGCAGTCAGTAGGCCTGTCTGTGAAATAGCTTCAGCCTCAGAGAGCAGAGCAGGATGGTCAGCTTTTGATTGACAGCTCAACTATAATGTTCTACCTGAACAAACAAGGTGGAAGAAAGTCAGTTTTCCTATCTTGACACAATTCGTTATTAGTTGATCAAAAACAGTTTTAGCATAGTTTCCCATATTGCAGTCACTCAGGAGAGGGGTAAGAGAGGTTCAGATATACCATCATTCAAGACATTTTCAAGCCATATATATATATATATATCTTTATATATATCTTTATATATTGAAAATGTATTTTTTGGACAACAAACGAAAACATATATATATATATATATATATATATATATATATATATATATATATATATATATATATATATATATATATATATATATATATATATATATATATCCAAAGAAAGCTCGTTGTGAGCAGCCGCTCACCCTCCTGTCGACGCCGGTGCCTGCAGCGGTCACAACACCGCTAAATATATTTTCCCATGAAGAAGCACAATCCGGGACCTCCCAAATAACTTCCAGCGGCACACCAAAGGACGAGCACAATAAAGATTTTATTGTGTCACAAAAGAGAACAACGCGTTTCGGCGAAGCCTTTGTCAAGTTGATGACCTGTGCCCAACTGACCGTAGAAATACAGGTCAGCGTTAATGAACAGTGAAGAAATATTACTACTTTGATTGCATTGAAAGAAATTCGTATGAAACTATGGTGACATAAATAATTGGCAAAGTTAAATTACATTTTCTGCTCAATCAAACTCCTAATCAACATAATAATTGATTTAAACTCCAAAACATCATAACCGATTTACGAGTACGTTCACTGTTCATTAACTTGACAAAGGCTTCGCCGAAACGCGTTCTGTTTTGTGACACAATAAAATCTTTATTGTGCTCGTCCTTTGGTGTGCCGCTGAAAGTTATTTGGGAGGTCCTGGATTGTGCTTCTTCATGGGGAAAAAAAAAATATATATATATATATATATATCTTTTTTTTTAATTTGCTAATAACGAAAAGCAAAACATCTCAAGCCCTATCTAACCATTTGAACATTGTTTCATAATTCTGAAGAGATATAAATATGAAATGTAGCCTTTACTGCTTGGCTTTGTATGTGAGATTGTATGTGTTTTTACAGTCATGTCTCATCCACGTTATCATTTTATTTTCACAAATCCTTTGATGGTACATTGTTAATCTTTAAAGATAAATATGTGAATTGAATATTTTTGCATTGGTGATTTTTCTTTTAAGGGCATATTCATTTCTAAAATCAAAACAGGTTGTCTATATCAAGTTATGCCAAGATTACTGTATGACAGTTTTTTTCTAGTGGGAAATATATGATATTAAAAACCTTCCTACATAGGTCATTTGGCAAGCTATAATGTGATCACTGTATATTAAAAATGAAGAGACAACTGAATTTGTAAAACCAAACATCCTGGTGAGAAACACAGTAACCCTTCTGTCTTTTCTTCGTGACAGACTCCAGGATACATTCTTGATGACAGAATAGACAAAAATTAACGGTAGAGTTGTACTACCTGGACCATTCAGTCAGCACGTATCCAGTCAGCTCTTTATTCACAAATAGTGATATTCTGCTTTTCCTTTCTCAAAACCCTTCATTATATTTTATCAGTGTATAAAACAAATAAAAACAAAATATTACCAGACGTGGAACAAAATGCAGAAAAAAGTACGCCGAAAATGTAAGGTTGAGGTCTACTTACGGTATATAAAGTACACAATAGTCGCTGAATTGCAAAGCTAGCAGAGTATTAGAATCACATATCTGCAAACCGAGTATAGTAGAATTAGTTAAACAATGAATTTGTGTGTGTGTGTGTGTGTATGTGTGTGTGTGTGTGTGTGTGTGTATATCTTTACATCTTTTAGTATATTATAATTGTACTATGATTTTGTGCATGACTATGGCTTTCTTCAATCCTATTATATGTGCGTGTGTATAGATATATATGTGTATATATATATATATATATATATATATATTCACTGAAAAAACCATAGGTTTCAGACACGTTATAGTTAGAAATTAGCATTTAAAAAACCTTTTAAATTCACTGAAAAAAACATAGGTTTTAGGGACAGTTCTAGTTAGTTGGACATTTCACTCGTACAAAACCCGTGAAATTCCCCTGTTATAGTTAGTTCAGCTAACTATAACTCGCGCCCCCGCAATGCACTGCTGATGACGTCACATATTACATCACTCATGACATGGTCAGTGACATCACTGATGACATCTCAAATGACATCACTGATGACATCATCCAGTGACTGTGTGTTTCTATAAAGTTTAAATATTTTTTATATATATAGGGAAAGGCGTATTGAAGAATGAGTGGGTGTATAAGTGTCTGTATGGATGATTTAGTAGGTGCGTGACTAATTCTATAAGTGAGTGATTAAAGGTGTCTTACTGAATGCATGGGTTACTGACTAAACTGTGTCAATGTCTGTGTCTGTTGCTGTGTAAGTGGCTGCATGGGTTTGTGAATAGCTACATGAGTGTCTATAAGAGTTATAGATTTGTTGTCTGAGTATCTGTATGGGTGCCTGAGTGTTTGTGTGGATGGGGTGTGTGCGACTGTGCATAGATGTGTGAGTGGGTGATTCACTGGGTGGATGGTTTCAAGAGTGCATCTGTGATAGACTGTATGGGTGGGTAAGTGTGTGTAAGAGTGTGTTAGTGAGTGAATGTATGTCCCAGTGGTACATGTGTGAGTAACTACATATGTGAAAGGTAGTATATATGTGTGTTAGAGTATTTAAAAGGCTATACGTGAGAGTGTGTGATTGTGAGAGTGGCTGTATGAATTCGTGTGTGCTTGTATCAGTTATTGTATAAGAGCGTAAGAATGTGCTAGTATATTTGTATGAGTAACTGACCTGGTGTGTGTATAACTGTATAGGTGAGTAAATGGGTGTGTGATTAATTTTTTGCATGACTGACTAGGTGTGTGAGTACCTCTATGGATGAGTGGCGGTGTGTGAGTGTTTATATAGGTGTATGAGTGCATATGATAGTCCTGTACTGAGTGACTGTAAGTATGAGTGACTGTACAGGTGAGTGAGTGGATGTGTGTGTAGACCTAAGAATCGGTGAGTGGGTATGTAGTTTTTGGTGTTGGAGTGTCTATGGTTTTGAGAATGGCAGTCTGTAACTTAGAGTGGGTGTATCAAAAGTTATATTAGGGTGTGAGAAGATGCATGAAAATATCACATGAATGATGTCATTTGAGATGTCATCAGTGATGTCATCAGTGATGTCACTGACCATGTCATGAGTGATGTAATATGTGACGTCATCAGCAGTGCATTGCGGGGGCGCGAGTTATAGTTAGCTGAACTAACTATAACAGGGGAATTTCACGGGTTTTGTACGAGTGAAATGTCCAACTAACTATAACTGTCCCTAAAACCTATGGTTTTTTCAGTGAATTTCAAAGGTTTTTTAAATGCTAATTTCTAACTATAACGTGTCTGAAACCTATGGTTTTTTCTGTGAATTTCAAAGGTTTTTCAAAAGCTAATATTTAAGTGTCATAATAGTTATAGTTATGTTTCTTGTACTGAATTTCTTTAGTTTTTTATATTTATTTGTAAATATATTATTTATTAAACAATATTGTATATTTTTGTGTATTTTGCACACAAAAAAATTTAATAAATTAAAAAGTAAAATATAGTATAATTTTTTTCTGTTATATTTTTATTTTCATATATTTGTATTGTTTAATTTAAAAAAAAAATGTTTTTTGGGAATCGCGCACCGAAAGCGTACCGAACGCGGCGCATACGCGTACCCCAGCCACCTATTTAAGGAAGTCGTAAAGGATCCGCGTATGGTATGCGACGGGTGCGTGTTTCTAGACCCGTAACATACGTATATTGCGTGTGTACGCGTTTCCTAAGCGACCGGTACGCGATTCCTGCTCCGGCTTATACGCGACACATACGAATTACCATACACGACGCTTGCGCGGTGGCAGGCCCCGCGTGACGTCAAATACGTGCCCGGGCGCGCAGGGTGCGCGACTCCCGCGAAAGTTTTATATTGAAATATAATATGTATGTGTCTTTAATGTACATATGAAGGTAAGAGATTATCTAAGGTAATCAAAAAAATAATATATTTCTACTTGTAATACACTTATATTACTTTTAAATGTATTTTCGCGAAACCGCGTCGGGTGCGCGCGCCGTGTGCGCACGGTGCGCGAATCCCATGTGACCTCAAAAAAAAGGATTTGATTGGTCCATAATATTTCCCACTGTAACTATTGAAGGACCACACCCTTTTTAATTATTCTTTTTAGAGCACTGGATGAGACGCATCTCTTCTCCTTCCAGAGCTGATTTTGTATTTTTTTTGGTGTTTTGAGGGAATTCATTTACAGCAATGGCATCTGCTCCACAAGTTCCTCAACATTCTTCTGAAGAAGATATTTTGGAGGAAGATCCCCCGAAGAAGCGACCAGAGTCAGTGGTGTGGAAATTTTTTACATTTCCAGCAGAAGAAAAAAAAGTAAATGCACGGAAAGTTACCTGCTCGCTCTGTGAAAGGGTCCTGTCACGAGGGAGTGACAAAAAATACTCATGTGGTACAGCCAGTATGTACAAACATCTGCGGACCATTCATCCTCGTAATCTGGCACGAGAGGAAATGCGACGTGCAGCAACTAATCCACCACCAGCCACTGCTAGCACCTCCAGAGCGTCAACATCGGCAACTGCTTTAGACATTCGGCCGGAATTTGCATTTTGGAACAGCACTGCACTAAGTGCAAATCCATTGTTTGTTATGGAGAACAATCCGTAGATGCTATTTGTGCAGCACAAAGAAATCACAAGTGCTTATTTTTTTTTGTTTGTTTGTTTTTGGAATGATGTTTAATTCCAAAAGCTTTCTGTTTTCTTAGTTCTTTTTTGTTCAATTCTTAAAAAACACCAAAAAAAATACAACATTTTCAAAAAAAAAAAAAAATACAAAAGAAAAAAAGAAAAAGAAAAGTTCTTCTCAGAACTACCTTATCTGGTTAAAAAAGAACTATAATTGCATGGTAATGTGTGAAAGTTTGCTTGAATATACGTGTAGAGTATGATTGACTGAAAGAATACATTAGTAGTGCATGCTGAAGTTATGAGTGGTTAGATATTGGCGGAGTGATGGGATAGGAAGATAGTGCTGGACGGGTGAATGAGGAAGTGCATAGGAGTGACAGCTGGATTGCTAGTCTGCATGCATACGAAGTTGGTATTTGCAAGAGTGTATCAATAGTATAGATGCGGTTAGAGTTGTGCAAGCATACTGCAGAGAATGTTAAAGGTGTGAAAGACAAGTGTGTAGGTGGTTAGAGAACCGCATGCATAGTGGATATGGGTTTGAAGCAGTGTATGTGCTAAGGCCTATGTCACTGAATGAGTAGTTGGGTACAGACTGAACGATTAGAGTACTACAAGAAGAGTGCCTAGGTGAATGTATAAGTGTTTGGGTTTTGGTGCAGCGAATGGCTTTGTAGGTGTTGCTGAATCAGTCAACAGAGGACTGCAAGGGGAGTGACAGGATGTTTGCTGGAGTGTATGGATAGTGACTGGGGAATTGAAGGTGTGAAAGACAAGTGTGTAGGTGGTTAGAGAACCGCATGCATAGTGGATAGGGGTTTGAAGCAGTGTATGTGCTAAGGCCTGGGTCACTGAATGAGTACTTGGGTACAGACTGAACGATTATAGTAGTACAAGGAGAGTGCCTGGGTGAATGTATAAGTGGTTTGGTTTTGGCGCAGCGAATGGATTTTTAGGTGTTGCTGAATGAGTCAACAGAAGACTGCAAGGGGAGTGACAGGATGAATGTAGAAGTGCTTTGAGTTTTGGCACTGCAAATGGATTTGTACGTGTTGCTGAATGAGTCAACAGAGGACTGCAAGGGGAGTGACAGGATGTTTGCTGGAGTGTATGGATAGTGACTGGGGAATTGAAGGTGTGAAAGACAAGTGTGTAGGTGGTTAGAGAACTGCATGCATAGTGATTAAGGGTTTGAAGCAGTCTATGTGCTAAGGCCTGGTTCACTGAATGAGTACTTGGGTACAGACTGAACGATTATAGTAGTACAAGGAGAGTGCCTGGGTGAATGTATAAGTGGTTTGGTTTTGGCGCAGCGAATGGATTTTTAGGTGTTGCTGAATGAGTCAACAGAAGACTGCAAGGGGAGTGACAGGATGTTTGCTGGAGTGTATGGATACTGACTGGGGAATTGAAGGTGTGAAAGACAAGTGTGTAGGTGGTTAGAGAACCGCATACATAGTGCATAGGGGTTTGAAACAGTCTATGTGCTAAGGCCTGGGTCACTGAATGAGTACTTGGGTACAGACTGAACGATTATAGTAGTACAAGGAGAGTGCCTGGGTGAATGTATAAGTGGTTTGGTTTTGGCGCAGCGAATGGATTTTTAGGTGTTGCTGAATGAGTCAACAGAAGACTGCAAGGGGAGTGACAGGATGAATGTAGAAGTGCTTTGAGTTTTGGCACTGCAAATGGATTTGTACGTGTTGCTGAATGAGTCAACAGAGGACTGCAAGGGGAGTGACAGGATGTTTGCTGGAGTGTATGGATAGTGACTGGGGAATTGAAGGTGTGAAAGACAAGTGTGTAGGTGGTTAGAGAACTGCATGCATAGTGATTAAGGGTTTGAAGCAGTCTATGTGCTAAGGCCTGGTTCACTGAATGAGTACTTGGGTACAGACTGAACGATTATAGTAGTACAAGGAGAGTGCCTGGGTGAATGTATAAGTGGTTTGGTTTTGGCGCAGCGAATGGATTTTTAGGTGTTGCTGAATGAGTCAACAGAAGACTGTAAGGGGAGTGACAGGATGAATGTAGAAGTGCTTTGAGTTTTGGCACTGCAAATGGATTTGTACGTGTTGCTGAATGAGTCAACAGAGGACTGCAAGGGAGTGACAGGATGTTTGCTGGAGTGTATGGATAGTGACTGGGGAATTGAAGGTGTGAAAGACAAGTGTGTAGGTGGTTAGAGAACTGCTTGCATAGTGATTAAGGGTTTGAAGCAGTCTATGTGCTAAGGCCTGGTTCACTGAATGAGTACTTGGGTACAGACTGAACGATTATAGTAGTACAAGGAGAGTGCCTGGGTGAATGTATAAGTGGTTTGGTTTTGGCGCAGCGAATGGATTTTTAGGTGTTGCTGAATGAGTCAACAGAAGACTGCAAGGGGAGTGACAGGATGTTTGCTGGAGTGTATGGATACTGACTGGGGAATTGAAGGTGTGAAAGACAAGTGTGTAGGTGGTTAGAGAACCGCATACATAGTGCATAGGGGTTTGAAACAGTCTATGTGCTAAGGCCTGGGTCACTGAATGAGTACTTGGGTACTGAATGAACGAATAGAGTAGTACAAGGAAGAGTGCCTGGGTGAATGTATAAGTGACTGAGTTCTAATACTACAGAAACTTGACAACAGGATAGTAGAATAAATAATTATTCAACTATACCTTTCAACACAGTTTAAAATATATATATTACTATACAAAGGGGCAGATTTACAAGCCCCTTGCGCCACATTTGCGTCACTTTTCCCATGTTAAAAGTGACGCAAAAGTGGCGTAAGAAGCTTCTAAAACTGCCCCATACTATTTTAAAACAAACATCAAATACAATAAAAATAATTAAAGTATACATCAGTACATTTAATAATATATTTAAAAAAACACAGTTTCATTAAATTATCAAATCTTTTTTAAATAAACGTCCAAAATATATAACTCACCTATTAAATCTGTTGAATTAAAAATCTCACACACTCAGTCAGGATTTTCTTTTTCGCACAGAATGTAGATAAGCACACTCTCCAATATAAAACCAGTAATGGCAAACTTTCCCTCTAATTTTTCATACATATACACATGACTTCCCAGTGTTTTTCAAATTGTAAAACGAATTTCCATTGGTCATAGAGAATAATACTTTTCAACTGACATCTTCTCCCCTTGTTCTGAATATCAGTTTCCATAGCAACAGCTCATGCAACATTCAACTTAGCTGCCAGGTCACAAGTTCACCACACAATGTTGCAAATGACAACAGCAGGTGTGGTTGGCTTTGCAAAGCATTCACTTATCCTTTCTGCTGTACCTTTCAAACTTTTCAATGTAACCAATAATAAACATGCTTTCTAAACAAAGAAAAATGCACCCTATATTAGAATGTAGAGTGTTCTTAAACAGCCAATCAAATCTCTACTTTCTTAAAAACAGCATGTTGTCCACCATTTTAGATAGATTTCATTTTCCCTCCTACCTACCTCAGCTACAGACATCTTTTTATTACCTACATTGATCCCTTCAAGATGCTTTCAGTGTGGATTGTGGGACACAGCTATGTTTTCTGGTGCAAAAGGTATGCTGAAAGCAGAGGTATTGACAAAGATTTAGCTTTGCCAAATGTAGACATTAAATGGATTGGTCAGAGAGGATTAAAGTGGCACCAATTGATGCCATTGGTTAAATCCTTTTTGCATCTCCAACACCCTGACCTCATAATTGTGCACTGTGGTGGCAATGACCTAGGCACTTTGACTGGGGTAGGTCTGGAAATGCTTATGAAGGACACCTTTGCAGAATTCATGTCACTTTTCCCCCAAACTGCCTTTGTCTATTCGAACATATGCCAAAGACCGAAATGGCAGTGGTCCAATCATTTTTGTCCACAGTTTGAGAAAGCTAGGAAACATGTCAATAAAGCTGTTTCTGCTTATCTCAGAGATTATAGGATGGGGTCCATTTTCAACAACAATCTGCGTTTTAATATAGATGGCATCTATAGGAGAGACGGTGTTCATTTTACAGATGAGGGTAACCGAATCTTTCTCATCAACTTTAGACTCTGCATCGGTACTTACTTGTAGGTACCATAATCTATCAATAAACACAAGGGCTCTTTTTAGAGCCACCCAAGATATAAACATATATACTTCATGTATATTTACTTAATTTTTTTAAATATTTGGGGGATTCGCGCACCCAACGCGTTTACACCAGGGGGCCGCGCTGGGAGTCGCGCACCCAACGCGTTCACACTAGGGGCCGCGCTGAGCGGCGCGCTGGGTGCGCAACTCCTTATTTCTCCGTAAAATTTTTGATAGCTCCTACCACTAATTTATATTCTCCCCGGGGACCCCACCCCCGGGGCCTATACATAATAATGGAGACCGTGAGGGGAGCCCCAATGCCCCCACGGTCCCGCCGGCTCCCAGCGTCCTTCGAGAGCCGGCATTGCTTTTCCACATGGGGAGCTGCTGACATGCAGCTCCCCGTGTGGAAAGCAATTTGCTAGATATTGGAAGAGAGAGCAGGTTTCCTGCTCTCTTCCAAAATCCAAAGCAGTTTGCAATGACAGGACGGGAGCCGCGAGGCTCCCGTCCTGTCATTGCAAACAGCAGTGTTCCGGGGGTAGGCACCCCGGGACACTGCAGGAGCCGGCCCTGGGGGTGGCGGTCCCCAGGGCCATCAAGGGCTCCAGGAGGGGGGCCGCGCGGCCCCCTCCCTTAAGTTGCACAGCCCCGGGGAGGTGGTGGTCCCCGGGGCTTCGGAGGTCCAAAACGGACCCCCATTTTAAATATTTTAGTGCCCCGGGAGGTGGCGGTCCCCGGGGCGTGTGGGGGGCTCAAGCCCTCCCACACAGGATTTTTTTTTTTAAAAAGCCCTGGGGAGGTGGTGGTCCCGGGGCTGCGGGAGGGCCGAGTGCCCTCCCGCACCATTTTAAAATGAAAGCCCCGGGGGGTGGCGGTCCCCGGGGCTTGGGGGGCCCTTTGAGGCCCCCCATACATAAATTTAACCCCCCCACCATGCCCCCGGGACTTGGGCCACCCGGGGGCAAAATACAATCGAAGCACGGGAGAGCGCGCTTCGATTTTTTTATTTTTATCGGCAGGATCCGCGCACCCTGAGCGCATCCTGCCGATTTAAAAAAAAAAAAAAAAAAAAAAAACGAAAAAAAAAAAAAATGCTTTTTTTTACCCAGGGGGTCCTTATGGGACCCCCTGAGCAGACCTAGGGAATCGGGGTGTTTCTACCCTGCCCCCTTTGTGCGCTTTGCGCACTTGTTTCTGTCCCTCGGTTCTACCGAGGACAAAATGACTGCCAACATTTCCTGAATCGGAATGTTGACAGCCAGCTGACAACCAATTAACATGCAGCTCGTGATCGGGACGGTGCGCGCAGGGTGCGCGGATCCTCCGTGCCCATAGATATATATGTACTTTTACTTTTGATTTTCTCAGCAACTACTGAACGGATTTACACCATTTAACAAAAGGGTTCTTTCTGAACCAAGAACTACCTCTTTACCAAATTTGGTGTAATTCCGTTCAGCAGTTCGGGCTGTAGCCGTGTCTAAAGTTTCCTATGGAAAAATGAATGGGGAAAACGCGTTTTGGGACCCCCTTTTTCTCGGCCCCGCTTGACGAATCACCCGAGACTTTCAGGGTAGGAGCGGACCGGAGCGCCCCACAAAGTTTGAAAATTTTGCGAAGATACGTCAACCGGCAAGAGTTATTTCAAATAGAATGTCGCGGATTTCCTATTGAAAATAGGTTCTAACTATAACTATCTACTGGCGACCGCCAGTAGATAATATATATGTGTGAACAAGGGCAAGTGGTGCCCGAAATGCGTAATCAGGATTAGGAAACAGGAATAAAGCTTTGACTTGCCTGCAGTTTTGGTGGTTCGTGAATCCTTTGTTGCTGAAGTGGTGTGGATTGGCGCTGCAAGCAGACGAAGGATTTTGGTGATTTTATTTTATATATATATATATATATATATATATATACATACATATACAGAATCCAATGCGTAACTCTTGGATGGAAGTAGAAACCAACACTGGAGCCGTGGCCACAAGTATAAAGCGTGTTTATTTAATTATTGATCCAATTTTTTCACCAATCCAATATGTATTTTTTCATCAATCCAATATGTAGTTTAACATGATGAGTTTTGTGTAATTACACTGTTGAAATGATGACAGGCCTTCTGGCGGTATTGATATAGGAGTTGATCTCCGTTATTCAGTGGGATTATCATGCCCTCAATGAAGGATATATCGAGTTATTTATGCACAATGTGACTTATCATGTTTTATCTTATTTAATTATTATAAAATCATATTTGGTTGCTAGCAATCCAACATGTGCAAGGAGACAAATGAATTACACTGCATTTTGCGTCAACACTGAGCTTTTTGAGCCGATATATTTGACCAGTAATTTAAGTGGTTATGCATTAATTTACTATCATGCTTCCGTTATTTTCTAATCCTTTAATTGTTGAAATATTTGATGAATGTTGTTGAAACTTTATTAGTCAAGATGATGATCACTAGTATGTTTTCTATATTCATTGCACGTTAGTAGCATTATTGCTTTAAATGAAACTGACGATTCACTTACTCTTGCCCGTGACAAAGGAGTGAGGAAACTCCGAAACGCGTCGGACCTAGTGTTGTCAATAAACACGCTTTATACTTGTGGCCACGGCTCCAGTGTTGGTTTCTACTTCCATCCAAGAGTTACGCATTGGATTCTGTGTGGATTTATGGGGGTGGCTACCCCTGCCGTGTGCCCGCCGTAGAAGTGGCTTGGGTTTAGCCAAACGTAACTGTGGATATATATATACATATATATATATATATATATATATATATATATATATATATATATATATATATATATATATATATATATATATATATAATAGGATTGAAGAAAGCCATAGTCATGCACAATATCATAGTAAAATTATAATATACTAAAAGATGTACCTATGGAGAAAGCTTATGTTAACATACTCCATTACACCTCAAGGAAAATGGTAATCAATTAATCCCATATATATCAGTTAAGGTTTGCACCACAATGTATGGTAATCAGCAATAACTTGGCTCATGGAGAATACATTTGCGGCATGTAACCATCTACATTATCTCAAACAGGATGATTTTTAACCATTAAAGGTGAGTGTTGCTTTGAGATCCTATCAGCACTTTTGGTGAAGCAGAGCCATGCCCACCAAGCTTGTATTGAGGTCTTAGCAATGACCTTCCAACTACAAAAGATTGTTTTGATGCCTAGTGTAATCATAAGATCTAGTATATGGGCATCCGAGGTGTTGAATCCAAATATAGTCTGTAACGAAATTCATCCTGAACATATGGAAAGTTCTGAAAGACGTCTTCACAGTAAGAGTTGAGGCTCTTCCAAAATTCTGTCAGAAGTGGACATTCCCACAACACATGTGGTAAGTCCACTATTTCCATTTCACTGTTCCAGTAGATATTAGAAGGCCAAAAGTGAAGCTTATGCAAGCAGATAGCTGCCCAGAACGTTGTATATAAACACTAGGTAAGGAGTGAACCTGGCTTTGAAAGCAGTTGTCCAAATTGTATGACAACTCTCTAGGAAGACAATTCTCCTGGTATGTTGTCCCGTCATTTTCTTCCCATTTTGTTTGAGTGTATACATTCAGTTTAGAACTCTTAGAGTATAATTGTCCAAATAGTTTAAAAACTAGGAAGAAGTGAAAAAATCAATTTATGCAGAGATGATTCTTCATTAAAGTTCAGTTTTGAGATCACTGCTCTTAACTTTAAAAAGTTACAAAATTCTGACTGATCTAGGTGATATTTATTTTGGAGATTGACAAATAATATTGGCACCTCCCTAGATGAGGCGTCCTTCATCCAGAACAATACATGTGAGGCCCAGCTGTATCAATAAATCATGGAAGCATTTTTTTAAACTTTTTTTAAGCCATACGGAGGCGAAGTTAGATTTTACCATTTCTCTCATCTAATTTTCCATTCTGTTCTATTAGGGATTTAGATGTGTCCTATAAAATTGATTTTGAGTGTTGGGCTTTAATGATGATAGAGACGAGATTAGCGCAAGATCTTTTTTAATAGAGTGTTTCACTTTCAACCATTGCGGTTCAGAAGAGTCTTCAGGAAGGAACCAAAGGGACAATGTTTAACAAGAAAGACAGTTCGGAAATTCGCAAAGTTTGGCAGGTTTATCTCTTCCTCAGTTTTATCCAGCTCAATTTCTTCAGTGAGATACTTGGCCTCATCCCTTTCCATAGAAAGCACTTAATTACTTCATCTTTTTTTTTAAAAATGTTTTAAATGAGATGGATATCATACTGATGAGTTAATTTATCATCGGAGTAACCTTCATTTTTATTGTTTCCACTCACAGCAACCAAAAATTGAGTTTTGGCAACCAAGTAGGTCTGAACTTTTGCCTAGTGAGATTTGTTTTGTTATGTCTGATGGTTTTCAAGCAGGTTGTCATTAAACCACATGCCCAAATACTTTAGTATCCAGGGTGCCAAGCTAAGACAATATTTCTTGTCAGGTCTGAAGTACAAAAAGGACTTTAACTTCTGAATGATCTCTTTCAGGTTATACCCAGAAATGGTGGTGTATCGTTATATAGTAGCAACTAATTTTAGCATTTTCAGTGAAGACTAGAATGTCATCTGCATGTGTCATGGCTTCATACGCAATTGTATCCAAATTCACACCAGCAATGTGAGTTAGATGTCGTTGGGTGCTGTAGCTTTTCTGCCTCTAATTAGAAGAGCCCTGCCTTGTTCATTGACTGAGGGTAAAGGGCTATGAAATAACTCCTCTCACGTCAAACCTTTACACTGGTGAATCATATAGTACCAACACCATGCAAATAATATTATCACCAAATAAGAATTTGCATAGAACTGCTTGTAGAATAAGCTAAGAGACTTTAGCAAAGTCTTTTTCTGATTTTAATATAATGACCACCACAAATTATGTGGTATTTTTGCCTCTTTCTAAGACATGACAGAAAAGCCTTGTCCCTAAAATATATATTCTCCATGAATCCTGTCTGAGTTGGATGTATGACTGCTGGTAATATTTTCTATACGCTAAGAATTTGGTATAAATTTTGAGTTAAAGATTATTAAGAGATCTTAGTCTATATTCCTTAGACAAATATAGCTGTATACTATCTTTATTTACCACCCCAATCATAGCCTTAGCTGCAGAACTCTAACTCCTGCAGGAGAAGCAAAATAATTCAAACAGGGGTGGACCTTTATTTAATCCCAGCAGGTCTTATAACATTGTGACATAAACCCATCAAATTCAGGTGATTTGCCACATTTCAAATTTTGCAGTACTTCTATTTGCTTTAATGGAGCTTCCTAAAGTTGTATGTCTTTTTCTGAAATGGGCACATGGGTAATATCGTGAAGAGTATTTTCACTCATGGTATAGTTTATGGCCGAGTTGGGTGGGGTTAGAATCTCAAGCCGTACTATTTAAAGATATCCGTACTAACCTGAGATTTCGTGTGGATCTTATCGGCATCATCTTTTATGAATTGGATATTAATTAGATCTGGTTTTCTCAAATTTAAAATATGTCCCCAGCATCCGGTGTTCTTTATTAGATTAATGCAGATTTAAGACTTTTAGTTTCATAAATCACGTCTCTACCCTAGAGGTAAGAAATCTGTTGTATTCATATTCTATTTATTTATGGACTTCATACTGGCACCACCGTGGAGTGCATAAATTGCAGTTCCATTGGTTTATTTTACTCCGCATTTAGGATAAACTCTTGTAGGCATCTTTGTTTCTTTTTTGCCACACAATACACCCCTAAGAGTAGTTTTCAGTCCATCCAATGGATTCTAAGGAGACGAGCAGGGCAAATGTCACCAGTAACAGCGGAAACGGTTGAAGAGAGTAGGTGGTTTATCTCTAGGTTACAGAAAGTTGCTAACATTAATGAAATAAGTATTCAGTGCTATTTTCGACATTTAACTGTTTTTTTTTTTTACATTTTTTTTTTATATTTCAGCATTTTCTTTCTACTACGTTTCCTGAGGTTATTCCATTAATTGTGTACCCTTTCTGTGAATTCACAGTCCCTTTAGTTTTATGTCACTATTTTTAGTTCTTGTGCCAGTTAATGTGCTGAAATTGCTTCCATCTTGCAATATATTTATGGCTTTTACATTTTGCTCCAAATGTCTCCAGTTTGTCTTTATTGCAGAGATTTGGTCTTCATAAAGTGACACAATGCTCAATGTGAGGCCGTCCCAGCAATATTTATTGGAGTAACAACTTATTTTTTGTGTGTTAATTATACCTTCTTTTGCATTCCAGAAACTTCTCACTCGCCTAATCACTGTGTCACATTATGAAGCCACTTTGTGCATGTCCAGCGTAACCTGAGTAGCTACTGTTTAGCGGCGTTTGAGATCTCTTCTGTCTCATACCACTCAAGATTTCTGTGTAATAAATTCAGGTTTTTCTGGTTACAAACTAAGCGGTTGCTTCATAAACTACACTCCCAGCTTTTCCAGATTGTCACATATTTAGGTCTGCTTGGAAAGAGCTTTAAGTCTTTCAGATTGCATCTTTTCGTGGGATACTAGAAAAGCTTGCATGCAGTGACAAATCAGTCCTTCTTAAACAAGGGCCATTGAATAGTTCCCCGTTTTATATCAGTTATTGAATGTAATGAATTATTCCATTGGTGATTTTAGTTTATCTCGTGAGACACGTGTGGTGGTGGTGGTGGTGGGTTTGGTGGTGGTGGGTTTGGTGGTGGTGGTGGTGGGTTTGGTGGTGGTGGTGGTGGGTTTGGTGGTGGTGGTGGGTTTGGTGGTGGTGGGTTTGGTGGTGGTGGGTTTGGTGGTGGTGGGTTTGGTGGTGGTGGGTTTGGTGGTGGTGGGTTTGGTGGTGGTGGTGGTGGGTTTGGTGGTGGTGGGTTTGGTGGTGGTGGGTTTGGTGGTGGTGGTGGGTTTGGTGGTGGTGGTGGGTTTGGTGGTGGTGGTGGGTTTGGTGGTGGTGGGTTTGGTGGTGGTGGTGGTGGGTTTGGTGGTGGTGGTGGTGGGTTTGGTGGTGGTGGTGGTGGGTTTGGTGGTGGTGGTGGTGGGTTTGGTGGTGGTGGTGGTGGTGGGTTTGGTGGTGGTGGGTTTGGTGGTGGTGGGTTTGGTGGTGGTGGGTTTGGTGGTGGTGGGTTTGGTGGTGGTGGTTTGGTGGTGGTGGTGGGTTTGGTGGTGGTGGTTTGGTGGTGGTGGTGGGTTTGGTGGTGGTGGTTTGGTGGTGGTGGTGGTGGTTTGGTGGTTTGGTGGTGGTGGTGGTTTGGTGGTGGTGGTGGGTTTGGTGGTGGTGGTGGTTTGGTGGTGGTGGTTTGGTGGTGGTGGTGGGTTTGGTGGTGGTGGTGGTGGGTTTGGTGGTGGTGGTGGTGGTGGGTTTGGTGGTGGTGGTGGTGGTGGGTTTGGTGGTGGTGGGTTTGGTGGTGGTGGTGGGTTTGGTGGTGGGTTTGGTGGTGGTGGTGTGTTTGGTGGTGGTTTGGTGGTGGTTTGGTGGTGGTGGTTTGGTGGTGGTGGGTTTGGTGGTGGTGGTGGGTTTGGTGGTGGTGGTGGGTTTGGTGGTGGTGGTGGGTTTGGTGGTGGTGGTGAGTTTGGTGGTGGTGGGTTTGGTGGTGGTGGTGGGTTTGGTGGTGGTGGGTTTGGTGGTGGTGGTGGGTTTGGTGGTGGTGGTGGTTTGGTGGTGGTGGGTTTGGTGGTGGTGGGTTTGGTGGTGGTGGTGGGTTTGGTGGTGGTGGTGGGTTTGGTGGTGGTGGTGGGTTTGGTGGTGGTGGTGGGTGTGGTGGTGGTGGTGGGTGTGGTGGTGGTGGTGGGTTTGGTGGTGGTGGGTTTGGTGGTGGTGGGTTTGGTGGTGGTGGGTTTGGTGGTGGTGGGTTTGGTGGTGGTGGTGGGTTTGGTGGTGGTGGTGGGTTTGGTGGTGGTGGTGGTGGTTTGGTGGTGGTGGTGGTGGTTTGGTGGTGGTGGTGGTGGTGGTTTGGTGGTGGTGGTGGTTTGGTGGTGGTGGTTTTTGGTGGTGGTGGTGGTTTGGTGGTAGTGGTGGTAGTGGTGGTAGTGGTGGTAGTGGTGGTGGTGGTTTGGTGGTGGTGGTGTGGTGGTGGTGGTGGTTTGGTGGTGGTGGTGGTTTGGTGGTTTGGTGGTGGTGGTGGTGGTGGTTTGGTGGTGGTGGTGGTTTGGTGGTTTTGGTGGTTTGGTGGTGGTGGTGGTTGTTTGGTGGTGGTGGTGTGGTGGTTTGGTGGTGGTGGTTTGGTGGTGGTGGTGGTTTGGTGGTGGTGGTGGTTTGGTGGTGGTGGTGGTTTGGTGGTGGTGGTGGTTTGGTGGTGGTGTGGTGGTGGTGGTGGTTTGGTGGTGGTGGTGGTTTGGTGGTGGTGGTGGTGGTTTGGTGGTGGTGGTGGTTTGGTGGTGGTTTGGTGGTGGTGGTGGTGGTTTGGTGGTGGTGGTGATGGTTGTTTGGTGGTGGTGGTGGTGATGGTTGTTTGGTGGTGGTGGTGGTTGTTTGGTGGTGGTTGTTTGGTGGTGGTTTGGTGGTGGTGGTTTGGTGGTGGTGGTGGTTTGGTGGTGGTGGTGGTTTGGTGGTGGTGGTGGTTTGGTGGTGGTGGTGGTGGTGGTGGTGGTGGTGGTGGTGGTGGTGGTGGTGGTTTGGTGGTGGTGGTTTGGTGGTGGTGGTTTGGTGGTGGTTGTTTGGTGGTGGTGTGGTGGTGGTGGTGGTTTGGTGGTGGTGTGGTGGTGGTTTGGTGGTGGTGGTTTGGTGGTGGTGATTTGGTGGTGGTGATTTGGTGGTGGTGGTTTGGTGGTGGTGTGGTGGTGGTGGTTTGGTGGTGGTGATTTGGTGGTGGTGGTTTGGTGGTGGTGGTTTGGTGGTGGTGTGGTGGTGGTGGTGTGGTGGTGGTGGTTTGGTGGTGGTGTGGTGGTGGTGGTGGTTTGGTGGTGGTGGTGGTTTGGTGGTGGTGTGGGTGGTGGTGGTGGTGGTGGTTTGGTGGTGGTGGTGGTGGTGGTTTGGTGGTGGTGGTTGTTTGGTGGTGGTTTGGTGGTGGTTTGGTGGTGGTTTGGTGGTGGTTTGGTGGTGGTGTGGTGGTTTGGTGGTGGTGGTGGTTTGGTGGTGGTGTGGTGGTGGTGGTGGTTTGGTGGTGGTGGGATACTAGAAAAGCTTGCATGCAGTGACAAATCAGTCCTTCTTAAACAAGGGCCATTGAATAGTTCCCCGTTTTATATCAGTTATTGAATGCAATGAATTGTTCCATTGGTGATTTTAGTTTATCTCGTGTGACACGTCTGGTGTGGTGGTGGTCTGTATCATGTACAAATACCTTGCACACCAACGGGTCTGCAATACCATTTGTGAATTCTTGGAAATCGCCAGTACAGTATGCAGTCCTACCGCAATCTACTGTTCTGCAGTATGTAATACCATTCTACTCATTCCTTTTGTATTTGTTTTCAACTTGTTTGCCTTTGTTATTAATTATTATATTGACATCTATTACACTCTCAATCATTGTAAATATGAGTAATGGGAATGATTTATTTCTACATTTTGAGGGCATTTTTATTAAAATGTTTATTTTACCAATTATCTTGTTTTATTTTACTGTTGTTCGTGGATGTTGTACATCCAGCACTTGGTGTTTTTGTTTTTACCCCATCCTTTTATAATACATACAGACGTTTTATGCCACTCATTCACATATTTGTATCCCCGAATTATCTGAATGTATTGTAGATAAATCTGGAGGAAAAATATATATCGGTGAAAAACCGCTCCCAACCTCAGAGGCCTGCAGGGGTGTCACAGCAGATTTGTGGAGCAGCCAATTATCAAGAATTAATCCTCTCGGAGGATTAAAGTCGGCTCTCAGGCTGCTCTGAATTCTGCAATATTTATTTCAAACAGCTCATGAGTTGGTTCGCCCAAAAAATCGGTCTTGCTCACATACATGGCAGTACACAAAGGTAATGTGTATATTTAGTTAAACATAGAAAGAGAACCAACAAAATGGCACTCCATAATATCGCCATCTTTGAGTGGTGTCTCAAAACAAATAATTGACCAGAAACGTGGTAATTCAGATATTTGCAAAGAAAATATATATGCCAATACAAAGCAAACTACTATTGCCACAGTGGGCTTATCTTATTACATTTGAAAAATGCGGCTTCATCAAGTTCCTTTATAGTATTTTGGGTTAAGCTTATTGCAATCAACCCACTATACATCTTATCCAAACCTTGCATTATGCCGTACTAGAAATCCCATTCCATGTACGTATGTATCTATATAAATATAGAAAAAGTACTAACAAAACAGCACTACATAATATCAGCATCTTTGAGTGGTATTAAATAATTGATCAGAAATGTGACAATTCAACTATTTAAAAAAAAGTACATAATGCACGACAAGGCAATATATATATATATATATATATATATATATGTGCCACGAGGGTTATGGATACTAATAAGAGCCCGGACCAAAAAATGATGAAAAAGTGGGCGGAAACGAACCTCTTATTATCTTAGTTAGATATGCTGAAAATAATCGCGCAAGATTACAAAAGCAAATAGAAGCTTTTTTTTTTTGTATATTTGTTTATTGGCATTTCACAACGAACATAAAACAGCGTTCAACAGAGCCAGACAGAGCGCCCAATAGTACAGATACGATACATCATTTGCAGGTCATAACATCAGTATTTGATTCATAGAGTGTTCCCATACAATCCCTCCCCCCCGACATATTCCAACCCTTGGCATCAACCGCTTCCGTAGCATAAGTGTGATTGGAGGGCAATCTTTATTACCCCTGCAGGCCTTTTTGTATCCAATGTCTCCATCCCTCTCTTGGACCATAGTACTCCTACCTCACCCATATACCTACTGCCTAGTATTCTTCCAGCATCTTCATACTGTAATTCCCTCCCAGTCACACCTTTTACATCCCTTGTGCTGCCTGTCCTTGATGCTCTCGGGCCCACACCACAAATGGTTCCCAAATGTCTCTTGGTCTCGATGCAGAGGGCATCAACTCCCAGAATGTGGTCAGTTGTGAGTGTCCAAAAGTCACATCCCTGAGCCAGTCATCTTTAGAGGGGACTCTTCTACTGCCCCAATGTATGGCTACTCGTCGTTTCGCATATTGTAATAGCATGGCATGCAGTTTCCTATACTTCACCGGGGTGTCTTTACCGTATCCTAACAGTCCCTGCAGAGGGTTGGGATCCCCGCCCACCCCCGTAATATGCTTTATTATAGTACAAACATTTGTCCAGTATGTCCCCAACCGTGGGCAGTCCCATGCGATATGCATGAACCCTGCTGAGGCAGTACCGAAACGCCAGCAGCTATCATCTTCTTTTAGACCTATATGGTGTAAACTTGCAGGCGTTCTATAAAATCTATGTATGAATTTGAAGTGTATGAGGCGAAGCTTGTAATTAGGGGATAGCGCCGTCAGTTGGTTACAGCAATAAAGCCATTGTTCTTCCGACAGCGGGGCCTGAAGTTCTTCGTTTCACGCCATCAGCGCTCGGGGCTTCAAAATTGGGACCGATGTCTGCATGTGGTTGTAAATTCTGGTGATAAGCCTGCGTGGGGAAGCCGTTGCAAGCACGTTTTCTAGAGCGGTCAGTGTTGGTGGAGCGCTTGGGAATGTATCGTGCAATAACCGGCATGCCAATTTGAGTTTATGGTACGCAAATAATTCGGCGAAGGCCACTGGGCGATCGTCCACAGCCATTGGGGGGGGGGTCTAAATGATCCCTCCGGGTAGAGATCCTTAAATGTGGCCAGACTCATCGCACGCGCCGGATCTGCTCCTATTCCATCCCCCATGGGGAATAGCATCGGGTTGCGAGCTAGGGGAATGGACGGGGCATAAAGAGTGGGCACGCCCGCTCTCCCCCTCAACTTATGCCAGGCCCAGCGCAACGTCTCCACTGTGTCTATACCCTCCCTCGGGCGTTTGTATGCTCCAAAGAGTGCGACCCGCAAAGGTAAAGGTTTGGCCATGTCCTCCTCTACGGCCACATGTGGCTGAAATGGAGTGGGGTGCACCCAGTAGTGTAAAAATTGAGCTTGCGCACTCCAAGCGTATAGTTGCATTTCTGGTGCCCCCAGGCCCCCTTGTCTCAGAGGAAGCGTAAGCAACTCCCAGGAAATTCTGGCTTGCCCACCAGCCCAAGTCAATGAGATCAATAGTGATCGCAGGGTAGTAAAAAAGGCCTGTGTGAGCACAATAGGCACATTAACAAATAAGTACAAGAATTTCGGCAATACCACCATTTTTATCAACGCTATCCTCCCAGCCAATGAAAGCGGAGTCGCGCCCAAGCAGTAATCTTCCCTTCAAGCCAGGTCATGGCGCACCCATAGTTCAACCTCCACAGCTCTTGCATGTCTCTACTTATCCAGATGCCCAGATATTTCACAGGCTCCGCTGTCCATTTGAGTGGGAACTCAGAGGATACCCGGACAGTGGTGTCTGTCAACGGGAAAATAACAGACTTAGCCCAGTTTATAGATATTCCTGAAAAGCCCCCAAACTTAATAAATTCCCTCAATATCGGATCAAGGTTCTGCGCTGGGTCAGAGATGTAAAGTGTGACATCGTCAGCATACAGTGAAATCAGGAGACTCAGTTCACTAAAGCCTATCCCCTTGGCGGTGTGATGTTGCCTGATACGTGCCGCCAGTGGCTCCATCGCAATCGCGAAGAGCAACTGGGACAGCGGGCATCCCTGTCTCGTTCCACGCGAGATATTGAAGGGTTCCGAGAGGAGGCCATTCACCCTCACGCGCGCCATAGGTCGCGTATATAATAATTACACCAAGTTTATGAATAGCGGACTAAAGCCCATGCGACCCAGGATTGTGAAGAGGTAATGCCACTCCAGTGTGTCGAATGCTTTTGTGGCATCTAAGAAAACTGCCGCCGCCTGTACGTCAGGGTGCAAATAGTGTAGTACTGAAAACAAGGTTCTCAGGTTTTGCGATGTTGACCTTCCCGGAATAAAACCCGACTGGTCCGGACGTGCGACCAGTGGGAGCAGGGGCTGCAGCCTATTGGCGATCAATTTTGCCAAGATCTTGACATCCACATTTATGAGAGAAAGCGGTCGGTAGGAATCCAGTTCATCTTCTGGTTTACCTGGTTTTAAGAGGGTGACTATTATCGCCTCTCGCATAGACGGTGGTAACACTCCAGATTCTAGAGCCTCCTCGTAGAGGTCGAATAGTCGGGGCGCCAGCTCCTCCACATATGTTTTGTAGAAGGCAGTGGTCAGACCATCCGATCCAGGGGCCTTATTTAGTGGCAGACTTTTTATGACCCAGGCTATGTCTTCTACTGTAAAGGGAGAGTCGAGGTAGTCTCTGTGTCCCTTGCTCAGCCACAACAACTCCAGGGAGTCAAGGAATGGCAGTAATCCCTCAGGGGCGGAATGTTGTGTAGTTGCATATAGCCCATGATAGAATCCTGAAAAGGCCTCTAATATAGCCCTCTGCCCTCTAATTTGTGACCCATCTGCATTTGTGAGTGTAGTGACGAAGGCAGTGTTACGCGGGGGCGAAGCATAGCAGCTAGAGTCCTCCCAGGTCTGTCCCCTTCCCCATATCTTCTGGCCTGAGCGTGCTTCCCTAGAAACGTAACCTCCCGACTTGCCTCCTCCTCAAATTCAAGCAATTTTTCTTTTATGGACGCTAGAACAGTAGAATCCCCAGTGGAGTAGAACTGAGCCTCTAGTGCCTTTATTTGTTTTTCAAGCTTTTCTAAAGAGCCCCTGATAGCCTTCAACACCCCTGCCTGGCAATGCAGTTCCCTCTCACCATAGTCTTGAAAGCTTCCCACAAAGTGGCCGCTGAGTCCACCGAGCCTGTATTTAAAGTAAAGTAGTCTACTTTGTCCCTTCTGATTTCCTCCTTAAATGCCTCGTCCAATAATGCGTCCTGTGGTAGCCGCCATGTGTATACCCGCTGGGTGGAGTTGGGTAAGTCCAACCGCAGAAGGCAAGGCGCGTGATCAGACAAAGACCTGGAGTAGTGCAGTGCCTCCCTCGCCCATGTGACCACATCTCTGGATACTATCCAATAGTCAAGCCGGGACCACGCCTTATGATATTCTGTAATACATGTGCCCTCCTTAACCCCTGGGTGAAGGTGCCTCCAGATGTCCACCAAATCTCCATCTGCTAATATAGCCTTCAGTGTCCCACTAGCCAATGGGTGCAATGTCCTAGAGGTCCCTTTCCTGTCCAGCTCATCATCCAGGACAGCGTTAAAATCCCCTCCCCAAATAATTGTATCGCAATTTGTGGCTTTTACCCTAGCCCACACATTTTGGAAAAATTCAGGGGAATCAGAATTTGGGCCATATATGGCGACAAATACTACCTCGTTTCCACTGAGATACCCCTGTATTATGGCATATCGACCTTCAGGATCCAAGTGCATCAAGCCCCCTTTCCAGTCCAGCCCCCTTCTTATCAGAACCGCCACCCCCCCTTGCATAATTGGAGTAGACGGACGAATATGTCGACCCCCAATTTCCATGTTTCAGTCTAGGGGATGAGTGAGTACTGAGATGCGTCTCCTGCAGCATGCAGACATCAATGTGATGCCTAGTGAGATAGGAGTGAATTAACCTAGCTTTTCTGCCGTCATTTATCCCTCGGATGTTCCAAGTAAGAAAATTTAGAGCAGTCATAGGGAACACATACCTCTACAGTGTAGCGAGGTAGGTGGAGTGAAGCACAGGAACACATATAATTGTACAAAATGAGTCTCATGCATGATGAAAGGCATAGGTCTGGCGAACAATAAAACAGTCTCCCCCCCCCCCCTCCACCCGCCACCCACTCCAACCCCCCAATCAGGTTGTAGAGAACCCATCCCGATCAATAAAACATTTCCAATAACTTGTGGGAGCTCTCCCATGGGGGCGCAGTAGTGCCGGCTCACTCCCCTGATTTCTCAGGGTGGCCAGGAACAAATATGATCGGTGAGTCTCATCTGAAGTCTCGCAGCCTGAGAAGCCAAGCACCTAGCTCTCTAGAGCACGCAGCTGGGGAACATATCCCCGACCGGCATTGTCCACATATTAACAATTCGAGACTGTTGCCAGCTAACGGAGGCCGTCCAGGTTTCCCTGGCTCTTCCCAATTCATAAGGGTTACCCTCTCAACACCAAATCCTCATACATTTATACCAATGCCGCAAATAACCACATTCACCCCACTTCCGCACAGATAGCGCATTATCAAACCATAGTCTCGGAGTGCAGTAGATCTGGTATCAGGAGTGCCCCTGGACCGGGATGTGTTCAGTCCGTATCACTTAGTCCCTTACGTTCCGTGGTCGCCTCTACGGGGTGTTGTCGCGCCACCTTCCCGCCAACATGCTTGGCGAACTTCAGCGCCGACTTCACAGCTACGAAAAAGTGGGTAGTCCCGTTGTAGCTGACCTTTAGCTTCGCTGGATATAGGAGTGCATACAGGATTTGAGCTTGAAGGAGCATCCGTTTGGCCTGGAGAAACTCCCGCCGTGCAGCCTGCACTGCAGGGGTGAAGTCAGGGTAAAAGGAGATGGTGTTACCCCCATAAACGACGGTCCCCTTGCCACGGTCCAACCGCAGGACTGCGTCACGGTCTTGGTAGTTCAGGATTTTTGCCAATATCGGTCTGGGGGTGGCACCCACCGGTGGCTTGGGGCCCAACGCACGATGCGCCCTCTCTACAGCAAATACCGTAGAAAGATGGGGATCAAACAGTTCATGGAGCATATCCGCCACGTATGTTTCCATCTTTGCAATGGCTGTCGTCTCCGGTACCCCCGTGATTCGGAGATTATTTCGGCGGGACCGGGCCTCCAAATCCTTGTTCTTTGCTCTGATGACCCCAAGCACCTTGTCCATTTGGAGGAGTTGTTCCTTTGTTTCCACTTGAAAATCATGAAAGTCCGAGGCCCGGTTCTCCAGCACGTCTAGTCTGGTTTCATGTGTCCCCACCTGCGTCTTCACCGCGTCTAGCTGGGAGGTCATTGTGTCCAGCTTGGTGTCAATATTCCGGAGGCTAGATCTCATCTCTAACATGAGTGCGCAAGTCTTCTCCCTGGTCCTCCGGCTGTTGTTCCAATTGTTGCTCCGCGCCTGCTTCTAAGTCATGGTCCATGTTTCTCGTGTTCCGCCTTTGGTCGAAGGATATCTTCGGCTGTTTGGCATCTTGCTTGCCCATGTTTAAGCTGGATGTAGAGATAGCGCCCAAGACACCCGCCGGTTTGTCGTGGAGTGACCTGTATCTGCCTATGTTTTGTCACCTCCCGGTGTTCTGCCTGGCGATTGGGGTAGTATCCTGTGCATCCGCAGCGCTAATTGTATGGATAGTAGGGCCTCCAGTGACTATAGCAGTGAGTCCACCCCCTTCAGTGTGGCTTCCTTGCACGGGGCGCACCAGAGGCAGCGCCTCCTTGTTCCGCAAGTAGGATCCGCCGAGAGCCCTCTATAATCGTGCAGCACTCCCTTTACGGAAATTAGGCAGGCAGGGACGCAGGCATCGACTCACAGCCAGTTATCCGCGGTTCCGGGCTTCCCCCGTACTCTGCACCCTGTGCCAGGCCTCAGCGTCACCTTCCCTTTCGTAAAATAGAGTGGAGACTACAGGCCTCCACCCGGAGCCTCGCAGCTGCTGGACCAGCCGTCTTCAGGATGTCCGCTTGGTATGTCGGCCTCCCCCTACAGCTACGAGGCCTCCGCAATAATTAATTTCCGGCTGCGTGTTGCACCCACCCGGGGCGCCGCCGTAGACGCTCCTCCAACCGCACCGGGCCGGCACTTACTTGGGTAGGTTTGCTGTGCTGTGCAGGCTATTCAATGCGAGCGTATCCGCATATTGACGTCGCAGGCGTCTGGCAGCCTGTGTCTTCCGAATTCCCTCGCCGGGGCTTCGTTCGTTACACCGGCGCCTCCGCAGACTCAGTGCGGCCTTCTTTGGCCTCTGCGCCGCGGTCTCGAGTGCTTTCGCCGTCCGCCTTCCATGCTCGCCGCCATCTTGCGTCCCCGGGCCTCGGCGGACCAGAGCTCACCACAACGCCTCTCGGGTGCAGATGCTGCAAGTTTTGAGATCACTGGAAGCCTCACGTCTTACGCTTCCCAGGTCGCCGTTTTTTTTAACCGTGATTGCTCACCGGTTGCGCTTATTACTGCAGGATAATGATTCTGGCCGGCAGAGCTCGCTTATTCAGCGGCCATTTCGCGGCTCGGCAAGCCACGCCCCCCAGCAAATAGAAGCTTTGAACACTGAACTGAGCAATATGGGGCAAATTGATGAATTGACAAAACTTAAGGAAGAAATGACCAGAAGACTTAAAAAGGAAGAGGATAAAATACGAGAAAGAAAAGCTTTCAAGTTTCACCGAGACCGCACGGATTATGAAAGTGGACGTATATTTACGTTTGCCAAAAAATATGACTCACTAAAGGTGTCAAGATATAGTGGCACACAAAGTGCTAACTCCAACTTCGTGGGTGAGAGGGCAAGACCAGATGAGACCTCCAATTCGGATCTCAGTTCGGCGCTGGAAAGCGAGGCCGAGTCGGATGCCCGCAAACAGAGGATGAAACAAATACCATCAAAAATCTCACTGGCTGAAGAGGTGGATTTTTTAGTACTAGAGCGCAGACAAATTCTGCACCCCAGAAATCAAACGAACAGACAAGCAAAAGCAGATCCACAAAACGCTGCGAGAGGCGACAAGCCAAGTGACGAAGAGTCAAACAAGCAAATACAACAACCAAGGAGGAAATGGAGACGTTAACACAGTGTGAAGCAACAAATAATCAGACTGTGATAAATCTAACCAACATGGACCTAAATAAGGCAGAGGAACAACTATTAACACTCTGGCTGTCATACTGCCCGGGGAGTACATTTAACTATGCGGCCACCAGAATGGACATCTACAGGAGTGTGCGGAAACTCAAACTGAAAAAATACTTCCTTCAAAATAAAGTAAGAGCTAACAATGGAGAACCAATCTGAAAGTTTGCTAACTGATTCCCCTCCTTTTAATCTCACAGCCTCAGATATGCCAACTCTACGGGACATGCAGGAATTAGCCAATGAAAATACTTATCCCACGCTAGATATCGAGGAAACAGAATCCACGAGTGGGATGGCTAAGCGAACCATGAAAACTACACCTTTCAAGCCCCGTTCCGCCTTCAACCCCATCACAATGAGGGACACTATAGATATCTTCCATGAACAGGTAGTAACGGGCATCAAACAACTCAACCATAGAGTGCACAACATCACAAGACGCAAAACCAACAAACAAGAAATGCAGTACCATCTATTGATGAATAAACTTAAAACCAATAAGGAATTAGTCATTCGCAATTCAGATAAAGGGGGCAACTTGGTGTTATGGAACAAGGCTGACTATATTAAGGAAGCAATGAGTCAATTAATGGACAGAGAATGTTACTGTAAAAGTGACAAAATATCCCTTAAAACCATGTATAACAATTACCACATGTAGTTAGTGGCGTGGAAAAATGCTGGGATGATAACTCTGCAAGAATATAAATTCTTACGAAATGACAATCCGGTGACAACAATCTTATACTTCATACCAAAAATACATAAAAACGCCCTCAAACCCCCAGGAAGGCCAATCATTTCGGCCCGAAATAGTCTTCTTGAAAAAACATCTCAGTATATAGACTTTTTTCTGCAGGAACATGTGCAGCAGCTCCCTTCCTATATCAGGGACACAGGGGGACTTTCTTTCAAAAATACAAGACGTTGAATAGAAGGATGACTTTTTACTCATCACCTTAGATGTAACATCACTATATACGTCTATTAATGTTCAGGATGGACTCAGGGCGTTAAAATATTTCCTAACCCGAAGACCATGTGACTGTATACAGCATAGCAAAATGCTTATTAGTATGGTTGAATTCTGTTTATGTAATAACATCTTTCTATTCCAAAATGCTCTGTATCAACAACAAAGAGGTGTAGCTATGGGGGCCAGCTTCTCCCCCAGCTATGCCTGTCTGCACATGGGCTGGTGGGAGGAGTTGGTCCTACGTAAGGAACATGCAACATATGTCAAAAATAACATCAAACTTATTTTGAGATATATAGATGATCAATTTTTAATTTGGCAGGGCACTAAATTAGAAGCGCAGCTATTCATAGAAAGGCTCAACATTAATAACCTTAACTTGCATTTCACGGCCTCCGTGAGCCCAGAGACTGTCAATTTCCTTGATGTTCAGATACACATTAAAGATGGCAAGATGGAGACGAAGCTGCACAGAAAATTAACCGCTGGCAACTCAGTGTTGCATGCTAGGAGCTCTCATCCACACCATTTAATTCAAAGTATCCCATATGGAGAGATGCTCCGGCTTAAGCGAATCTGTAGTCGTGATGATGACTTGAGGGCAGCCCAATCAGCCAGCAAACCTAGGTTTTTAGCGAGGGGATACTCCATGGAATGCATTAATACTGTCATTAAAAAGAGCAATGCAGTCAGGAGAGAAACACTTTTAAACAAACCCCCAGAGATGAAGGAAAATAAGCTAGAGGAGACTGAAACCTTCAGGTTCATCCTGGGATTCAACAGACAGGATAAGGCCATCAAGAACATCATTAGGAAAAATTGGCCTCTGGTCCTAGGCGATCCGGTCATCGGCCACCTTTTACCCAACAGAGCAGCTATTACCTATAGTAGGGCACCCTCTATGATGGATACCCTAGTCCAAAATGATCCTGGTGGTCAGGCTATGGGCACGTGGCTCTCCCAAAGGAAGGGATTTCATAGATGCAAGGTGTGCAAGGCATGCCAATTTGGTGTAAACAAAACATCTTATAAGACACCATTTTGTGACCAGGAATGGCAGATCAAAAAGGCTCTGACATGCAAAACGGACTATGTAGTCTATGTGCTGGAGTGCCCTTGTGGCCTGCGTTATGTGGGCAGTACCATACTGCAGGGGCACAAGAGGATACTCCAGCACATCAGAGCCATCAAGAACCACGATTTAACTTACCCGGTGGCCCGGCATTTTGGCAAGGCACACAATGCAGACCCAAAAGAGTTAAAATATTATTTGATCGATGCCATTCCACCTAACAAAAGAGGAGGGGACAGAGAGAAAGCCCTCAGACGTTTGGAGACACGTTATATTCTTAACCTCGACTCCAAGCATCCGGGTGGTCTGAATGCAACGGAGGAATTGTACACGTGTCTATAGACAAAAATCAGCGACAGTCTTTGTAGAAGTAAGAGGTAGCTATAGATCAACAAGCACCCAATATGAAACCAAGTGGGTCAACTGAAACCGCCAAGAGACCCCACAAATTTTAAATTTTTACACGGTTTTAGATACGTTTTAGTATATATACACTTGAGGTCTAAATTGCACTTAGCACTTTTAGTAATTTGTATGGCACTAGCACTTTTTCTTCATAGTCCTTTACAACTTGGATGTTTACATCAGCAGTACTGTATTTGCACTAGCACTTTTAGATCCGCTACTGACAATAGTATAATGTTTAGTTTCGGTATTTAAACCGGGACGACTTGATCAGCTAGCAATAGCAAAGGAAGCATATAAAAATTAAAAAGTTAAAATAGCTTTTATGTGATTCTTATATTGCTTTAAAACAGTACTTTTTAGGTTTTATGGTTTTAAAGATTGATGGTTTTATGGACCTCCTTCTATTGTATTATTTTGGTATTTATACCTAAATGTATGTGCAAACCAGGAAGCCAAATTCCAAAAATCCAGGAATATTTGGATGTTTGTCTATGATTGCCGTATGTCAGGTAAAGCACATGTCACTTTAAGAAAAAACACCAAAAATGGTATAAAAGCTTATCTGTTACCGTGATGCGCGTCATGTGATCAAGACCCTCCAGGGTCGAAACTCGTCATGGCTGCTGTTGGGAAGAGCAAATAAAACTTTGATTCTGCACTAAATTATGGTCTGTGCTCCAGTGTTTCGAGGTGACTGCAGAAGGAATGGTGGAGTGCTGCTTGATATATATATATATCTCCCACACAAAGTGCTCCTTCCGGGATCCCTGGCCCAAAGTAGGTGGCGCGGAGTGGCGGCGGAGCCGGCCGACGAATAATGCCACACACACGAAAAGAAAAGATTGTCCGCGCTCTCAGGAGGTGCAAAAGTGAAGTTTAATGTGCATTAAACTTCACTTTTGCACCTCCCGAAGCGTGGACAATTTTCCTTTCGTGTGTGTGTATATATATATATATATATATATATATATATATATATATATATATATATATATTATACAGTGGCAATTAGGTCATAGTTTCCATGGGAAGAGCATGTTTTTTTAAATCTTTAATTTCGCTAAAAACTGTGGTGGCGTTTGACGAATCTGCATGAACCTTTCCAAAAAAGGTCATCCACCTCCGCTCCTTACTGGAAAGTTTTGGGGTGATCTTTCAAGCGGGTGCCCTGAAAAAGAGAGGGGGGGGGGGGTCCCTAAACCTTGACTTGCCATATTAATTTCCATAGGAAACTTCTGTTGCAGCTACAGAAAAAACAGCTGAATGGAATGACACCAAATTTGGCAAAATTGGTAGAAATGTATTCAGAAAGTGGGCTTTCTGTTTTTTAATGAAAATCTGTTCAGCCTTTTTTTTTTTTTTTAAATTGAGGAGTTCCTCAGAGTGGGCTTGAAAGGGTTAAAGAAATAGGTATATCTGGATAGTAGGTTCCGCTGTACTGAAAATTAAAAATAAATAAATAGGTCACTCTGATTGGACCAGGAAAGGGAAGGACGAGTTGCTGCCCCTGCACTTAGTCTGTAGCCGTGCGCAGCAGAGGCTTGTCTATCTGTAGTGAAGTTGGCCTTGGGGCCTGGCTGGAGGCGAGACCCAGCAGCCAACCTTCCTCTCAACGGAAGGCCTCGTGCAGGGAGGATGAGGAGAGCAGCCCACCTGAGTTCAGGCCCTGCTTCCAACCCCCTTTCTACGCAAGCCGAAAGCTTTGCTCATTGGAGGAATTGGCTGAATATAAATTTAAAGAAAAAAGCAGAAATTCACTGAAAAAACAAAGATTAAAATAAGATACAATTGGGTGTGGTAATAAGATCTTAGTTTATGTTTAAAAAAAACTAGAAATTCACTGAGAAAAATCAAAGGTTTAAGTGAGGTTATAGTTAGGTGTTGAAATGAAGTGAAAACTAATGTTTGGAAATCAAAAACCTTTGTAATTCACCAGTTGTAGTTTTCTGAAAGAACTATAACTTGTGCCCTCCCATTCACTGCTTATGACCTCATATATTACATCACTCATGTCTTGTTAAATGACATCGTTGATGACATCACTGATGACTTGGTGATCATTGTGACACTGTCCCATAGGGTTTGTGGACTTTAGACCATTTAACACTCTACACTTGTGGGTATATTTCTACTCACCTTAATGAGATTACCCTCTTACACACTTCATAGGACCTGAAATTTTAAGTCACAATTTTGACAAGTATATATTTGCCACTGTTAAGACACCTCCTGTTAGGCCCTATGGTCAGCACTCCGTAGTTTAGTAAAACATGCTACATACATTTCTGAGATGAGCATAATGGCATACAAAGTTAGAGCCATGCTCACAACACCAGTATAAGATAAACCACCTCGGACGTGGACACCCCTACCTTCTAAGTTATTCATTAACCAGCAGTGCCTCAAAATCTTAGTGAAGTTCTTGAAATAAACATTTACAGTTTATAGCATTTCTCTATTCCACTATAATGCAACTATTTAACATGACCATGTGCAAGGGAATAGCCAGAAAATTAAAATACCTCCCACTTCGAACCATAGCTCTTTTAGCATCAAGCAAACGAAGCAAGTCATCATAACACTCCTCAGAAGAGCGCTCTTGTCTCTTAAATCCAAGTATCTATCCAGTCATCCTTCCATCCACCAGCTGATATCCACAATTTCACCTTTACATTCTGTCATCCATTCATTCTTTCACCTATCATTCAGTCTTTCACCATTCTGTCCGTCCCCCATCCATATCCATACTTATCCATCCAACTACAAACCTATCCATCAAAGCTGTCCATCTACCTATCTATCCCTCCACCCTTTCACTCATCCATCTCTCCACCTACCCTTTCACTCTTCCATCTATCCATGCTTTCCATCACTCATCCATCCATCCACCCTGTCACTCCATCCATCGTCCCTTTCACTCATCTATCCACCCTTTCACTCTTCCTTCCTCTTATCCAGCCACCCATTTACTCTTTCACTCACCCATCCATCCACTCACTCATCCATCCATCCACTCACTCATCCATCCACTCATCCATTCAGGCTTTCACTCATCCATTATTCTCCCCTTCACTCATCCAGCCATTCTTTCACTCATCCATCCACCCTTTCATCCATCCACCCTCCCATCCATCCACCCTCCCTTTCACTCATCCTTCCATCTATTCACTCATTTATCCTTTCACTCATCCATCTATCCTCTTGCTCATCCATCCTTTCACTCCATCCATCAATCCTTTCACTCCATCCATCCATCAATCCTTTCACTCCATCCATCCTCCCTTTCACTCATCTCATCCATCCTCCCTCCCTTTCCCTCAGCCATTCATCCTTTCCCTCACTCATACATCCATTCATTCACCCATCCAACCTCTCATCATCCATTCACCCTACCTTTCACTCACTCACTCATCCATCCATCCTTTTTCTCATCCTCCATCCACCCTTTCCACTCCTCCATCTACCATCCCTTTCACTCATTCATCCATTCTTTCACACATCCATCCCTACACCCACCCTTTTATTCATCCATCCATCCTTTCACTCATCCATCCTTACATCCTTTCACTCACTCATTCACCATTGTCTGCGGAGCTGCAGACAGAAGAGTCCCATCAAGAATTCCACCCCCACTGTAGATGCTAAATTAGGGGGTTCACGACCACCCAGCTCCATCCTTTCACTCATCCATCTACCCACCCTTTCATTCTGTTCATCTATCCAGCATTTCACTTCACCCATCCATCCATTCAGCCTTTCACTCATCCATCCATCTTTCCTCATTATCCATCCACCCTTTCAACCATCCATCCACCCTCCCTTTCACTAATCCAACCATTGGTTCACTCATCCATCCTAACATCAATCTTTTTACCCTTTCGCTCACCCATCCACCCATTGACTCACACACCCACTCTTTGACTCACACACACACACACACACACACCCATCCACCCTTTCACTCACTCAACTCTTTCATCTTTGTCTGCCGAGTTGCAGACAGAAGAGACCCATCAAGAACACCCCCGCTGCAGCTGCTAAAGCGGGGGTTGACAGCGCCTCTGGGGCAGACAGTATCAGGTGGTGGATGAAAGAGCCATGAGGTGGAATCAAGACTGTATCTTTGGTATTTGGCAGCCCTTACACTCCATATCGTCAGTCATGGTCTGATGAGCAAAACTATGGGCATCAGCACCTATTATTTTACAAATTAATTCACTGCTCAAGTGTATCAAAGCATATCTCTCTAAACATCAGAGCATAACTGGGGGGGGGGGTTTAACGACGCCCCTGACCATGTGCCTAGGTAGCCACTGGTGGTTAATGGGTTGTCAACAGCAGCTTTAGCCTTTATCACAGGTTTTTTAGAACAGGCTTTGGCTTTAAGCCACAGCCTACTTTCAAGCATACCTCTGCAACCCACATCAAGTGCATGCAGCCTTTACCTTGTTTAACATAAGTACTTGTTCCACCCCAAACTTTAGTGATTTGTAAACGATAAATCATATAACTTTTAAAACGCACAAGTACATTTGTGTCAAGGGCTTACGCCGTTTCCATGCTATCAGTCCACATATGTACACTTAGCAACTCTTTGCTTTATGTGACTACGGTGTTATAACGGATCTCATCTGTGATGTCATCAATTGTCATTTAACATGTCATGGGTGACAGTGGTTCCAGTATAAAAACTGATGGAAAGTAAGATTGATGATTGTTTGCATTCAAAACAAAATGTACACAGAAAACTACAACTTAAAAAAAAAAAAACGTTTTGCAAAACAATTGTGCAAATTTAAATGCCGTTTCTTCGAGGCATCAGTTAGTAAAATGTTTCATGCATGCCAATATTTAAATTTAAAAAACAAGGTTAATGTGGAGAATCGGTGTAAAACTGAAAATACATTAGGTGGCCTTGTAATTCACAAGAATTTACAGTAGTAGGCCAGGAACCTGTACTTCTGGTCAACTTTGTAATTTCGTTTTTCTCTTGTCTAAATGTACACATATACTCTCCTTACACCCCCTTTCTACCCCTGCTATGTGAAAAGTTTTACTCCTGCCATTATCGAGAGTGCATGTCCAACCTTTTCCAAAATAAGAGGTGTTGGTGAATACCTGTAAGCATGTACATTTGTGGGTGTTCAGACTCACAAAGCATTCCAACCCTGGTACTGCTGCTTCCTTCCTACTTCAGTGCCCTGTACTTGTATGTGTTAATGGTGGCAAACTCTCGGCCTTGCTAGAACCCAACCTCTAATATAATATTGGCCTAGCATAATCCGAGAGGCTATTATCAAAGCTGTGCTATAATGAGAATGCTGCCATCATTTGTCACCTCACTGCATGGCACCAAAATGGGCGTGTGAGTTTTGAACCTGAAATAAAATTAAAGTTAGTGGCAGTGACTTGCTTTTTTTGACTGACAAATACTACTTGAAGACCACGAACAGAGCACACTGGTTACTCATATTTTATAGATACGAGGTAGGATTAGTGCATATTTTTATATTTATTTTACCAATTACTTGGCCTTACTGCGTGCACCATCCCAAAGTGTGCGGTTGCCTTTCCTCATCTTTGTTTCTGAAGCTCCTTGTAATTTACGTAGATATATTTCTTTTTATTACTCTCATTAGTCACAGGTACTAGATGGAGGCAGTAATACATTATTTACATTCCTGTCAACATTACTCTGTGTGCTGCCTAATGAGTCATACCGTGGTCTAGGTTTTTGCTGCCTTTTCACTTGTCTGCCGACCCCTCTAAAACTTGTATTAAAATGGATAACCTCTCACCATCGGGATGTAACCAGAAAACGTAACGGGCTTCCAGTGATATCGTTTTCATGACTAGAAGGTTCATTGTGTTGCATGAACTTTATCGTTTGGTCATTTGCTGCTTTTCTGTGACCTGTAGTTGCCTCTGGATTCCATTTTATCAAAAAGATACTGAATTATTTTTTTTCTTTTGTAAATACACTTGTCTTGTTCATATAGATCCCCATGAAAATGGTAGTACATCGATGCTGCAGCTCTCCCGACACATAATAGCTTCCCTAATACCGGATGAGTTCTTATAGAACAGGACACTTAAAATGGAAACCCTAGATTCCAACCTGTCAATTCCCACCCTCCCCCGTTGTAGCTGCAACTTGAGGAACATCATTTGGTCATGTAACGTCAATCGGTCACTCTCGTCCAGGCATTCGAACGTCCAGGTTTGCGGTCTTCAGCTGTGATTCAGTTAGTCAAAATACTTATTCGAAAAGTTTCAGTGCTCTGTACAGACCCTGACCATGTATTCCAATGCTGGCTGTCAGATTACTATAAATATATTTCTCTTTTGTTAGATGGTTTGAGAGTCTCTCCACTGCCATTGTTTCCCAGAGCTTGAAGTACCAAATATGTTCCACTGGGGACACTACCTACTTCTAGTATTTTGGTCTTTCCATTTTACCACTCAGCAGCTTCTGAAAGTATCGGTTATTGCCTCCCAATTTCCAGGCCTCAGATCCATTTTTATTGCCAATTGAAAATTAAAATTCAGAAGTGGACCTCTCTGTAATAGTTTTTTTCCTAGCTATGGTCCCTGCCTGGTTTCTGAATCACTGCTACTCCAGCCTGCCCTGCAACATTGAGTTAGTAATCACTCTCCTGTTGGCCAAGAATTGGAATAGTTTTGCAAGTGTGAAAGTGAGTTGCCTTGCAAACATTTTATAAAGTTCTTCAAGGAGTGCTTTGAATGATTTTAAACAACTTTTAGCCATTAGTATCTCGACTTCTATAAACTGGGAAGAGAGAGCTACTCTTTGTGTAGAATCTAAATAGATTTAAAACTGTCCTTATTGCCCCTCGCTTCCATATCGGAGGTGTACAATCTCGTGTAAAAATCTTTAAAAAGTTGAATTTTTTCTGTTCTTAAAACTATTCCCAAACACCCCTTCCTCGAAGGCAATAGGAATGAGATATGCCACATATGTGCGTAGTACCAAGTTTGCAACAGTTCATTGAATAGCTATAGAAGCTGTTGCTAGACCCACCACTAGGTGGCTATTACACACATGATAAAGACAAAGAGCCAGGGAGTAACTGAATCAGCCTGAAGGAAATAATTTAGTTCCTTAAGGTATCGCTGCCAAGTTATGAGAATTTCTTGTATAAAGTTTCAGGTTTGTGTGTTTGAATTTGAGACCTCATTATTCAAGGTTTTTTTCAATTCAGAGACCTCCAGGTTTGTTCAATTGAGCGCAGATGTTGCTACATGGCTCCTCTCGGACCCTGACATATGTTGTCAAAGGCAAACTTATTTGTGGCTAACACTACTTTAGATATTCACTCTATTGGTACTTCTACATTAATCTACTAGTTTTTGAAACCCTCTCGTTTCTACCTCCCCTATAGCTGCTTGTTGCATCCACATGTACAGTGATCCTGAATTTAAAGTAACTATCAGCTAATTTGTTTTAATAAATCGAGGCTGCCTATTATGATTTTAGTATGTTGTATCCTTTACATGTGATTCTTGTTTCTTGGCAGATTTGTTAGAACAAAGTTTGCAATCTGAGAGAGGTTCTATTAGGGACCCAATTATTGAGACTGTTTGTCTTCCTGGTTGTTGCAGCACGTGTCGTTAGTATCGATTTCTCATACCATAATCACCCATTTTTATTGTTTGTCATTCTTTTCTCCTAGGGATTTGAGTGGTTGCTGCTCCTCCCTGGTTTAATTCTAAAAAGAGCTTTTTTTATCTTCTGTTAGAAATGTTCCAAATTTTTCAGTGCTATAATGTTTTGGAACCGTATATGTGAAGCTGTATCGAAGTTGGATATATGGGTGATTTAATCTTAAGGTTTTAGTTTTTGTGTTGTCTTCATTTTATTAATGTTTGAGAAAGGCCATGGAATTGTTCACTATTTTTTTTTGTTTTTTTCCCCTTTGGCTAGCGCACTTTATTAAACCTGATTCACGAGTCACTATAAAATAAACTCTGCATAAAAGTCGACCACCATCTTCCGAGAAAATAACTTAGCTAAGTTAGAGGATAACCACGCTAAAATAAACGTGTATTTTCTGGTCCCCTTATCCTACTTCAAAGCAATTGAGGGCAAAATTAGGACATTGCTCTGGGATGAGGGCCCGGTGCAAATAGCAAGAAATAAACTAACAAGGGGATGGTATGATGGAGGGATTGCTCTGCCCGACATCCAGAAATACTACTGGGCGGCGCAACGAACTGCCATTAACCACTGGGTTTTCCTCCCTGTGGAACTGCCTGCATTCCAAATGGAACAACATATTAAGCAGCCAGGGGGGCACCTCAGGGCCATATATGGTGAAACCAGACACACACACCTTCGGGATCCAACAGCGGTAACAATCAACCTCTGGCACACATCGCACGCACTCGGCTGGAGGGACAAGTTAACACAGGCCACCCGCCCTTTGAGATATGGCAAAACTGGGTACACTAGGATGACAACCAGGATTTGATGAGTGGGACCTCACCGGCCTCTCCAAGGTAGGAGATATCTGGACGCAGGGAAGGGTTTACCCCCTTTGCTGATTTGCAACACAAGTACCAACTAGACTCCTCTGAAACATACCACTACCTACTTGCACTCCTGCTGAAAGTTGCGGAGGTCTCGGACTCCTCGCTCCTGGAGGACAGTTTGTTGGCGAACATATGCCCTGTATGTCGACTTCCTTCACGTACTAAAAACTAATTAACAACTCACAGGATGGCCTGTAATCCATGTGGGAACAGTGGGCGTGGGATCTCGAAGGCCTGGAGGGAAATGAATGGCTTGCAGCCCTGGCGTCCCCGAAGGAGGTGGCACAGACGGAGTTCCGCTTAGTGCAGCTAAAATTTCTCCCCTGATCCTGCTATGCACAGACCACCATGGTAAAAATGGGTAGGGCAAGTGAGATGGGTTGTCGTAGGTTATGCAACCAGGTTGGCACATTCTTTCACATTATATAGAACTGCCCAGCTTTGGGAGTCAGTGGTTGTTTGCATGAATGACGTGTGGGAGCAATACGAGCGCCTCCCCAAAATGGTGTCTGTGGAACATCTGGGATGAGACTAATCTAAACCTCATGGAGCGTATATGGATGACCCTGGGACTGTCAATAGCCAAGAGAAATATTGCAAGACTCTGGGGAGTGGAGCAGGCGCCAAAGCCGGGGGACTGGAAGCGGCACATGGATTGGTGCATGTTGGCTGAGAAGGTGATATATGATGGCCGTGGCTGTCCCCAAAAAATGGGCCAAAAATCTGGGGAAAACTGAATGAATACAGGCGCAATCCTTGCACTTCTCTTATCTACATTGGCTCCAATGTATCCTTCCCTAATAAATTTGCATTGGATGTTGATGTTCATGATGCTACGGGCAGGAGGGGAGGGGACACTGGGAATGATTGTTCTTGGGCAATACTATGTATGATCATGCCGGTGGACAGCAGTGTATTGTTTTTGTTCTTAACTACATCATCAAAAAAAAATTTATAAAAAAGTTAAGCATGGTTAATATAAACCACAGAATGTCACATCTCAAAAGTCTACATGAGGACTGAGCATAAAAGGACTCTGAGTAAAGCAGAAAGGTACAAAGGGAGTAACAATAAACACTCCTCATCATATCTCCTGAGGAGGATGGATAGCACAGGCAAAACTCAGCGCCTCCCTTTGTATGACCAAATAATTTTCCTCCGCTCCAGGCAATGCTTTAAAAGCAAAGACTATGACGACCTCCAGTCTATTGTCAATTTGCAGCCCCCTTCAAAACGCCGATATTTGGCCAAAACTCTCTTCTCCTATTAATCAAACCAACTTTGCAATGTAGCATTGGTGATGCCCTTCTTAACAACATCTAAGCTATACTGACAGTGCTCTATTCACACAAACACAGTTCCTTTTTTCATTAAACCAGTCAAGGGACTGAAAAGCACTGCAACATTCTGAACAATCTTGGAGTGTTACTCCACTAGCCCAAACAAAAGTCTGCCTCTCATCTTTGGTTTCTGGCTCACACATTAGCTATCAACCCTACTAGAGTCTGTTTGGGCTTTGTTTACTCTCTGGATATATGAGGTAAGCCAGACTCTCTCTAGTGCTCACTCTAAACTGATATTTTCCCGCCATGATCTTCAAACCACATCCTTCCGGTGTAAATAACGACCCACTCAAAACTCTTCTGTAAATCAGAATGTCATCATGGAAAAACATAACGTTTTCTATCGCTGTCAAAACTTATTTCATCTCCCTGAAAACAATCAGCAACTAACAACAGATCAAGGGGCACCCAAACAAGCCTGAAAGCACCCAGTGGTGTAACAAATTATTTGAGGTGCTTAGAAGAAGCCTCTTCCACTTTCACTTGCTGGTAAGCTGATTGCAGCTTAATCAGGCCCTATATGCTCTACATCATCTAGGTGATCAATGCTTGACGAGTATTTGGTATGGAATGCTGGTTAACCCCCATGTTCTTGTTCAGGTTTCTAAGGTCAACACACAAATGAAGATCTTTGCTGCCTCCCTTAGGGTTGAGGACAATGTGCACTAGCCATTCAGAGGCCTCTGTCACACCCGCTTTCACCAAACTCTTCCCTTAAAGGCAGTAGTGCAGATCTCACCTTTTGACCCATAGGCTTAGTTATTTTCCTTTATATGATGGTGCTCAGACCCTTTCTGCAGTTCCAACTCCTCAGCTAACACGTCAGGAAATTTACTAAGCATTTCTTTTCTTTCAGTGCACGTAGATACTAACACTTGTTCCTTAGCAATATGATTAAGTGCAATTCCTAAATCCTTCTAATGCTTCCAGTCTAACAAGTTATCACTTCTTTTTGCCACTTGCACCTCACCCCTTGACTTCAGTTGCCATGCATAACAAATCCAGGTTAATATCCACTTCTCTCCGTTTTTCCATAAGCTCACCAAATCATTGTCACTCATCAATGTATAAGGCTAAGTCTGCCAGAATCATAATTTCTTCCCAGTCCAACCTCCGATCACTTGCTGGCATCTCAGTATGGTCTTGTGACTACATCACGCAAGCTTTTTTTCCTGTCTTATGCTACTCTTCAGTGGATGCACTTTTACCATTTTACACACCCTTGCATAGTGTCCATGTATTCGACTTTTAAGGCACACTGAATGCCTTGCAAAGCGTGCTATGCTGTTCAAATTGGCACATACAAAATATTTTTGCCTCCTGCTACTTTTAATGCATTCATTTGTGCTGGACTGCTCATACCGTCCTTAGCAACTTCATTTTTTTTTTCTGAGCACAAGATTCACACTCTTGAATTCTGTGAACTCTGGTTTCACATGCCCCAGTACACTCCTTGCTCTCAAATATGGTGATAGGTTCTTTCAGCTACGGATTCCTCACCAATTTTGTTCCCTGCATTTTGGACCTATTTGTGCACCTCACCAGCTGGCCACTAATTTGGAAATACATCAATTCTCCCAACTCGCATATAGCAGACAAGTTTATCAGTCCATCTATATGATTCCCCCATGCATTCCTTCCTCCACTGTATCCTGGAATAATACTTGTGGCATTGTAAAAATCACATAAGTCTCCATCAGCACCTGTTACCAACACATGCTATACTAACTGCCACAGCAGTGTTCACCTTCTGTAGCTGCAGAGTTGATTGAAGGCCCTTGAGTGGCGCAATTTCCACTTTCCCCCTTTCAAGCATTCTACACTAATGGCTCACAGGAATTTTATCACAGCCTCCTGTGATTGTGCTGATACCTTGTCTTCCTGCCATATCTATAACTGGGCTTCATTTCAGAAGCACGCAGTCACAGCAGACGATACTTTATATGCGTGCTTTCACACATTGGCCCAATCCAATATAGCCTACTTATTACATGCCCCTAGTGTGTTGTGTCATCCAAGGAGTAGTCATTGTGCCTGTATTTATCTAAATATATACATTTACACTCCTTGCAATCATTATCCTCTATCCCCTGCTGGGCGCAAGGTCAAGAAAGTCTCAGATCCCCAAGCTAATATGTATGACTTCTTTCCTTAGATGAAACCACTGCAGGAGAGCGAGCGTAACGGTGGAGCGTGTGGGTCCCTTTCTAAGCATGCACTCGCTGACTCCGCTTTTCCTACACCACCAGTCTTTGATCCAATCTGTCTCTCTTGTGGAAAGTGGTTGTCCATATTTAACTCTAATTGGCAGGATGGTAGAGTGCTGCACAGGTTGATGGGACACCTCTGCCCCCTGCACAGCTTGCCACGCTGTGTGTTACACTTGCTGTTTTAATTCATGACACTGGCGCATGAATAGATTGAAAGTTGTTTATTCCACACAACCATTTGCATCATCAAATGATCCTTATTTGTGGAGTAACTAAGTAGCAACTGACACAAATTAAATACTTTTCTGCCAGTGCATTCTGAAGTGATCTCATGCATTCAAGTAGGCAGTAATATGACCAACCCATATTCTGTACGTATGTAAGCATAGAAACCATTGACTGCAGATTCAGCTTAATAAAGGGCTCAGTAGCAGAGATTACGAGGAGCCAACCTGGAGCATCAACAGTTTGCCACAACATCTGACACTATTAGTACAGATATCAAGATTGTGAGTTCTGAAACCATACAGCACTTAATCCTGTACTGATTCTTCATACTCCACCAGTTATTCACAGATTCTTTCATCTCTTTTCGTATTATCAGTTAGCATCCTATATTTAGTCGTTCTGCCCCCTTTATTTTTCTTGAACCTCCCTGTTTATTTCTGGAATTGAGCACCCTGGTGGGCCTGGACCTCAGAAACCTGCCTAATGGCTCTTTCCGCTAGCTTTTTATTAAACGCCAGTAAGATGCCACATGTAATTCATTATTTAAAATTTTGGATGCTATATATCTTAGGCCTTCTATTTACAAGTCCATCTCACAGTTACCCCTTCCAGTCAAATGTAAGGAGCACATACCACTGCATGCCTTTATTGACCCAAATTACCTTTTGTTTGCCTGATCTGAATCCTGCCTGAAAACCGTAAAGTATTGATAGTGGCCCAAGAAGACCTTTTATTTGAAGATAATGGCAGTAGTATTGTAACTTATCAATTTCATTATTTCTATTCCACAGATGTCAATATGACTCTCTGTATGAATAAGCCTCTTGGATGTTGCCTTTGTGGGCACTCCATAACTATTCCCTCAAGCCTATTCATTCAACACATACTTGTAGTTACTTGTCACATTTTTGCATGGACAGCAGTTCCTGTATTTCCTGTATGCTAAGTACTTAAATCTGAGTGAATTGGTTTTCATTTCAAGTACCGTCAGGCAAACCTTAGAATAAATATTAACAAGTGTGTGATCCTGATCAAACGGAACACAAGCAATATATGTAATTCTCGCTCCTTGCCAAGGATATGAGCTTGTGCATAATAGTACCAGTCTGTAGGAACCTAGGCATTGTCATTGATGTAATGAGCTCAGTCAGCAGCTCAAACTTTCTTCTGCTCAGAAACTTTTGCAGCAATCTTAACCTCCCATTCTTTCACCTCACCAACTTGTTAAGGACCTTTGCCTCATTTGATATTCATTTTGGTAATATCAAAAGTCCATACATCCCAGAGGCCTAATGTAAGACCGCAGAGTGACCAGAAGATTGCCTTTAACCTACACTTCATGTGAAGGAAATTTAATCTTGACAGCGTTTTGGTCTCCATACGTGACTCAGACATTTTTATCTTAGTGGGTCTCTTTGCGCTATCATCATGCTCTTCCTTAAAATCCTGTCTTTGACATGACATGTGGTGGGCATTTTGGCATAACCTACTCCCTTTGTGCTTTTGCCTTCTAAAACACCCATCACCTTGTCTTCAGCAAACTAATGACAAGGCTTTCTCCTCAAACTTAACTCAACCTATTCTGTCAGTACTTTTCTTCTCTTGTCACAAATTAGCACCGAGATCCCGATTCAAAGTAGAATGTTGCACTTAAAGTGGTATACATTATACTGTTTCTAAAACGGTCCTTACTTGAAAAGGAGCCGAGAAGTGAGACTTTACCTTAATTTTACAACCTAGGATGGCCATGCTTTGCGGGTGCAGAGTACACTGGGCTCTCTGCAAAACCTGCAATTTTACACAAACTGCATCAGTAATGCACTGGATTACCTGAATCACCATTTGAAAAAAGCTCATACAGTGTCTGAATAATTTAATTCAGAATGGTGGCAAATATCTCTTTACATTTGTTTACCTTACTGTATGTACATTTTTGTTTTCAGGCTTGAGAAGCTCCTATGCTAGCCAGCACAGCCAGCTTGGGCAAGAACTGCGGTCAGCTGCATCACCCGACTTGCACATCACCCCCATCTATGAAGGGAGGACATACTATAGTCCTGTTTACCGCAGTCCGAATCATGGAGCAGTGGAACTGCGCCAGGGGTCTCAGTCAGCCATGTATCGTACTGGATCAGGTAGGGTGTATTCTCTGTGTAAGGCCTACAATATCTGTTGTTTATGGTAGTCAGGGATGTGGAATTTCTGTCGCCATACGCCACAAACTCAGTTTGTGGTTGGAGACAAGTCTTCAGATCTGTTCTGTCCCCTCGACAAGCTAATTTTTTGGCCCATATACCCTTCTGTAGCACAAACCACTTGGCTACCAGTTTACAGGATCATGGGATGGTTATGTCAAGGAGGCACCCTCTAATGCAAAGGCAAGATGCATAGCATCTGAATTTACAAGCTGTTCAATATTATATATATGATTCATTTTTACGAAGGTTTTAATTTTAGGGCAGGTGCTGGAAACCACTAAAGTGAGCACCTGTCTCCCCTTGCATCACTAACACAGTGATTCCAAAGATAAGTATTGTATTAATTGCATTTATATAGCGCTTACTACCCCTGACGAGGCGTCGAAGCGCTTTTTCGGCGAGTAGCACGCTACTCCGGGACCCATAGAGGATTAGTGTTGAATTAGTATAGTGAAACATGCAAGTACATTTTAAGTGGTGGATAGGTTAGTCAGTTATTTGGATTTGGAATGATAGCAGAAGGATAGAGGAGGAAAAAAGGTTTGTATTTATATAGCGCTTGTTACCCCTGATGGGGTGTTGAAGCACGCTACTCCGGAAGCCCATAAAGGATTAGTGGTGAATTAATATGGTGAAATATGAAAGTAGTTTCAGTGGTGGATATTAGTCAGTTATTTGGAGTGAGAAGGATAGCGGAGGGATAAAAGGGAAGAAAGGTTTGCATTCATATAGTACTTGTTACCCCTGATGGGTGTTGAAGCGCTTTTCTGGCGAGTAGCACGCCACTCCGGAACCCATTAAGGATTAGTGTTGAATTAGTATGGTGAAACATGAAAGTAATTTTAGTGGTGGATATGTTAGTCAGTTATTTGGATTGAGAAGGGTTGGGGAGGGTAGAAAAGGGAAAAGGTTTTCATTTATATAGCGCTTTAAACCCAGATGGGGTGTTGAGACGCTTTATTGGCGAGTAGCACGCTACTCTGGAACCCATAAAGGATTAGTGGTGAATTAGTATAGTTGAATATGGAATTTGAGAATTGAACATGTTAGTCTGTTAATTTTGATTGAAAAGGATAGTGGAGGGATAAAAGAGTGAATGAATTTTTTTATTTTTTTATTTTTTAGGTCTTAGCAGTAGGAGGAGGTTTTTGGATGAGTAAAAGGGAGTTTTGGAGGGGAGGAGTCAGAGGGAAGAGTTTAGAAAGGTTTGTTTTAGGGGATCGGTATAGTAAAGAGGTATCAGATGATGCAAGGAGGGTTAGAGTAGGAGAGAGTCTAGAAAGGGTTATTTTGGGGATCATAGTAGTGGTATGGGGTTTGGGATAAATGAGTGTGGATGTAGAGGATATATTGATAAATGTATAGGATGAGAAATAGGGTAGTGCATTGGAAAGAGTAGTAGAAAGAAGTTTGAGATGAGTCAGAAGGTTGGGCTAGAAGATATATTGAGATAAGTATAGGCTGAGAAATAGGGTAGTGCATTGGAAATGCTAAATTAGAAGAAAGTGATAAATATATAGATCCATAAGTACATTGAAAGTGTATAGATACATAAAGGAGGTAAGTATATGTAGATTAAAGATATTGATAGAGGCACAGGATGAGAAATAGGGTAGTGCATTGGATATGCTTTTTCAGGAGAAAAGTAACAGACACAGATCCAAGTACATGGAAGGTACATAGATGCACAAATGGAAGTAAGTACATGTAGACCAAAGATGATTTTTATTTATTTATTTATTATTATTATTTTTTTTTCTTTCTCTCAACAACATAATTATTCTACATGTTTATACAAAGCAATACACAAAGATAGTACATGTCTATAGTAAAAACAGATGCTTATATACAGAGGGATATGCTGTAAATGTCTGTTTGCGTATGGTGCTTATGTGGGGAAGAGCCAATTCTTTAGTAGTTTTCTGAAGGTAAGGTGGTTGTCGGTGGATCTTATGTTGGGGGGTAAAGAGTTCCATAGTTTGGCTGCTTGAACAGAGAAGGATGTGCCACCCATGTTTTTTTTCTTGTATCTTGGGATTTTGAGGCGAGATGCTCCTTTAGAGCGGAGGTTCCTCTGTTGAATGTGTTTGGTGATTTTATTCCTGATGAAGAGTGGTCCCGTTCCATGTATTGCTTTGTGGGTGATACAAAGCAGCTTGAAGGTGGATCTTCTGGCAACCGGTAACCAATGCAGGGCTTTCAAGGCAGGGGAGATGTGGTCTCGCGGTTTGATATGCAAGAGTAGTCTGGCAGCCGAGTTCTGAATCCGTTGTCTTTTCATGGTTGTTAAAGGTGATCCGTGGTAGAGGCTATTGGCGTAATCGAGTTTGGACAGAACAAGGGAGATGGTAGCTTGGACCTTGTGCGGAAATCCCAAATGAGGGAAAATTAGTCGCAGCGTTTTTATAGTGACAAAGCTTGATCTTGCTAGTTTGCCCACTTGGGCATTCATCGACAGCTTGGAGTCCATGGTCATTCCGAGGTTTCTTACTTCCTTCGATACTTTAGGTGGTGATCCCAGTTCATTAGGCCATGCGGCAAGCGGGTTGTAATGTTTCCAATCGCCACACGTGAGTATTTCCGTTTTTGAAGTATTCAATTTGAGATGGCTCCAAGTCATCCACTGATCCACGGCTCTGGGACAGCTGAAAATTGGTGATTTTCCAATGTCTTTGGGCATTCCAGTTGAAGGAGTATTTGCGTGTCATCTGCATAGTTATAGCACGTGAGGTGAAATTGATTGATCAGTACCGGTAATGACTTCATGTAGATGTTGAAAAGCATGGGCGAGAGGATAGAACCTTGAGGGACCCCTGCTTTTGTGGAGTACGGTTTGGACGAGAAAGGTGGGGTATGGATGACATTAGTTCTGTTTCGAAGGTAGGATGCGATCCAGTCTAGAGCAGTTCCCTCTATGCCGGCTTCATAGAGTCTTTGTTTCAGAGTGTCATGGTCAACCATGTCAAAGGCAGCCGAGAGGTCCAAGAGGAGTAGCGCAGCAACTCCGTTGCGGTCAACTGTATTTTTCAGGTCATCCCAGATGGCAAGGAGGGCAGATTCAGTGCCTCTTCCCAGACGGAATCCTGTTTGGAAGTCTGAAAGTATGTCATTCTCTTCAATGAATTGTGACATCTGGGCGATCGCTGCTCTTTCTATCGGTTTGCCCAGGAAAGGTCCATTTGTAATGGGTCTGTAGTTGTCAGGGTTCAGCGGGTCCAAGTTTGTTTTCTTCAGTAAAGGGCGTATGTGTGATTTTTTGAGTTCTTCTGGAAATATTCCGGCAGTGAAGGAATCGTTGATGATTCTTCTTACTGGAGTGGCAGCAGAGGTTGTTAAAAGAATTGTCATGAAAGTTTGTGGTGGACAGGGGTCAGAAGGGCTGCCGGCAGGCCTGCTTGCTTTGACCAGGTCCATAAATTCATCGTGTGAGATGTGTTGGAAGGAATGGAGAGGCTTGGTTAGAGTATTCTTGGATTGTTGTTTCGTACAAGGGTTAGTGCTGGTGCTTTGTTTCTGTTTTAAGTACGAGTCCAACGTGTCTGCTTTGTCCATGTAATGATTTGCCAGTTTGTCTGTGAAATCTTGAGTAACAGGATGAGTTCCTTCCAGGCAATTTGGTTTGCGAAATTCATTGAGTATTTTATAGAATTCTTTATTTGCACATTTAGCGTTTTTAATTCTGTCTGAATAGTACCTTTTCTTAGCTTTTTTGATAGCCGACTTGTATAATCTGTTAATTTTTTTGTAGGTGAAGTTTGCCTTGTTTGGTGTTTGTTTTGAGGCAGGTACGTTGCAGCTTTCTAATTGGTTGTTTTATGTCTTTTATTTCTGTTTCTCCAAGGTGCTTTTTTTCTTTTGTTCTGTTGTGTGGTTTTGAGTGGTATCAGGATGTCAAAAGCTTCTTGTAGCCACTCATATAGTTTTTGAACAGAATTTATTGTTTCCAGATTTGTACTTGATGTTAGTTGTGTTTCTAAGTGTTCCAAATTGAGTTTGTTCCACGGCCGATAGGTGGATGGATGTAAGGTAGTTTTAGGTGAGTCGCTTAGTGTTGTTTTATGTTGGAAAGCAAGCAAGTGGTGGTCTGACCATGTGACTGGAGTTATAGTTTGAAAGGTAACTAGTTCAGTATTAGCAAAAATGACATCTAGGATATGTCCAGCGGTGTGTGTCGGTTTGTGGACAATCTGATGGAGGTTCAGTGCGTCTAGGCCAGTGATTATTGTTTTTGGATGGGTCACATTGGGTTTGTCAAACCAAATGTTGAGGTCACCCAGAACGCAGAGGTTGGAGTGTATTGTTATCGGGTTTGAAACTGTGTCTAGAAGTGCGTCTGGGAATGTCGCCTTGCTAGGTGGAGGTCTGTAAAGGAGCAGGAAGTTACAGGAGGAAGACGGTGTAGGGTTGCATCTTGTTAGAAGAGCCTCACAATTCTTTATGGAGATGTCGTCAATTTTAGTGATATGTATTGTTTGCCTGAATACAACAGCTAGACCACCTCCTTTTTTGGCTATACGATTTTGGGTGATTGTTTGATAGCCTAGAGGAATGGCTTCATGCAGGACTGGAGCCATATCCTCTCCCAACCATGATTCGGTTATGAATAGTATGTCTGGTTTTGCATCTGTGAGAAGGTCGTAGATGTGATGCTTGTTTTTAGAGAGGGATCGAGCATTTATTAGTAGACAGTTTAGAGAGTGGCCTTTGGTGATAGTGAGACTTTGTTTTGTAGAAGAGTGATCAGTATTGTGTGGGTTTGTAGCAGGTGTGTTTTTAGAGCTGGCATTAGCTGTATTAGGATAGCAATCGTGTAGCTGTTCTGTATCATGTTCCTCATCCAGCATGCTAAGAAGGCATTTTGATGGGTCTGCGTGTGTATGTGGTGGAGATGGTGTTTGAGAGTGGGTTGGAGTGCTGTGTTGTTTTCGTGGTGTAACATTGTTGTGAAGTAGACATGGGGTAGCGAAGTTGTGAGGTATGGCATGTTGCTTATATTGTTTGCGTGTGTTTAATGCGGAAGGTGTATGAGTCGGGTGGTGGTGCAGCATGTGGGTCATGTAGTAAGGTTCTAAATTGTCCAATGGATGAGAGGCGGTTAGAAGTGAGTTGCTGTGTTGCTGTATCTGTGTTAGGTGTGGTGGAAGAGAGAAAGCTTGGCATTGGAGTTGGTTCCTTTGTGTTGTTTAAAAGGTGGGTGTATGTTTGTATTTTGTGATGGTAAGTATTATGAGGTGTTGTGCTTTGAAGATCTTGTGCTGGTGTGTGTGATATGTTTTGTTTTTGAGGAGTAGTGAAAAGGGGTGCTGATGTATATGTTTCATGCAATGGATTTGGTTGTATAGTATTGTTTGTGAGAGGAGGTTGTACGGTAGAGGGGGTGGTGATGTGTTTATGAGTAGAGTGTATGATGTGTGTAGGTGGCAGTGAGGTAGAGGTAAGAGTGTTTGTCTTAGACTGGTTTGTTGCAAGAGTTAAAAAGTGTGGTGATCTGCAGTGTGTGTGTTGTACGTTAGTGTTATTATGGTAGAAGGGAGAGGAGGGTGTTTGTTGGACAAATGATGGAAGGATGATTATATGTTTGTTAGTGATAAAAGGTGGTATGTTAGGTGTAATTACAGCAGGGAGCGTGTGTCTGGATGGGATGTAGTTATGAATGGTGTCGATTGGCGTTGTGTTAGTGATCAGTGTATTGGTTAGTGGTATAGGATAGGGTTGTGTACTGTTTGTAGGTGATGGTGGATATGTGTGGTAGTTGGGATAGTAGGGTGTATAGATGTGGTTTGGTTGGGTTAGTAGTGCATGCTGGTACATTAATCTGTGCATAGTGTTGTGCGTGGTGTACCTTTGGTGTGAGTGTGTTGCTCTGTTTGTGGGTGGTGTGGGCTGGGTGTTGCTTAATGGGAAAATGGGCAGCATTCCTGGCCCGTCTCGAACAGGCTCAAACAGGCAACTGCCCTTGTCCTCTCTACCCTTAACAGGCTCAAACAGGCAACTGCCCTTGTCCTCTCTACCCTTAACAGGCTCAAACAGGCAACTGCCCTTGTCCTCTCTGCCCTTGTCCTCTCTGCCCTTGTCCTCTCTGCCCTTGTCCTCTCTGCCCTTGTCCTCTCTGCCCTTAGCTGAGACGCCCTAACCCTGGCCTTTTATAGCCCTAGAAATCAGGTGACCCCGTCAGCCAATGGGAACCCTAGCCCTAACACTATTCAATCACAACACTAGCCCTAAAAATCTAGAACCAATAGGAGACCAGGACCTTACAGCCAATCTTAGCCCTAGTCCAAGCACCCAATCAGTTCAAAACCCTGATCTCTACGTCCAATAGAGGCCCTAGCCCTACCAGTAGTCCCAACCCTAGACCAAGCAACCAATGGGACGGGAAGCCCTAGTCCCTACTTCCAATAGAAAGCCTAACCCTACTCTTAGTCCCACACCTAGTCCAGCAACCAATAACACCAGAATCGCTACTTCCAATTAAAGGCCTAACCCTAGCCCTAGTTCCACCTTAGTCCCAACAACCAATAACACAGGAAGCCCTAGTCCCTACTTCCAATAGAAATCATAACCCTAGCCCTAGTCCCAACCCTACATTGATTGAATCACAGACCCAGAAACCAATAAGAACCCTCAAATTCCCAACCAATGAGGACACTAACTCAATCCAATAGAAACATCAGATACAACCACCATTCAGTGTCTACATGTACCAACCACTAGCAGACTATATAAGGTCCCAGCAACCTCAGACAGGGTTTGCTGGCCAGGGAGTTGGAAGCTGCTTCTCCTGTTCAGAATCTCCTAGGAGACAGACAGGCTCAATCCACACTTTGGATTTCTGCAGGTAAAGGCCTCACAAACTTGAAATCTAACAATACTGTTTGAATACAACTTTACTCCCTCTCCTGGCCAAAAAACGAAGTACACAGTCCCTATTAAACACAGTTTAAACAGCTCACAGAAGCACCCTCTGATGTAGAATATCCCTGTTGGGGGGGGGGGGGGGAGGCAGGGGGGGAGGCAGGGGGGGCTGGTTTCACTGGCTTGATAACTCAAAATGGTGGCTGGGGGTGCACTGTTTAACATACAGGTCTTAGCACAGAGCAAAGGAGAAATTTGGAGGGAAAACTGAATAGTCACCAGGAATGAGAGGGACAAACTACAGAGTTTGGACTGCAAATCCCACAATTCAACACGTTAAATGGAAGCAATCATGGGCAGGAAAACCACAAGTTTAACACACAAAACAGGTGATAAAATATGCAATCACAGGCAGGTTAAAACTACATTTTTAAACTGTAACAACCACAGGCAAAGACAGTAATCACAGAAAGGGAGAATCGTTTTAACCAAAAACTTTTTTGGGGGGCGGAGAGACAGCACTAGTCTGTCTCCTTACCACTTCCTGGACTCTGCTCACTGTAATCTGGGGCACAGGTAGGCTGCAACTCACAAGATGGAGGAGAATGATTTGGGGTGCACCTAGCAAAGCCTTAAGGGGCCTGGGCAGGTGTGAGGGGAGGGCTCAGATTTGCCTGGTAGCTGAATAGCCAATCCCCAGTCCTAGGCCTGCTGGCCTGGGGGTGGGGGTGAGGGTGGGGGGCTGCTTCTCCTGTTCAGAATCTCCTAGGAGACAGACAGGCTCAATCCACACTTTGGATTTCTGCAGGTAAAGGCCTCACAAACTTGAAATCTAACAATACTGTTTGAATACAACTTTACTCCCTCTCCTGGCCAAAAACGAAGTGCACAGTCCCTATTAAACACAGTTTAAACAGCTCACAGAAGCACCCTCTGATGTAGAATATCCCTGTTGCTGGGGGAGGCAGTGGGGGCTGGTTTCACTGGCTTGATAACACAAAATGGTGGCTGGGGGTGCACTGTTTAACATACAGGTCTTAGCACAGAGCAAAGGAGAAATTTGGAGGGAAAACTGAATAGTCACCAGGAATGAGAGGGACAAACTACAGAGTTTGGACTGAAAATCCCACAATTCAACACGTTAAATGGATGCAATCATGGGCAGGAAAACCACAAGTTTAACACACAAAACAGGTGATAAAATATGCAATCACAGGCAGGTTAAAACTACATTTTTAAACTGTAGCAAAGACAGTAATCACAGAAAGGGAAAATCGTTTTTTAAAAAACTTTTTGGGGGGGAGGGGGGGGGGGGAGAGACAGCACTAGTCTGCCTCCTTACCACTTCCTGGACTCTGCTCACGGTAATCTGGGGCACAGGTAGGCTGCAACTCACAAGATGGATGTAAACATATGTGTAAAATGTAATGATTTGCGGCTTTTGCTAATGCAACCATAATGCTCCTTGATTGTTTGCAGTCTGTCCAACAATACAGAAGTAATCTCCTGTCTTAAAATTCCCGTCCTTTAATCCAGTTGAATCTACTTCTCTGCCTTATTGAAAACATTGAAGGCAAACGGAGGGAATGCAGAAAATAAAATAGGTCGACAGGGCTATGTTTTCACCTGTACAGAGATTAAAACTGAGTCCTTCTTTTTCCAGAGCATATAATTAGCAAATTGTTACGTGAATTGTTGCAGCTGTGGAACACTGTCCATGCAGTGAATTAGTTTATTCTTTAAAACTACACTAGTTTTGTCCGTGTCAAAAGCAATTCTTAACATTTGCCCATCCAGCTGTACTGATGTATGGCATCCATGGGAGTCCAGCTCTTTCTTTAAAAACCTCAAATATGGAACTTTATAGAGAACACACCTAGTCTAAAAATAAAATGATCAAAATAATAATTAGTAGATGGTCAATTAATTTAGGAATAAAGTGCATCGAAGAAAAAAATGTTGGCAACTAGAAAAATAATGGCAAACTGACAGTAAAATGGAATTTTAGATCTAATTTCTCTAGTACATTGATTATTGCATTAGATTTTTGATGCATGCTAATGTGTAAAAGATTCATTAATGAAAATTGGATGTAAAACCATGGACAACTTGTACAATTTATAATAACTTTTTAAATAAATGTTTTTATTACCCTTTCAGCAAGTATTTTCTCGAGCATATAAAGCATAACTTGAAAACATATTATTGTCAGAAAGATCCTAAAAGGTACCATCGCTGTGTGCATTTAGAATCCACATATCGACAACAGGCCCTGTAGGTCCTTCTCCTGAAGGTCCATGGGCTCAACACTAATCCCTTCTCAATGTCCATTATCTAAATTGTCCATCTGTCCTGACATAACCTTATCCGATGCTTCCATTTCACCCCTCTTCTTTCATGTCCTGCCATTTAGCCCAGATCTTTTTAAACTTTCATGCGCATCCTCTGAACTTTGAGATGGTGGCCTAGGCTTGCATGCAATAGTCCATGGTCTTAGACCATTCTGTCTCTCTGTAGCGTCACCACTCTATAGTTGTATCTCATCACGTCTGGCCACCATCAGTGCCACATTACAGAAAAGCAGGTCATATTTAGGCACAGTCACATCTCCCCAGGTCCCCAACATCACCAAAGGTGGTGTACGGCCAATCTGTTCCCCCACCACTGACGAAAATGTATAATATTGTTGACTGTGACAGATACTTGCAGAGTTCATATAGATGTAAAATATAATTGCCTTTTTGTGGTGTAAGTGCTCACAATTCTGACAAACAAAGTAACTGAGGCAGAGTGAGTTTAAGTTACTGCCCAAAATTGCTTAGTGTGGTCGAATGGGAAACCCTGTTAGAATCAAAGCCTGCAATTTTAGAGCTCTAATATAATGGGACAACTACATGCCTAGTAATAAATGGAATAAGCAATTTGTTTAGCAGGACAAGAAGATTTCGGTTTCATCTCTTCCCACAGGCACTTAGTTTTTTCTGTAAAACTTCCATACTCCTGCTTCAGCTTGGCAGAGAAGATCTTCTTGTATTCAGTTTCCATTACTCTTTGCTTTATTTTGATGCTCCTTTGTGTTTACTGTATAAAATGTTTAAAGAGGATTTTGATGTTTGAATACAGTGTCTTTGGTGCTTTAATGAAAAACAGTTCTCACTAGGCTCATTCGACCCGCTCAACTACCTCCCACACACAGACTTTCCCTCTCCTAGCAAATGCATTGAAAGCAAGGTCATCAACCAATCACAATTATTGTTTGGAAATCATAGCCTGCTAGAGCATGACCGAGCATGAAACTGACCTTTTCACTGTACCCAAAATGATCTTGCACACAATGGTGTCTGACATCAGTGGTGGTGGTTGTAATATGCTTTTCTTAACCCTCTCTTCAGTCAATTTTGGTCTTCTGTCTCACAACAGTGCAGTGATTTTGAGCTCCTCCTTCCTGTTTGGTAGATTCAACAGGGACTCCCATTTTGTGTTTGGTAGATTCAACAGGGACTCCCATTTTGTTTCCACATCAACTTCTCAAATCCTTGCATCTGATATCTCCTAGATATCCTGTCTTTTCCTTTTCAAGATCTACCTGAGACTCTAAGAGTCTGATAGCATGAGTGCATGTCTACTCCTAGGCAGACACCCACATTCTATTCTGTGTTAATGACAGATCCCTCCCACCTGTTCCTTCTTTCATGCATTGCATGAAAGCTATCCACTTGTGGATAAAAATGAACTGCAATCTATTCAATAAATGTAATTTGTAAATCTAATACATGAATAGCTATCATAAGACGTATGTGGGAAGAACTGAAGTACATAAACACTTTTGCTGTTTTCACCACAGAGGCCAAGAACATTGGCTTTTGTTTTGATGTTAACCTTTCTCTTGTTCTCAGTGTCAACCACATGGTTGGCTCCTTTATCATTTATGTTCACCTGCTGAAATAGATGCTGCATTTTTATAACAAATTGTGATCACCGACTCGATTCCTTTCAAGCTTCTCCTCTGACAATAGCCACAACAATATCTTCATTGGTTTCCACTACTTCTTAGTGCATGCTGCAAAGATACAAAATAACACAAATCTCCTTCTACAGCACTGAAAGCACATCATATTACACTTGCTCTGGCCTCCATATTTTTTTGACATGTGTCCCAAAGCCATCAAAATAGCTCTCCACTCCTCATTTGGAAATATGAACTCTGCGGAGTATTGTCCGCTACATTATCCTACACACACCCTTGCTGCTCTGCACCCCAATATTTGAATCAGAGGCTATGTGTTCTCTGTCTTTGCTTTCCTCCTCCCAGACCATTAGTACGCTAATAATCATCTGGCTTTCTGCAAAGCCATTAACACGTAACGTTTCACATTGTTCTCTCTTCCCTCTAACTTTATCCCTGCTGCATCATTAGAGCCATGGTTCCATCCCATCAAACAGTGCTGCTTAGTTTTGTTTTTTCATTTTAGCAACTCCCCACCATCCTAATGAGATGCGTCTAAAGGTATCAAATTAACTTGATTGGCACATTCTTAGTTCAGTTTTTCCAAAGATTGCCATGAAAAGAAAATGTTAGAATACAAGGTTACACTGAAAGTTGTATTGTGATGCATGTTGAAGAAATCAATCACCCTTAAAAAAATATACTGGGTATTAAACAAAGCTTAATTAAGCAGAATTTGGAGTGTTACCCTAGTAGTTTTCTAAGTTATTGAAATAATGCTCCATGTGGTTTAGCTGTGTTGGAAATAGATGAACTCGGCGTGGATGGATTTGCGCTAATCCTATAATTAAAAACTGTGCTAGAAAAACCGACATTTGAGGTGAACAGATTTAGAGTGTCTCTGGTGTTGTAGGGTGCTCTTTTAGGAGCTGCTCTCCACCTAAACTTGGTAACTACCCAGAGTTCTCTGCTTCTTTTTGCATAATTTGTGGCACTCTAAGCCTGAAAGGTTATTGTATATGTATATATATGTATGTATATGTGTATATGTATATATATATATATATTACATTACCTACAGGGGGTCACCAGTTGGTAGTTAAAGCATTTTTTGTTTTGCTGATAACTTCAGTGCCTTTTGACGAATCCTCACGAAATGTTCAAAACTAGTTTGCTTCTCACTTCAGCTGCTGGTTGGAAAGTTTCGGGTCGATTCATAAAGCGGGGCAGAGAAAAAGGAGGCATCCCAAAATGCATTTTCCCCATGCAGATTCCCATAAGGATTTTGAATAAGACTACAGTCCGAACCGCTGAACGGAATTGTACCAAATTTGGCAGAATGCTCAATCTTGGTCCAGAAAGAGTGCCTTTTTTTGTTATTTGTGTTAATCTGTTAAGTAGGTTTTACGTTATTAAAGAAAAATAAATGTTATGTTATAGGAACTTGTAAAGCGCAACTGTTACCCGGAGGTGTCCTGGCGCTAGCTACTATCCCCTGGGTAAAAAGCGGTAGACCGCAATTACAGGTTAAAAAGCCAAGTCTTTAATCCATTCCTAAATGTCAGGAGAATCTGTGGTGTTTCTCAGGAAAAAAGGAAGGTCATTCCAGGCTTTTGCAGCGCGCACAATAAAGCTTCTTCCACCCCAAGAGCCTTTTTTTGTAGGTGGTACTATCACCAACTTGGCTTCCATGGAACGCAGGGTTCTTTTAGGCAAGTACCACTGTAGATACTGTTTCAGATAGTCTGGACCTGTGACTTGGAGAGTCTTAAACGGTGCAAAGGGCTTTAAAGCGCACCTGTTTCCTGACAGGCAGCCAGTGAAGTTTTTTAATTTCCTTGGAGATGGGCGCAAATTTAGTTGTGCCCGAAATATATATATCTAGGAACGCAGTGGGTCAGGGGATCCGACAGATCTCAAAATGAGATCTAATTGGTTTCCAACACTTCGACCAGGAAGTGTTGGCAGCCATCTTGCGATGCAGTTGCCCGCGCTTGCTTTTCTTTGCCCCCCGAGTAGACCATGTTGTGGAGGGCTATGGGGGGGGGGGGGAATACCGTTTATATTCAGGGGGATGGTAGTCACTCTTCCTCGCCCCCTTCCCAGCCCTACTTTGGCCCCGGGCACCCCTTCCCCTGGGGCCTTGCACATTTGAAAAAGTGGAGTGGGCGTGGCGTGCAGACCCCCTTCCCAGGCTGTATTCGGCCCCAGGGACCCCATCCACTGTGGCCCAGCCGTGCATATAAAAAAGGGAGGGGGCCGCGATGCCCCCCCCTCCCGGAGCCATTAAAGGCCCGGGGACCTCATGCTCCAGGGCCGGGCTCATGCTGTGTTCCAGGGTGCCTACTTCTGAGACAGTGTATTTGCTCTCGCTTGCTGGGAGAATTTGAATGCTCCCACCAAGCAAGAGCAAACACGAAGTCCAGGGCACCCATCCTTTAATGGCCAGGCCCCAGGGGATGGGCTCCCCGGGGCTAATTTTGGCCAAGGGAAGGGGGCTGCTAATTACCCTCACATATTACATCACTCATAGCATATTCTAGGACATCATTGATAAGATCAGTGCAGCATTTGCTGTAAAATTATTGATGAGAAAACTGCGCATGGCAGGTGCGCAAGTTTATAGTTACTTTAGGGCACGAGTTATAGTTCCCAGGGTATTGGGTCCCCGGGGCCCAAAGGCCAACCCTACGCTGCACACGGCAAAGGCTGTGCTCAGTGTGGGATTGGCAGCCTAGCCTACCATGCATGGTAAAGACTTTCCCTGTATGAGTTTTAAACACAGTAGCAGCACATCCTGTCAGCACTGTTGAAAGTGTGGTTTAGGAACTTGTGTGTCATATACAGAAATTAGTTGAACAACATTAAGTGTAATGCCTTTTTCATTTATTCTGCACTTCAGTATTTAATACATTTGTTTTATTCCCTAAGCAACTTACTAAGATATGGCTTAGGCCAAGCTGAACATGGTTTTCCATTTTCTTCTAGTGAATTGATTCGTAACATGCATCTCCAGTGCAAATGGTAATTGAAGCTTAAGTGCATTTTTATTAGAAGTTTGAATCACTTCAGGTATCAATTTCATGAAGAACAAATAATTGCCTTCTTTTATGGAAATAATGTTTTAGTCTGCATATATTTGGTTAATAAAACTTTCCTTTCAAAGAATAATTACAAAATATGTTGTTAAAAGAATGCTTGTTCGGGCTATCCAGTGTGTTTTGAAATTGTATTAATATTTATTTTTCTAGGTGTTGGAAATTTACAGAGAACATCCAGCCAGCGAAGTACGCTTACTTACCAAAGAAACAATTATGCACTCAACACGACAGCGAACTATGCGGAACCCTACAGATCAATGCAATATAGAATCTCAGAAACTGGTTATAACAGGCTTCAACATTCAATGCCTGCTGATGATGGAACAACAAGGTCTCCGTCTATCGACAGCATACAGAAAGATCCTAGGTAAGTAGCCCCTTATACTTCTACATACTTTGACAGACAGTTGCAGTGAACAAATAAAACAAACGTGTAAATTAGTATTCACATTTTACTCATTTTTAAAGTGCCTACAAATAGGTTTGTATCACATCATCCATTCAATGTTAGAGCCTCAAGCTTTAACTGGCAGTCAGTGTTCTGTTTCTATATATTTTATTTTTTGATCTGCTGAATCGGCTGTAGCTGTGTCAGATTTTGAAAGTCGTGAGTGGGTGAGTCGTAGGAGTGTCTCTCTTCCAGTGGATGACCTCTGACCTCCTGGTCAGGGACCTGCTCTCTCCCCCTGCAGCTCCGCTGCTAAGTGCCGCTGCCCTGCGGTGCCACGCTCTGTCCTGACAGGGGTTCGAGGCCCTGAATTGTGCCCGTTTTTCTGCTCAGGTTTGTCTTTTGTTTTCTATTGCTGTATTGTGCCCGTTTTTCTCTACTCTTTCTATTGCTGTATTGTGCCTGTTTTGCTTTTCTGTACTGTACTGTGCCTGTTCTTTCTGTTGTTTGCCCCGTTTTTCTGCTTGTTTTTTTTTCACTTCCCATTCCCTTCCTGCCGCTGCTGCCCCCGCGGAACTCCCCCCCCCCCCCCCGCCGATTTCCCGCCTCCCAGCTGCGACTCCCTCCCCTACTGCGCCCGTCGGTGACCAGCGCCAGGGACCCTGGATCTCCGACCATCCACCGATAAGACTCAGCTGCCCTCCTCGTACTCAACCCCGGAAGAAAGAACAACTGCCAACGGTCGACGCCGAACACCACCCACTGCCAATTCTCCTGCCGACAATCTTTCACCATCGACAGCACCCCCGCAACCGTCGCACCCACGCCGGAACCCCGCACCACCGAAGCCCTGAAGTGCATCCTCCTGAACGTGCGCTCCCTGCACACACGCCGTAGAGATCTGGGACCTCCTTGACACCCTCTTGCCAGACGTCGCCTTCTTCACAGAAACTTGGACCAACACCTCCTCCGCCCCCGACATCGCCACCGCCATTATCGATGGATACAAGATCCAGAGGAAGTACTGCCCCCACCGCCCAGGAGGCAGGCACGTAGCCAGAAGCGTATTTCGGGGGGGAACATGGCCCTCAACTGTGACCAAACATTAAAGCTGTACTATATAGGTGCATTATTTCTCAAATCCTGGTTGTACTACTAAATAACGACCCCCAGATTATTGTGGTACAAGACTATTGATGACATAATATTGAAAGATAAGTGCATATATGGAAGTATAGATTTACCATTCCTAGCTCCACATCTACATACTTTGAGGATACTTATATCACAGGTACATATGTGGAGTAAGGTATATAAAATCTATACTTACATGTACATTTTGGATCCAATATTCTGTAGTATCAATAGTCTGGATTTGATATTCAGGGTGCACACTGTGTGGTTCTATGTGAAGGAATAAGTGAATTTTTTAAGTTACATCTTAAAGTACACTCAATCAATTTTCCACAATCAAACTTCAAATCCTATCAATTAGATTGGATTTAAAGTGGAGGGATTTAAAGTTGTAAAGTAGTCTGGCTGGCAGCTTTGTGTATTTCCCAAATTGTTCAAGAAATGCAAAACTTATAAAGTTCATTTAAAACAATATATAAGCTGGCATCATCTCTCAGCCCTCCCTTAGACAAATATTACCTCAGGTGATGCATTTCCTCCCTCCACCCTCAACATTGTTTAGCTGGAGGATCACCTACCTGGGACATTCTACATCAGGAAATTATCACATCTGGAAGGCCCAAAAGGACAAACCTTAACACAGGTAAAGCTAGAAAACTTCATTTGCTTTGTAAAGTGTGGAGTTTCCCAAGTCTGCCCGACTTTGTAAGTGTCTTTTTAATTTAACTCATCACTAATTTAAAATAACTTTACAGAGAACTTTGACCATATCCCTTAAGAACATTTGGGTAATCAGTGGCGACCAGTGTGTTTTAAACATTTCATGCCTGCAAAAATGGTAAAAAATATATAGAATTTAGATGTCATTTTATAGAAAAAGTTACGGAGGTCCCACAATGATTTTCACTAAGTCTATGACAAAAGATAGATAGTTTAATTGCATTTTACTCAAAATCACCAGTCAAAACTGGAAGGGCTTGAAGCAGGCTCCGGCATTGCCATACACCCCTCATACTTATGGGCAGGTTGTGTAAAAGGTTATGTACAAAAGGAGACCTTTGTTAGACATCGACCAGCAAGACAGGTCAGCATGGTAAAGGATGGGTGATTTAGGATAGGTCCATCTGTGGTCTGTAGCCTGGCTGAGGACACTAGTTCCATCTCCAGTTAGAGGAGCCATAGATGGGCAAGCAGTGGATGTTTCATGCTTTGCACCTAGGATCCTGCTCTTTGATAACATCCCTCTTTGATGCTGATGCTGTTTGCATGGTACCCCCCCCCACCCCCATTTTAATGCTGCAGAGTCCTCCACTTTGAGAATTATGGACATTGTAAACTCTTCCACATGCAGTAGACTCCTTACATAGGATCCTCAAGGTGCCACCCTCTATGCAGCTAACATTGCATGGATGAGCATGCACTTTTCTGAGTGGTGAATATAAAAACATTGAAGCCTGTCGGGTGTACTAGAAATGGAAATATTTACTTGCGGAGCGATTGCTCAGCATTGCTACAGGTGCAGATAAAAGTCAGGCTTCATGTAATGAAACTGTTAAGAGACTGCTGTATTTAACTGTATACTAGAAAGCCAAATCACCTCCTGAATAGAACTTGGACTTCTCAGAAAGTAGGTAGTACTTTTCAGTGACTATATCAGCAAATGTAGACATGGCTCATATGTAGTAAAAGGCAAGGCGTCAGCACTTCTCAGCAAGGGCATACAGTAGCAAATAACAAGGGGGTGCCGTTGTTAAGCAATTTGCAAAATGCAATGTGCATCAAGCAACAATGGTTAGAACTTATTAGGACTTTAAAGACCACTTGGATCTTACACTAGGATCCCTTTTAGAAATAAATTGCAAAATTGAGCATTGAAATCACACTGGTCCAGTTGTATTGGCCAAAACATTGATAAGGTCTAAATTCCACTTAAAATCTCCAATCGCCTTTTCTCCACATGTATCTACCTCTCATTTTAATCCTTTGGGCTCTCTCCAACTTTCTCTATACTCTTCACATCTTCTAATCTCTGTCGTCACTCCCTCTCTCAACTTTTTCCCAATTATTTTGTCCTATTGCTTCTGCTCTCTCTCTTGCTTTTTCTATTTACTCTCTTTCCCGCAACACTCTCTCCTTTTTCTAGAACAACTTGTCTCTATCTTCTCCTCTATTTTCTTTCTACTTCTCAATATTTTTATTTTCTCTCTAGCCCTCTTCTCTATAGACCATGTATGATAACTGAAACTTTCTCCTGGTTGTGCATAGCCATTAGCAAGACCTGCCACCTTTCTTTGAACACTGCGCTTTTTGCTGTTAACCAGTCCCAGAAGCCTAGCAACCTTGGAGGCTCCCAGCACTAGAGAACTCCCCTGTGGTCATGGAACAAAGACGTTAGTGCAACATGGCCATCATATGCCTGCAGGTTGTTGTCAATTCATGTTGGACAGGACATCAGGCGGCATAGATTTGGTAGGTTTTAACTGTTTTAGGGCCGATGACGATTTATTGATGCCCACTACACTACCTTCATGGTGTGGTGGAATTCAACAGAAGGTCTACAATATTGGAAAAGAAAATACTTCTGGTAAAAAAACAAAAAAACATTCTCTTTTCCAGAATCAAAGTCAGTACGCAATGGAAATACTTCCCACGAGTCCCGAGTTTGAGTTTTCCTATATTGCGCATCACACTGTGAACACAGTGAGTCAAAAGTGAAAGCAGACCGCGCTAATGGAATCTGAGGGGATCCACAAATGTCCACCACATACATTCCTACACTTCTCCTGATAACACTACTACTCAACTTGTGTGACTGGGCTATCAACCGAGCAAAGAAAGGCTCCCTAAGCCCCACTAAGACACAAGGAAACATTAAGATTCTACCTTGTGAATTGACCAATTCTGGATATATAGGTAACTGTGGCAATTAGCCCAGGGCTCTGTCTGCATCGAGGAAATCCTGCCAGGCCCAAACATCTCCGAAAACAAGGCACATCGGATAGTCTGCGGTGGTGTGGCTTGCATGGATCCCAAGATCTTTTCTCTCCCCCTTCAGCCATGCTAGTCAGGCCCATATCTACACACAAAACGTCTGATTGGACAACCCAATGCTGTAACTATCTAAGCAGACTATAATCATAGGAAATACCATAAAGTGACCTGCACAGCTGTTCAAAGCTGCCAACATACTTAAAAACCATAAACTGTGCATGTTTCTCTCACACCTCATGACCCACCACACTGCTACATGCTGCGCCCCATAACGCGATAAGCGCACTTCGTTGTCATCATGTATGACATGGAAGCACTTCCCACCTAGAATCATAAAACAAAGACAATACCCTTCCAGCCACACACTACTCTATATGGCATAGGTTGCTGCCCATGGAAGTATGTACTTCATTGCCACACATAGGGGTTGTAAGTGCTATATAAATGCTGCAATAAAATATAATACAATATTTATCATGTATGCATCACCAAGATTTGTTTTGATCCTGTTGAAATCTTTGTTTCCATCACACTTCTGAGTTAGGAAAAAAAAATCCTTCATTTCTGCTTGCATAATTGCTGATATATGTTGAAATAATTGTACAGTTCATTTACAGGTATTTACATTTTTTGTGTATTAGAAACAAATTGACATCCAGCAGTCTTTCTTGTTGCACGTCTTGCATGCACGGCCACTGGAATTATGGCATTCTGCAGCCATGTAGTTTTTCACATGATTATGAATTTGCTGCATTTGCCTCATAATTCATCATCTGCAGCATTATTTGCTGATTTTATAAAAAATTGTTTCTAGCACAAACAGATCCAAAATTACTAAAACACTACATTATGTGCTGCTGTACAGTGGAAGGTCCTTCGCAAAGGTTGACCGGTTCCCTTTCAGTTGCTGATAGCTGTATTTGAATGTGAAACCGGTCCTAATGAAGTGAAACCTTTGCCCTGACAGCGCAAACGTATAAAAATGGCAAAATAATGAATTACTACAATTACAAAAAGTGCTGCATTAAGCCGCATAATTAGTGTTTTTGCTTGCCACATAATTTATTCAACCTAGCCATATAATTATAATTTGGGCCTCATAATTCCAGTTGCCCTGCTTGTACCCTAGTGAGATTGTCACATAGTTCACTTGCAGAATCCTCTCACTTTGCTGTCAGAGAAAGAAAAAAAAAAATTTCCACATTAAGCATAAGTGTCAATTTGTCAGAGGACACAGCCTGACATTTCACCTCTATCTTTGAACGTGCCAAGATAAAAAAAAAATGCATTTTATTTCTAATTCACCTTATGAACTACAGTTTTTTTTTCAGTTAGACTGTATGCATTCATGTGAATGCCTTCGTTAAGATAAACTGATTTTAAACGGAGTTTTTCTTAAATACTGTGGCAGCTGCCTCCTACATTTGGGGGGGCCAAAGATTAATATGGGCTGGCCCGGCCCTCAAATGCCCCCCTGTGGCTACGGCCCTGCCAGGAGGAGGACTCGCCATCGCACACAAGAGCTCCCTCCGACTCTCCACCTCCAGCACGAACGACCCCCCCTCTCCAACACCGAGCACCTCCACTTCCAGATCCAGACCAGCCCCAGAACCACGCTAAGCGGCACCCTCGCCTACAGACCCCCATAGCCCCGCGCCTCTTTTGCCACCACCATCGCCGACCTCATTGCCCCCCACGCCATCGCCTCCACGGACTACGTACTCATCGGAGACCTGAACTTCCACCTCGACAACCGCAGCGACCCCGACTCCACTGCCCTCCTGGACAACCTCGCCAACCTTGGACTGAAGCAGCTCGTCACCACCCCCACCCACAAGGCCGGACACATCCTCAACCCAATCTTCGCAGGAGGGTCCAACATCCACTTCAGCCACACCTCGCAGCCCCTCTGGACAGACCACCACTGCGTACACTTCTCCTTCAACAACACCACCACCACACACAAGCCTGCCCGCGCCTGCCATGAAGGAACTGGAGCAAGGTCACAGAGGAGCACCTCAGCTCCACCCTCATCCACGACCTCCCCACCGCCACGACCGAAGCCAACTCCGCAGCCAAAGAATTACTCCGCTGGATCACCAGCTGTGCAGACAAGCTCGCACCCCTCCGCCAACCCGACAGACAACGCCCCCTGACGGCCGTCTGGTTCACCACCGACCTCCAAGAAGCCAGACGCCCCTGCAGACGTCTCGAAAAACGTTGGAGAAACTGCAAAACCACAGGAGACCAGAACACCTACAAGAACGCCATGACTGAATACCACCAATGCATAAGAGCCGCCAAGAGGACCTTCATCCGGAACAAAATCCACACCATTGCCAGTAACGCAAAGGAACTCTTCAACGTCATCCAGCAATTCACCAGACCCCCTAGCGAAGCCACAGACATCACGCCGTCCCTGGACCTCTGCAACAAGCTCGGCTCTTACTTCCACCTGAAAATCGAGGCCCTCTACGACAACTTCAGCGAACAGACTACAAAAAACCACCCCCACCCCCGCAAGGACAGTCATCCCACCATCACCACCTGGACTCCGGTCACCACCGAAGATACCACCACGACCATGAAGAGCACCCACTCATGAGCCCCCACGGACCCCTGCCTGCCGCACATCTACCACTGAGCCACCGCCACCATAGCACCTGAACTATGCCGCACCATCAACGCCTCCTTCGAATCCGGCATTTTCCCCGATGACTGCAAGCGGGCAGAGGTCAAGCCCCTTCTCAAGAAACCCTCGGCTGACCCGACGGACCTGAAAAACTACCGGCCCATCTCTCTCCTTCCCTTCGCAGCCAAAGTCACAGAGATTCGTCAACGCCCAGCTGACTGCCTTCATCGAAGAGCACGCCATCCTCGACCCCTCCCAGTCCGGATTTTGCAGCAACCACAGCACCGAGACCGCCCTCCTTGCCCCCACCGACGACATCCGCATGCTACTCGACCAGGGCCATACCACGGCCCTCATCCTGCTAGACCTCTCCGCACCCTTCGACACAGTCTCCCACCGCACTCTTGCAGCCAGACTCCACGACGCCGGCATCCGTGGTACCGCCCTCGACTGGATCCGCTCCTTTCTCGCCGGCAGAACCCAAAGGATCAGACTCCCACCCTTCCTCTTCGAACCTACAGAGATCAACTGCGGAGTACCCCAAGGGTCATCACTCAGCCCCACGCTCTTCAACATCTACATGGCCCCCCTCGCCGCCATCGTCGGACAACATGGGCTCAGTATAGTATCCTACGCCGACGACACCCAGCTCATCCTCTCCCTCATGAAGAACCCTGAAGACACCAGACTCAGCTTCCAGGAAGGAATGAAGGACGTCGCAGCCTGGATGAGCAACAGCTGCCTAAAGCTCAACTCGGAGAAGACGGAGGTCCTCGTCCTTGGACCCTCCCCCTCCGCTTGGGACAACACCTGGTGGCCCTCCCCTCTCGCAAACCCACCCACCCCGACCCACCCCGACGGACCACGCCCGGAACCTCGGCATCATCCTAGACTCCTACAGCATGACCCGCCAGATCAACGCCGTCACCTCCACCTGCTTCAACTCCCTCCGCAAGACCTTCAAGTGGATCCCCCCCTAAGCCAGAAAAACCGTCACCCATGCACTCATAACCAGCAGACTGGACTACGGTAACGCCCTCTATGCCGGAATCAACAAATCCCTTCTTCACAAACTCCAAACCACCCAGAACACCGCGGCCCGACTCATCCTCGGAACTCCACGGCACGAGCACATGACCCAACACCTGCGAGACCTCCACTGGCTCCCCGTCGAGAAGAGAGTAACCTTCAAGCTACTCACCAACGCCTACAAATCCCTCCACAACATCAGACCCAAATACCTCAACGAAAGAGTATCTTTCCACGTACCTAAAAGAAACATCCGCTCCGCCGACCTCGCCCTAGCAGAAACCCCACACATCCGCAGAACCAGAGCACGGGGAAGAGCCTTCTCCCACGTCGCGGCAAAGGCCTGGAACGAGCTCCCAGTCAACATCAGACGCACCCCTACCCTGCACATCTTCAGGAAGAGCCTCAAGACCTGGCCCTTCGGCTGATCCGGAGCTGCACCCCCTGTCCCCCACCAGCGCCTTGAGACCCTCACGGGTGGGTAGCGCGCTTTAAAAAAAAAAAAAAACCCTGATTGATTGCTGTGTGTCTTGGTCTTTCTTTCCCTCTGTGTGGCATTATTCTCTCAAGAGGTCACTGATCAGATCCCCATAGCAGGGCACCTAGCAATCAATCCCTCCTTCCTGCATACTAGTCTGTCTGTGATAAGGCACAGCTGTTCCAAAAGTTGATGATTTTTTGCTTAATGGTGGTGGCGCATGCATTTGTGCAGAACAAGGCCAATCTTTAGTATTCTACTGGTCCAGGCATATTGATGGTAAGTCTTTGCCTACTGTAGACTCCCACAGTTCAATAATTTCCACTTCTAGCATAAGCTGGACCTGGCATTTATGTCACCCACTTTTAGTCTAATGCTGGCCCTGGCACAGTGGTGGTCATTCTTGGCATGATTACATACATTTTTGGTGTAATGTGGGCATCCATGGCATGATGGTGCCCGCACAGCGTATGCTGTTCTATAAGGCTGGTAATTCTTGACATACTGTGAGCATCCATGGCATACTGGTACCAACTTCCAGTTAATGCGGGATCTGGCATGATGGTGATAATTCTTGACATACGATGATATCCATGGCATGATGGCCGACTTCTGGGTTGATGATGCCTCCCCCATCATAGTGACACTTCTTGACATTGTGGGCCACTTGTAAAAGTGTGGTCAAGATAGCTGCCAACAAAGCTGTCCTTTCAGAGTTAGGGCACACTAATTTAGCTATATCTACCCTTTCTCCTACCATCCAAACCTCTTTTGCTTTCGTTGACCTTACTAAAATACATCATTCTTTACTTCATCCTAGTGAACCTTCCTGTATCACTTCTTCCCCACCCCCCACATGACAGACAAGTAGAATCAGACACTAAAAGGAGTCTCCCTTCCCTGTCCCTTGCACTGCATCTAGATTCACTACTGGGTGATGCATTTCTCACATTGTCCCTGTTGCATCCCTCTCTCACTTTTCATGCTGCTGTTACTCCTTTGCAAGGCCTCTTGGATCTCCTTACCTTTTTCACACTGGGATCAGATTGATTCCCTTCAAGAGTAGTAGAGACAGGACTTGGGATGCAGTCACCCTGGTGCTCTGTGTTGGAATTTTGCAGGTCACACTTGGCGTTGGCTGTGATAGTAGTGCCTGATGTCTTGACCAGGACAGTTTGGGCACCCCTTGTTCATTCTTGCCTGCGAAGGGGAATAGTGGGTGGTGTGGGATGCTGAGTGGCTGATGCTTATGGCAGCCGCACAACTGGGAGGAGAGCAGTTAAACTACACGGGAGTTTAGGTCTGGCTTGACAGTGCAACTGTCACTTGACCTTTTAACTTACACCAATATTATTCTACAGTTCTCTGCTTTCACACAAATGCATGTCTATTCACATGTGATGTACTTGTAATGTTTCACATTACCATACAACATTCATATAAAGCCAGACCTATTGACATTGCCAATGTTTGTTAGTATCACCACACCTTGCAGTTTCAGTATGTCAATGTTGACTTCCTGACTCATAAAGATACAAGTACAAGGGTCTCAACAGGATGAGATAAATCTGTCTGTCAGATATGATGGTGGAAAATAAAGTTATTAAAAATACAGCCACAGTGTAATGTAAATGGTCAGATATCTCAACGAATGTCTAAACAGTACCAATAAATGGCCCTCTGACATGTTATAAAAAAATAGAAAGGTGAAGAATCTCCTGTTCGTAGTCAATGCCGGTTTGATCGTCGACCGCAAATAGGATTTTTTTTTTACCTAGCAAGCTTCCTACAACTTCCCATAGCAGCTATGTCTGCTGCTCTATTTGTCTCATGCAGCAATACATAAATGTCCTCTACTTTGCTCCATGGCTTCACTTTTTGCAGGGTAAGTGGACAAGACCCTTTTAAGTTACTCTGATACTCTGTATCCTTTTTATGGTTATACTCTTTCTTCAGGTTGTCAACTAAATTCTGCTGGATCATGCTTTGTTTTTTGTGGAAACTATTTTTGTGTAGGATAAACTTTTTTCTTGTTCCCAGGAGGCTGGTGTTTTTTATTCAAGTTTGAAAGGATGGTTTTTTATCTAGAACTGGATCTAGCTCCATGTCCCGTTCCCTTTTATGTTTAATTATTAATTTTAAATTCCCCAGCTACTTCAGTTGCTCTGGTTTATACAGTGTTGAAATACAGGGGGAGAATTATCTGGTGGTGCCCAGCATATTCCCCACAACGCATCCATTCATCTCCAGCTGAGTGCCTGGGTTCCTCAGGTGAGGTAGCACGCCATCATTGATATTTTGTAAGGCATATATTGTCTCTATTGAGCAGGACAAGGGCCAATCTAAAACTCTGGCGGCTTCCTTTCTTTCTTTGGTTGTAACCAGGAAAGTGAAGAATGCAGAGCACACGTGCCAGCAGACAGCCCAGAGACTTTCTCATGTCTGTGAAACCTGGTTTATCGATGGATTGGCAATTCATTGTTCCAAGAAAAGGAGTAAGGATCTTTGTCAATGTATAGAGCTGGGGCAAGTGTAAAATGTCAGTTTCCTGTCGGGGCAGCAGAATATGGTACTGCTCGACATTTGTTGCACTACTGCAAATAGCCTATGCTGTTCTTTTATGTCATTGTGAAGGATTAGCTAACTCCCAGTCCTTTCACTTATTGTTTTTGTTTTTCCATCTCAAACACAGACAGCCTTCTATAGCATTCTCATATGTTTGCAGTGTTGACAACGTATTGTTTTGAGTGAGAATGCCAAAGTGAGAACTGGTATGGTAAAGAGTTAACTGAGCTACTTGCATGATACACCCCATTGCCTTTATTGTTCAATACTCTCTTTCATCAGTCCTTTTGCAGCATTAGCCAGTAAGAACTTGAGTCTTGCCACTGATCCTTGCCTGGTTGACATTTCATGGTATACTTGAGCAGCAAGTGACTATGGCGTGATAGGTATGCATATAACCCCTACGTAAGGTGATGAGATAAGGCTTGCGTTTTCATTTTGGAAAGGGAAACTGGTGGCCTTTATATCTGAAAGAAACACGTTAGTGATAGATTCCTTACCTTAGAATACCCCCAGGCGTCAGACTGGATCCGGAAAGTTTTCGTCAGCAGTACCCCTGCGCGTCGGAAGGTGGCATCGTGCGGCTCCGCGTCGTGGTCGCCAAGATGACGTCGCGGCAGCTACTTAGACGCCGCCCTCGCGGGCTGACGTTAGTTCTTTCTTTTTCCGCACCAGCAAGCGCAGATCCGGAGAGAGCGGTACCCCCAGTCATTTTTTGACTGGGTTTTTCGAGGCCTTTTTTGTCTTTTTTTTTCGAGTCGATCGACTCCTGGTGTCGTAGGGATGCCCGGTTTCAAGTCCTGCGAGGAATGTCATCGCATGATGTCGGTGACGGACCCGAACCGCGTGTGTCTCTACTGCCTGGGGCGTGACCACGACCCCAAGTCGTGCCCCGACTGCCGGGCCATTTCGCCGAAGACTTTGCGGGAGCGGTCCCGAAAGTTGCTTGAAGTCCGGCAGTCGGCTCCACGCCGCTCAAGGTCCCGGTCCCGTGGTAGGTCGAGCAACGGGTCGCGGAGCCACCACCATCGTTCGTCGGGATCGAAGTCTTCGCACTCGGGGTCAGGTAAGACGAAGTACTCTAAGAAGTCGAAGAAGCGACGTCGCTCTCAGACTTCCCCTCGCACGTCGCGGGGTGCCACCCCTGCGGCTCCGGCGGAGCCTATGCAGTCGCCGCCCGCCTACCCGCCCTTCCCGGGTTCGTCGGCGACTCCGGCCCAGCTGCAGGAATTTCTGTCAGCCATGGCTCGCCTCTTTGGGCCGTCGGGCCCCGCCGGTGCGCCTTCGGGCCCCACGGGTCCGACTGGGGGTCCTTGCCCTTTACTGCCGACGGCTCCGGCATCGCTGTCGGCTCTAGCCCCGGCGCCGCAGGGCCCCCATGGATCCAGACCTGGATCCCGGTCGACGCCGGTTGACCTTGTAACACCTCCACCGATGTCGACCCCTCCGGCACCACTTCCGCCGTCGCCCGTCCCACCGGACGACGTCGTCCCCGGTTTCAGCCCCGAAGTGGACACGGCGCCGGAACGGCGTCGCCCGACGCAGATTCTGACGCCGATGGGACCTTTCTATCACTATGTCCATCCTACTTATTTTCGGCCTGTTCATCAGCCTTCGGAGGAAGGGGAGGACTGGGAGGGGTCTCGGGACCCTCTCACAGCACAGTGTGAATTAGACCCGGACTGGGCAGAGGAACTGGGGGATGCCAGTGGTCTTGACACCTCTCCTGACCTTGGCATGCTCACTCCTCCTACCGTGGCTACGGAGGAGGGTGCAAGTTACGCTGTGGTGTTGCGTAGGGCGGCCGAGGCCCTCCCACTGGAGCTCCCTACAATGGCCGTCAGGACTAACCTCCTGACAGAAGTGCTTCAGCCGGCGGCTACCTCTGCGGAGCCACTGCTGCCTTTTAATGATGCACTGTCAGACGTTCTTTTGGGCACCTGGTCCAGGCCCACCACAGGGGCTCCCGTGGATAGGAACGTGGCCCGACGCCATCGCCCGGCCCCGGGCGACCCCCTTTTCCTCTCCCAACACCCCACCCCTGAGAGCTTGGTTGTCCAAGCCTCTGCGTCCCCGAGCGCATTCCCTACCGCACCTCCGGATAGGGAATCCAAGAAACTGGAACAATTTGGGAAGAAGATTTTTTTCTTCCGCCAGTTCAGGGCTGCGGTTTGTGAACACCGCATGCCTCTTGGGCCGTTATTCCCACTCTCTGTGGGATACGGTGGCGCAAGTGCTGCCTCAGTGTCCGGAGGAGGCCCGGACAGTGCTCTCTCAGGCTATTGCTGAAGGGAGAGATGCAGCAAAGTTCACGATTCGATGTGGCCTTGACACCGCCGACTCGCTGGGCAGGGCGATTTCCACGACAGTGGCGCTCCTTTGCCACGCCTGGCTGAGGACTACTGGTTTCTCTGGGAATGTCCAGAACACCCTGATGGACATGCCCTTTGATGGCATTCGCCTTTTTTGGCAACAAGGCAGATAGTGCGTTGGAGCGCTTTAAGGACTCGCGGGCTATGGCCAAGTCCCTGGGCCTTTCCGCCACACGTCCTCCTCCGCCTTCTGCTTTTCGCTCCTTTCGTGGCCACGGAAGGGGCCCCCGACATGTTTGCTTCAGAGCCATAGGCCTGCGCAGCAACAGTCTCAGCGCGGACGTGGGACCCGCCGAGGCGGGTCAGGGGGCCAGCCGGCGGGTCAGTCCACCTCCACCCCGGCCACCACTGCCTCCAAACCTTCCTAGTCCGGTTTTTCAGGCCCATCAAACGCCAGTGGGCGGCAGGATTCGCCATCACCTCCCCCACTGGCGCACCATCACTTCGGACAGGTGGGTTTTACAAATAGTCCGAAGAGGCTACTCCCTCCCCTTCGAGACTACCCCTCCAGCCATGCCACCCTAGTACCACCGCATGACTGGGGATCACTTGGCACTTCTTCAACAGGAAGTCGCGGCCCTCTTGGCCAAGGGGGCAATCGAGCGCTTTCCTGCGCCAGAAGTAGGACGTGGTTGTTATTCCCACTACTTTCTGGTGCCCAAGAAGGACAAGGGCCTGCGTCCTATCTTGGACCTCAGGGACGTCAATCGCTTCCTCCGGAAGGAGAAGTTCAAGATGTTGACTCTGGCTCAGGTCTTGTCTGCCCTCGACCCTGGAGACTGGATGGTAGCGTTGGATCTGCAGGACGCATATTTCCACATTCCCGTCCTGCCGGCCCACCGTCGTTACCTGCGGTTTACGGTAGGCCACGAGCACCTTCAGTTTACCGTGCTCCCCTTTGGCCTTACCAGCGCCCCTCGGGTGTTCACGAAAGTGATGGCGGTGGTCTCGGCTCATCTGCACAGATCAGGGGTTCCAGTCTTCCCCTATCTCGACGACTGGCTGTTGAAGGCGGGCTCGCCCCAGGCTGTCGTCTCCCACCTCCAGACTACGGCCGACCTACTGCATTTGCTGGGGTTCTCCATCAATGTGCCGAAGTCGCACCTGATTCCCTCTCAGAAGCTCCTCTTCATCGGAGCGGTTCTGGATACGACGCACTTTCGGGTCTATCCTCCCGAACGGCGAATCCAGGATATTCAGGCTCTGATTCCGATCTTTCAGCCTCTATCCTGGGTTTCGGTCAGGATGACCCTGAGGCTGCTGGGCCTCATGGCCTCCTGCTGGTCACTCATGCCAGATGGCATATGCGGGCTCTGCAGTGGGACCTGAAGTTCCAGTGGGCGCAGCATCAGGGGAACCTGTTCGATTACGTCCAGATCACAGAGGGCACTGCACACCAGCTGCAGTGGTGGCTCACAAACCGGCATTGGGTCAATGGCAGATCCCTCTCCCTTCCCCAACCGGAGCACACAGTGGTGACGGATGCGTCCCTCCTGGGATGGGGCGGCCACATGGGAGAGGCGGAGATCAGAGTCCTCTGGTCTCTGGCAGAGTCCAGGCTCCATATCAACCTTCTGGAGCTTCGGGCGATCCGACTTGCACTGAAGGCATCGCTTCCCTCTGTCAAGGGGAGAGTAGTGCAGGTGTTCACAGACAACACCACCGCCATGTGGTACTGCAACAAACAGGGCGGGGTGGGGTCGTGGACCCTATGTCAGGAGGCTCTGCGCCTCTGGACATGGCTGGAACATCAGGGCATTTCCCTGGTGGTTCAACATCTGGCAGGTTCACTGAACGCCAGGGCGGACGAACTCAGCTGCAGGTGCATGATGGATCACGAACGGCGTCTTCACTCGGACGTGGCACAAGGTCTCTTTCGACAGTGGAGAGAGCCTTGGTTAGATCTATTCGCCACCGAAGAGAACGCGCAATGTCAGCAATTCTGCGCGTTGGAATTTCCAAGGCGGCACTCGCTCGGCGACGCTTTTCGTCGCGAGTGGAGTTGCGGTCTGTTGTACGCCTTTCCGCCTATACCACTTCTCCCCAGAGTGCTGAAGAAGATCAGGCGGGACCGGGCCCAAGTCATTCTTGTGGCTCCGGACTGGGCTCGAAGAGTTTGGTATCCCGAGCTACTCAGTATGACCATCGATCCCCCGATCCGACTGCCTCTTCGGGAGGGTCTTCTGTCGCAGCAGCAGGGGACGGTCCTCCACCCGAACCTGTCCAGTCTCCACCTCTTTGCGTGGAGATTGAGCGGCGGCAGTTGATTCCTTTCGACCTGCCTCCTGAAGTCTGTGATGTCATTCTGGCAGCCAGGCGTACCTCCACTAAGTTGGTATACGCCTGCAGGTGGAACAAGTTTGTGTCATGGTGCACAGCAAAGACTGTGGATCCCCTTTCTGCCCCTCTTTCTGAGGTCCTACTATTCCTTCTTTCTTTGGCCCAGCAGGGTTCTGCTCTGGGCACTACCAAGGGCAACCTTTCTGCTATTTCGGCCATTCTCAGGCTCCCTGATCAGCCCTCTCTTTTCAAGTCCCCTGTTGTTAACAGATTCCTCAATGGCATTACTCACCTTTTTCCTCCTGTTCCCTTTGTAATGCCACAGTGGGAATTGCATCTGGTTCTCACATACTTAATGTGTGCTCCCTTTGAGCCTCTTCACAACTGTCCTCTTCGTTTGTTAACTCTGAAGACTGCTTTCCTGGTTGCCATCACCTCTGCTAGGAGAGTGAGTGAGCTCCAGGGTCTTTCTTGTAAACCTCCTTTTCTGTCTGTACATCCGGACAAGGTTGTCCTCAGGACACGTCCATCCTTTCTGCCGAAGGTTGTTACTGCCTTTCACATCTGGCAGACCATCACTTTGCCCACCTTCTTTCCGCCTCCCCATCCTTCCAGAGAGGAAGAGAGGCTCCACCGTCTGGACCCAAAACGTGCACTCTCATTTTACCTGAGTCGCACACAACAGTTCCGGGTGGATGACCAACTCTTTGTTGGCTATGTTGGCGCCAAGAAAGGTCGGGCCGTACACAAGCGGACTATCTCCAGATGGGTCGTCTTGTGTATTAAAGCCTGTTATTCTCTGGCAAAGAAGGAGCCTCCGTTGGGGCTGTGCGCCTATTCTATCAGGGCGACGGCTGTCACTACGGCGTTGGGACGTGGTGTCCCCTTTACAAGACATCGGTCAGGCAGCTACGTGGGCCTCGCTGCACACTTTTACTAAGCATTATTGCCTGGACAGCCAAGTCCAGAGAGACAGCTTCTTTGGCCGTTCTGTTCTCCGGGACTTCCTGGTGTGATCTTGGTTCGCAGACCCACCACCGGGGTTGGTATTGCTGGGGTATCTATTCTAAGGTAAGGAATCTATCACTAATGTGTTTCTTTCAGATGCACAAGTTACTTACCTTCGGTAACGATATATCTGTAAGAAACATTAGTGATAGATTCCTTACCGCCCCACCCATCCTCCCCGTTCTGCGAACTGATTTCTAGGGTTAAGGTCATCCCTTTCAGGGCCCTAGTTTCAATGCACCAGTGGTCAGTATGTTGCATGACTCTGCGTTCCTGGCGCGGAAAGTCGTGTACAGAACTGACGTCAGCGCTCGAGGGTGGCGTCTAAGTAGCTGCCGCAACGTCATCTCGGCGACCACGACGCCAACGACGGACGCGGAGCCGCACGACGCCACCTTCCGACACGCAGGGGTTCTGCTGACACAAACTTTCCGGATCCAGTATGACGCCTGGGGGTATTCTAAGGTAAGAAATCTATCACTAACTAATGTTTCTTACAGATATATCGTTACCGAAGGTAAGTAACTTGTGCATCAATGCTGATTCACTCACAGTGACTAAGAACTGTGGTGATGGATTTCAGAAATGTAAATGGTTCTTTTTTTAGGTCTCGCCTAGGCAGCGCGCATGCGCTTCTCTAGGAGATGACCTTTAGAAATTGGTCAGCTCTTTTCAAGCACTCGTGCTTGTGCTGGCATCCACCTTGCGGGAGCGAGCAGCGGCGCGCAGGGGCCATCTGTTTTCAATTAGCGTGGCCGTGCGCGCTTGCTCCTCCACTGCCTGTCTCACCCTCGCTCTCCCTTGTCAACTTGTTGATCTCTGCCAATTACTGTGCTTCCAATTCATTTCCGGACTTCTTATTCTGAACTCTGCCCTCTTTCCCCACACTGATATGTTGTTGCTGCTGAATAATGTATGTTTACAAGCAGTGAATCGGTTTCTCTTCACAATTCATATCTTCCCAGAGATGGTTTTAGTTACTCAGAAGGGAAGGCGTCTGCGTTTCAAAACACCCAGACATTTACGGGGTTGTGTTTGCAGCCAGAAATGCAGTTTCTGGTGGAAAACGCAGACCGCCTTTCCTGATTCTGCCCACTGTCCTTTCAGGATGGCTTTTCATTAGAACCCGTCGCCCTTCTTTGCATGTAAAAATCAGGGGCTGGGCTTCTGTGCAAGTGAAAAAGCGTTTACCGTTGAAAGTGCATTTAAACGTTCTATTTCTTAATTTTTTCATACGAAGGATGAGAGCTGCCTCGTGCTTTTCAAACTACTGATTCTGGTTATAAATGCAACAGGGTAAAGGTAATTTCCGTTAATTAAAAAGGCATGTGGGTGTCCTCCGCATTCATTCAGGTGGCTACTCGGCGTCCACTGGCCAATAAACCCTTTCTCACGGCACAGGCGTTTCGAAGACTCTGTCGTGGCCGCAAGAGGTTCCCCCTTTTACACAGTCACAAAATGCACCCCACGGTGTCTCGTTGACCCCACTCAGTTGTCCTTTGACCTCCCCAATTGTTAGCGCCTAGCGTCAGGAGCCACAGACTCTGCCCCCGACCACAGCGCCTAATGCAGCTTCCTTCCTTGTTTTGGTGAAACCAAATGCAACAGTTCCTTTCAGTCCCCCCTCCTCCTCCCCGACACTTACACTTCTGCTCCAGATGTTACGATTGAAACGTTGCTGACTGGGGGTGTGCAGGGAGATCTCGCATCTGTGGAGCAACAGCCAAAACACAGGAACAGAGCCAGAGGATGTGACAATGATCCCGCGCTGCCCCCTGGTGCCCCAGCGTTGCCCCCGGGATACAACCGGCCATAAACCAGCAATATATCTGTGGCCACATGACCGCGCCGAGCCCCTTGACACTGGCACACAATGAGGGAAGTGGAGCTCCAAGACAGAACACACAGGGGAAAAAAACACTATAACCCACCCACGTTTCTCCACACCCACCGCCAACACACTTTTCTCACCCCTCAACCATTCAAACGACCCCTCCTACTCGCCACGATCTTCAGACTCACCACCCTACCCCTCTATCATCCTCACCCAGCCACCAACCCTCACTAATATCTTGCCGCAATCCAGGTCCCAACCCAACACCCTCCCACCAGCGCCACATTCACCAACCCAACCACCATCCTGCAAACATCCAGCTCTACACAAGCAAGATACGAATGTCATTCTTCACCAGCTTCATCCGTGCTTCAAACTCAGCTGCCACCCTGAATTATCCATGCTATCATCCCCACTCCAACCCACCAAGCCATCAACTCTCTCAAACACCTTGCTATAAATTGTGCCTGTTATTAAAGCATGTGTAAATGAATGTGTGCCGGGACAGCGCCGAGCATTGATGCAAAGTTAGCCTACAGTGTCCAACTAGGTATGATTGGTTGTGGCGGATAATTAAAGCACATTTATTGCAAGGACAACGTTTGTAAAAAGAATAAATAAATGGAATTAGACCACACATGCAGAATAATGAATTGTATGTGTAGAAAGGAACATAAGACATTGGCAGTAATCATGAAACAAGCATTGGCATAGCCAATAGGTCTTGCTTTTGGGACCTTATAAGTATTTAGTTATGCAGCACAATATCCTTGGTGCAACAACATCAACTGTTGCATGGCTAAACACTTATAAGGTCCCAAAGGCGCGACCTATTGGCTATGCCAATGCTTGTTTATTTTATGAAAGACTAAGTTACTGAGCTGCAGGAAGTACATTTTGTCTTCTGAGCACGATATCATCCCTGTCAATGGCCTGTTCCAAACATCTAGGAAATACAGTCGTATACAAATAGTATTTTAATTTGTGAGGAGTGATCTCCCTATTACGTGTATAAATGATTTTCTTATTAGAGGCCCATTCTGACATCAGAACAAGCCTCTAATAGGAAAAGCACATAACTACTCACTTGTAGTAGTGTATTACATGGGTGTAGTCACATATAGAGGTCCTACTTCAACCCCTATAGCCCCCCTGGCCTCGCTTCTAGGAGGATGAAATTTATGTAAAGGGAGAGATACGTTATGCAGGCAAGGCTGTAGCCTCTCACGAAGGAGGCGGCAGATGACAAAGTGGGTACAGCTGACGCCACACAAGACGACAAGACTGGACAGCTGGGTCCTTGTAGGCAGCCGAGGTCTATGTGGGGACAGTTACAGCTGCACATGCCATGGTGATCCAGTTAACAAAAGGAGGAGAAGTTTGGAGAATTATATACAATAAGATATTGGATTTATTATAAGTATATAGCAAGTCAACTCAGAAATCCATGCCCTCCGCTGAGAGCCCCATGCCCATGTATGTATATGGCATTTCTATAGCACAAACCTAGCCAAAAGACTGTGAAGTTCTATACAAGGATAAAGATGAGCATAAAGTCAAATACAATAGGAGAGGTAGCTGGATTTTGCAGCGTGAATCTTTTTCTTTAGACTCGCATGCCGTGCATTATTCCGCTATCTAGTGGTTGGGTCCGGAATTATCCTAAAAACACTTGACCTTCTACTATTTTTGTCTTTTGTTAGTGGGCGTTGACGTACCCCCATTTGGTGCCCCTTGTGACTTTGTTGTGCTTCCTCCGGAAGCTCCCACCTTTGGTCACCGTCTTTAGATTCTTTTTTTCCGCCGTTGGATCTGGATGCATACAGAAGGCTCTCCAACAATCTAAGGAAAAAGTTGCCGAAAAAAAAAGCACCAAAGGTCCACCGGAGCGAAGAAGACCTCAAAAGAAAGTAACAGAGAAGTTCTGGGAGCAGGACAAGGTATCTTCAGAGACAGTTCTTGAGAATGAACATTCAGAGGGTCCCCTGTACTTGGTGATGGAGAAGACACCATACCAGTTTTGCAAAAACTGCCACCATAAGTTTGCAAAAAAGGACCATCACCCGGTCTGCAATCTCTGCCTGCTGGTAGATCATCATAGCGAAGACTGCAACGCCTGTTCAGTGTTCACCCAAACAAGACTCTGAGGGTAAAACAGCGACAGAGAACAGCCCAACATACAATGCAGGGCCAACATCCTACTCCATCTCTATGAGATTTGGGCCGCTCCAGGGACGAAAAGAACATCGCCCAAGGCCCAGAAGAGGATGCCGAGGATAACATCCAGAGCATGGACTTGACCAAGGGGGCAAGAAGACTTCTAGAGCAGAGGTAGGAGACACATCGTCCTTGAAGAGCTTACCCGAGTCATGAAAATCGGACTCTAAATCCTCGAAGGCTGCATCGGCATCGAAGCACTCGACGACCCCAAGCATAACCAGAGACTAGAGTACCCTTGGATCCTACAAAAAGGACACTGCAGTGGTAAAGACCCTTAAAAATCCAAGACGTCGAAGGACGGTCGAGGAAAAGACTCATCAACGTCAAAAAAGGAGCAGTCGGAAGCAGAACGACGCGGTTTGCCGAACACGTGTCTTCAAAGGACTCTGCATCGAAGAGAACGTATGATAATCTCGACGCCCAACAGCAGGCATCCGAGATCGAGAAAGAGGAGACGGCTCGAGGCCAAAATAGCCAGTATCGGGCAAAAGAAGAAAGACTTCACGAAAGCCTCAAGAAATGTTAAATCCAAAGTAAGTCTTCGACAACGAAGAATCATGGGCTCGAAGGACTCGAGGAAATAGAGCCGCCTATAACTTGTGAACTCCAAGAAGATCAAGATCAAGAACAAGAAATCTTCTATGAGGAGGAGGAAGAGCAAATCTACCAGGGTTCTGAGGCTTCAGAATACCAAGACACACAATGACGGAATCTGGAAACAGACTAACCGGAAGAAGGGGTAGACACTTATCCTTCAAGACCCTCACAACCTGATATTGGAATTTATAACTAGGTAATAAGGAAGGCAGCAGAGAGATATTTGGTACAGTTGGAAGAGGAGTAACAACAATCATGTTTTCTACTATAAAACTCTTCTGCTTACACAATCAAGGAACCAATTTTTACCTATGCTCCCAAGTGCTTTGGACCAAAGAAAGGAGGCTTTTAAAGAACCAGCAACATGTAAATTGGTCACTCCTAGGGCAGAGAAGAAGTATAAACATTCTTCTAAGGATCCAAGTTACATAAAGGGAGCAGTTCCTGCAAATTCAATTAGAGGCATGTACTGGTAGGAAGAGAGCCAACATCCCAAGTAAAATGGGGCCTCCTCCGGATATGTCGAGTAAGAGAATGGAGCTCATGGGGTTGAAAGGTGGAAAGGAGTGCTGCAAACCAGTGGCATATTGCAAATTCCAACGCACTGCTTAATAGTCACACCTATCAACATTGGGAGGAAGTAGGAGAATTAATTAAACCTCTCCCAGAGCAGTACCAAAAGAGGGCAGCACACCTGGTGGAGGATGGCAAAAATATCGCCAATACCTGCTTAAAATCTGCATTGGATGCAACAGAAACGTCAAGCAGACAGATGATTATAGGTATAACCGAATAACATCCTGCCTGGTTAAGAGTTGAAGGTTTTAAATCAGAAGTGCAAGCTAACATACTAAATGCACCATTCAGTAGGGAACTAGTATTTGGGAGTGCGGTTGACGAGACTCTGAATCAGTTGAAAAAAGACAATGAAAGTGCGAAGTCACAGGGGGCTCTAAAGGTCATGGGCAATATGCGCAGGGGAACAGTACCTTCACTAAGACCTACAGGAAGGGGCTCCTTCCATACAGGTACATCCCATCAGACGTATCAACAGTTATGTCAGGGAGATAGTTGGACAAGTCAACAAGAGCAAACCCAAAGCTGGCAGTACCAGAAAGGAAGACAGTCCTTTCACGGACGACCATGCAGAAGGGGACACCCACAAAAGGGGGGTCCCCCAGCAAGTAAATGGCTTGTGAGAGTTCACAAGGGAAACTCGCCAATCATCTAAGAGTGCAGCAGTAAGAGTACAAATACACAAGGGGACAAGAATAGGTCATCAAGAACACTCTACACCAGTAAGTGGCAGAATAAAATATTTATTCCAGGAATGGAGAAAGATCACAACAGACAAATGGGTTTTAAAACTAATACAATTTGGATATTGCATAGAACTAAACAAGACACCTCCATGCAAAGGACCAGGGAAAAGCCACATTTAAAGGAGGAAACAGATGCTATTTAGTTAGTGCCAAGACAGGAAAGAAGCAAGCAAAACTACACAACATATTTCCAAAAGTAAATGTGTCACTCAGATCCCTTCTGGTCCGGACGTTTTTAAACAAGTTCATAAGTACTCAAAAATTCCAGTTGACTACCCTGCCAGAGGTAATACCGAAAATACAAGTTGGGGATTACATGGCAGCAATAGATTTAAAGGACACTTATTTACACATTCCGATGAACACAAGCCACAAGAAATTCCTCAGATTTGTGGTAGACAAAAAACACTACCAGTTCAAAGTACTGGATTTCGGAATAAAATCAGCACCAACAGTATTCACAAAGTGTCTAGAAACAGTAGCGGCACATCTGCGAAGTCAGGGAATACACGCTTATCCCTACCTGGATGACTAGCTGGTAAGGGCAAACTCATACAAGAAATGCAAAGAGCACATGCAGCAAGTAATAATGCTATATCAGCTGGGATACTCATTTCACATGGAAAAGTCATCACCAGAACAGAAGAAGATGTTCTTGGGACCCACAATAAATTTGATACACAGGAAGGTATTCCCCAGCAAGAAGAGAACTCTTAAAGGAGATACAGCTGTATCGGAAGGGGCAAGTTCTGACAGTGAGGACGGTGGGGAAGCTGCTAGAATGATGGCTTCTTGCAGCCCGTTAATACCAAACACGAGACTCCACATGAGCCCATTTCATGAATGGCCACAAAATCGATGGTCACAAACAGCAGGGAGTTTGGAAGACCTAGTGTTTGTCACACAAAGGATAGAGGAAGAGCTAGCGTGGTAGAACAGCTCACAGATAACACAAAGAAGAACATTTACACAACCAACTCCAACTGTCACCATAACAACAGATGCCTCACAGATGGGATGGGGGCACACATGAACAAGTCAGGGGAGTCTGAAAGGACTAGAATGCAGTACAACACATCAACATCCTAGAGCTAAAGGCAATATTCCTAGCCTTTCACGAAGAGGTATGGGAAAAATCAATATCGATACAGACGGACAACACAACCACCATAATTTATATAAACAAACCGGGAGGGACACAGTCTCTACCACTGTCAAGACTAGCACAAGAGATGTGGATCCTGGCTATTCAAAGTAAGATGGTGATTTTAGCGGTCCACCTGCCATGGAAGGGCAATGTCGAAGCAGACAGACTGAGCAGACAAGGGTCATGGTCTCACGAGTGGGAACTGCATTATACAGTACGCATGAAAAAAATTAAAAGATGTGGAACACCAGAAATAGATCTGTTTGCAACACCTCAGAGTGCGAAATATCAATGCTTTGCCTCCAAACAGTCCTTGGGGAATGCCCTATCGATAGATTGGTTCGGGAAATTTGCATACGCTTTCCCCCAGTACCACTACTTCACAGGGTGATCAACAAATGCAAGATCAGCAGCATTACCCCGATACTAGTTGCACCCAGTGGGCAAGACAAACATGGTTCTCAGAACTAATAGTACTATCACAGGGGAGGTTTCACAAACTGCCAATCAGGCAACACCTGTTGTCAATGCAAGAAGGAAGGGTGCTCCACCCAGAAGCAGAGTCTTTAAGCCTGGAAGCATGGCTCCTGAAGACTTAGAATTTGGACACCTAAGGTTACAGGAAAAGACAATGGCGGTCTTAAGAGAGACAAGAAGACCAACAACTAGAAAGTGTTATATAGCTAAATGGAAAAGAAACTCACTCAGGTGTCTGAAAGAAGGATTATTAAAAAGGATCTCTAGAGAAATAACAGTGCTGAAGTACTTAACACACCTTCTAGATTGTTAGCTGTGCTATGCTTCTTTAAAGGTTCATTTAGCTGCAATAGTGGCATACACAAGGGGTCACAAAGAGCGAAGTTTCTTCACATAACCAGTCATCAAGCAGTTCTTAGAAGGAGCGAAAAGAATTGCACCTGCAAAGAGGATGCCGGCTCCCACATGAAATTTAAATATTGTGCTCACACAATTGATGAAGGCACCTTTTGAACCATTACACAAGGCTACATTACAAATGCTCACACTAAAGACTGCTTTTTAGTGGCCATTACATCACTACAAAGAGTGAATGAGTTACAAGCTCTAACGTTACAGGAACCTTACTTTCAAGTTCACAAAGAGAATTGTCATGAGAACCGACCTACAATTCATGCCAAAGGTTATATTACAGTTCCACATGAACCAAAGCATTCAGATACCAAGCTTCTTTCAAAAAACAAAAACGCACGGAGAGAGAACATTGCACTCTCTGGATGCAAGACATGCAGTAATGTATTGCATCGAAAGGACAAAGGCTAACAGGAAAACAAAGCAACTTTTTGTATCATTTGAAAATAGTTTTCTAGAAAGGCCGGTTACTAAGAACACAATTGCAAGATGGATAGCACCGACTATTCAGTTGTGCCACAAGAATGCAGGAGAAGCATCACAAAACACTCCTGGTGAACATTCATCAAGAAAGAAGGGAGCAACCATCGCTTTCCTAGCAAATACTCCACTACAAGATATAGGTCAGCAGTGCACATGTTCTCAAAACACTATTGTGTAGATATTCAAATGAACAAGGTAGTGCAAGGAGGACAAACGGTCTTACAACATCTATTTTCAAATCAATGCTCATCTTCAACCCAACCACCACTGTAGTAACACACTGCTACCAAATCAATGCACAGCATAGTTTCTTACCAGTTGGTGTAATTTTGCAGCTTGAAGAATTTTCTGGATTCACAAGCAAACCCACCCTCCTCCGCCAAGAAGATGCGGGGAGAAAAACAGCAAAGAGAAAAAAAAGTGAAGAATCTGAAGATGACGACCAAAGATGGGAGCTTCCAGAGGAAGCACAACGAAGTCTCAAGGGGCACCAAAGGGAAGTACGTCGACGCCCACCAAAGACAAAAATAATAGAAGGACAAACGGTTTTTTAGGAGAACCACTAGATGGCAGAATAATGCACAGCATGTGAATCGAGAAAATTCTTCAAGCTGCAAAACTACACCGACAGGTAAGAAACTCTACGTTGTGGACGGTTAATGCATTGTGATGTAATATTCTTGAAAGAGTCGAGTCTTCACCTCTTTCTTAAAGTGGAGCAGTGTTTGGGTTGTCCTCACAAATACGGAGATGTTGTTCCAGATTCTTGGTGCATAGATGGAAAAGGCCTGCTGGCTTGTTTTTTCTTTTTTACACTACTTAGACTACTGTCTGGTGGTGTCGTGGCTACGGGTGTGTCAAGAATTACCAGAGATGGTAAGCTGGTCTGTTAGATAAGTGGGAGTCCTGGTCGTTATGGATTTGTAGGTGATGCAACTGGTTTGAAGATGGTGCTTGCCGGCATGGGTAGTCAATGGAGTTCCATCTGGATCGGGGGATGTGATCATATTTCTTCAGTCCCTGGATAAGATGTAGTGCAGGGTGTAGGACACCCTTAAGGGGTGTCACTGTGGCAGCCGTGGAGCATGGTGTTGCCACCAACCAGATGCAAGAGTGTGAGGGCTTGAGCTGCAGTTCTGAAGTCACTTTCTGACAGAAATTGTATCGCTTTCGTTAGAAGAGCAAGCTGGTACCAGTCTGTCTTGTTATTTTGGCAATGTGTTCCTTGAAGGTAATGTTGGTGTGTATGATGAATCTAATCCAAGTGAGTTGGCATTCAGTGAAAGTTGGGGTTCGATTCTGTTACATTTCATGTCATTGATCCGGGTTTGTACTTTTTCTGGTTTGTTGTGTATGGTAATAGAACTCCTTGTGACTAGTAATGTTGTTTTAATGAGCAGTTGGGGGTACATTATCCCATATATTTGTTATCAGACTTTGTAACTTCAGTATGTTGACAACCTGTGATAGACTAGTTCAATGTTGGCCAGTGTTATTTCAGGCAGTGGATCTTATATACAAGATATCCGAATTTTAGTTGTATTGAGCTGCCTAGAAAGGTACCAGGCTCACATCTCCCGGAACTCAAGGGAGTTCCTTATTGGTTATCTTGGTCACTGATGCGGACAGTGACTTTAAAAGCTCTCTGAAAATGACAGTAAACATATCGCTGTAGTAATGACAATTGTCTCATGAAGAGAAGTTATTGTCCCGCTGACTTTCAGAGTTAGTTTTTGTGAGTTGCTTTGTAATTCTAGCCCACTTGATCATGTTGTGTGTTCCCAGTAATCACTCCATGTCCCTGTGCCTCCGTTCCCTTATCTGCTAACAGTATGGAGGACACTGGCGGGAGAGAATTCTGTGATCAGTTTATGGATCACTTCTCACTCTCGCAGCAGTCACTTCTCTATCTGTAGTTTCTGGCTTCACTCCTCTGCGAGCTCAGTGACGTTTGTCATTGCCTTTGTCATATCCCCAACTCGTGGCTATTTGCTGTGAGGGTATGAATGGTAGTATGTCGCAATATCGGTGGGCCAAGATGTAGAGTTAAGAATAGTACATTTATGCTTAACTTTATATGGCTACCTTCTCAGTATATTGATATTAATAAGCTATACACACACACAGAATGTGGAATCAAGAATAGTACATTGGTTGCTCTTTAAATATGCGTACATCTTCACTATATTGTGGCTGTCAATATTATGAACTCAATATTATGGCTGGATGATATTTCCAAATTGCCATTGTGATGTGATGCAAAATTAATGTGTTAAATTAAATGGGTCGAGTTAACTGGGAAACATTGTTCCACCTTAGACAAAGGATGCCAGGATCAACCAATGTTTATCTGAATACATTAGCCCTGTAAGAAAAGTCGCCCACCTAGCTATTGGTAATTTGCCATTTATATGTTTATTTATTTATGTAATGTGGGGGGCGGGGTGTTGTAGAGCGCTGAATGCCACCAGGCCCTGGCTTCACAGTTCAATAGTTAGTGATTAGGTAAGAAAAGTGTTAATCCAAAGCCTGAATGGTGAAAGGCCTATAGTTCAGTCAGTGAGAGGATGGTAGTGTTGGCTTGTATGAGCCCTCATCCAGTAAAACGATGTTTTATGGTAAAGCCTTCAATGATACAATACTGCCCTTAGTGGACTGGATTATTGAAGATATTACCTGGCCTTGTGCAAGTGACATTATACCTCTTCTGAAATCCTGTGCATATCTTGGTCCCTAGATGGGTGGTTTGCCGTTTGTGGTGTTAATCTGATATTAAGGAGTGGTAATGTACATGCTTATGTTTGTCTTAACTTTCATCCCAGTTTGCAACTGGGAAGGGATCCAGTTTTTAATTTTAAATCAGTATGTTTCATCATGACCTCTACTTGGCCACATAGGGTCAGTTATTTAGTGAGTTACTTGAGCTGTAGCTGTTTCTGTCAGCTCGATTAAAAGCAATGTTTGAGCCATTCTGACTGAAGTGTGTTTAAATTTGTATGGGTTTCTGGTCACTGTTTAATCTTTCCACAAATAGCCCTGTTTTAATTTTCTGAATTCTTGATAATTTACAAGGGTTTCTCGGAGTACTCTAGGGAACCTGTGATAGTTAATGCTGTGCTTTTGGACATTCAGCATGAGTTTTCCCCCATGATAGATATATTTTTCCCTGTGGAGAAGCCACCTATGCCTACACTCCCATCAAATTTAGGAGTGTTCACTTCCCTTTCCCACTCTGGAGAGGCATGTACTCCTGCCTATGACAGGAGCACATATGTGTGTGGGAGGGACGCTACATGCAAAGGCTTCCCACAGACTTACAGGTTCCCGAGGGCTCGCCTGCTTTGCGGCATGCCCCATCCAGAAAATATCTCCGCCACCTCCTGATCCTAAAAGTGCAAATCTCTTAATTGTTGCTATTTAAATAGTGTAATTTATAACTTACATGTTCTCTGTGTCTCTGTTATCTACGAGTCCTCTTTCTTTCTCTGTTATCTATGAGTTTTCTGTGCTTCTCTGTTATCTACAGGTTCATTAGTTGTCGCACTCTGTTTATCGGTGTGGAGATTGCTTAACAGTTTTCAGTGTTTGTGTTGTCACCATCGCTTTGCTAATTGTAATAGTCTACAATTTAATTCTGTCCTGTGGGAAGTTGCACGTCGGCCATTTCTTCCACAAAAATACAAACCCTCCTAGAAGCCCTGTTTAAAATGTATATAAATTACCAGTATTCCAGTGGCAATTGTGTCTTGTCCTCTCATGGTTCACCGTGCTCAACAAATGTCTCTGGGTCTTCCAGTGAACATTCCAGGTACCACACTCGCTTGGTCAAGTCGAAGAGAAGGATCTCTTGTACTCACCTGGACCCAAATGATGGGCTTCTCCTTCAGTTTGACATCAAGACTTGCCAAATGACGGCGTAATAAATTGTGGAGTTTTTTTTAAAAATGTGTTGTCTGCAGATATACCTTTTCCTCGGTTTGTCAAATTCACATTATCCTGACCAATAATGTTTTTTTACTCTGACATGGGTGGTATTTATGTTTCAGAATTGTAATACAATTATATTTTGAACCATTGTGCCACTGTCCCCTGAAACTAAATACAAAATTCTGCCTTGATTTGCATTTAGCCTTGGGTCTCCAAGTGAGTCACCTTTTGGCCTCCCATGACACCTCGAAGTATCTGCTTGCCCTATGGTTGTTTATGATCATGCCTGAGGAAAAGTCGGCCAGTTGCCTAATAAAGCTTGGGCACTGGAATGCTAGTAGCAGCTAGATGAGTGTGCTACTTATTTACATGTGTTGGCTGTTTTCTCGTTTTTACTGGCCGGTATTCAGCACAAGACAAACATTCCAAAAGTTGTCACCTGCATACACCACAAGACTTGATATTCCATATTTGTAGATGCATCGCTTGCTCATTAGTATGAATACAATTAACCAAATATGCTTTTGCAGAATATCTGTAACAAGCTATGATATTGGTTAATGCTGTTTTTGCACTGTGCTACTTTTCCCCATCCTTCCGAGCACATTGGAAACGCTGTTGCTCAGATGGGCAGGAGAGGACATGTTCTCAGATATGTGCTGTATCTTTAAATGTTAAAGGTGTCCCTTGAGGAAGAGGGGAACCTATATAGAACACAACAGTATTTAGTGAACTCAAGTCCCCTTCAACTCCACGTCAATACAAGCCTGCTTATGTACTGGTGAGCTGCGCATCCTTGGCTCCTGCAGATTTGTTGGAATTTCCTGTTATTGATAGGCTGTAGGGTTTGCCCAAGGCGGAGGACTGCTAGTGCCATGACTTGCATTGGGCGCAGAAAATTATTTCGCCTGCGAGTGATTGTGTGTGCCTTGTGCATGCTGAAGTGCAGTCTTCTGGGCCAGCTAGCAAATTGCAGTCACAGCGGGTCCAATTGGAGTTGCCTTTATCATGGGCAGGACTCCATCTCTGTTGGTGAAAGTTCTTGGTTCTTCTAGTCTAGGGGGAGCTGAAAAGCTGAGCAATATTCAGCAATGAGGAAGTGTCACCATGGAACAAAACTTGTTAATAAGAGGCTGCATCTGTGTCTTAATGTCATAAAAGCGGGAAGTACTTTAAAGCAAAAAGCTCAGTGACTGTAGGCAGCCGGACCAGAACACATTTTAGGGGAGAAGAGGTGAATGTAAAAGAATGCTGAGACTCTCCTTTCTTTGATGTCTGGTGTGGGCATAGAGGAGATGGATGTTTCTCTAAGCCACCCTTAAAACACACTATCTAAATACATGGACATGGCCTTCTTGATCCTGACCAGAGCCTAATGCAGTACTCTCAGTATAGGGAACCATGCCCCGACAGATCAGGTCTTCCTGGGTGCAAGGGAGCCTAACAGTTTTGGGTATCTAAATGCACAAGATAATACTCCCTAATGGAAGGATTTTAAGGAGAACTATGTGTGTATCTGACTACTGCTGGTTTTGCCTGTTACTCCCCAACTGCCCTCCGTGTCTGCCATTCTCGCCATTGCATCCTCTTTTTACTCCTATTGGACTAGTCTGGAAGCCATGATTTAGGTAAAGTATGCTGCATAAGTCCTACCAAATATTACTTTCCAATTCGTTTTTGGGGTTTGAGCTATTCCCAAATCACTGACTGCTGACGTGAGGCGCACACTTGTCAGTATGGGTTTGAGCCAAACGTTTTCAAGATCGCAAAGGTAAGAGTTTAGATTAGAAGTGTGGTTAGCAAATATTTGTTTATTTATAGCAAGTTGTAACTTTTGGAATTCCATAAATGTGAAACGTTCTATTTATATGGCATCTTCACAAAATGTTGAAGTCACTGGTTTGTTATTTCACAGAGAGTTTGCATGGCGTGACCCAGAACTGCCTGAAGTCATTCATATGCTTCAGCATCACTTTCCATCTGTTCAAGCAAATGCAGCAGCCTACCTACAGCACCTGTGCTTTGGAGACAATAAAACAAAAACCGAGGTAGGTGAGGAGCCTACTATAATTCATTAAAGAACTTCAAGTAATGAGCAGCTAAAATTCTCTTTTGTCGACCTGTTGTCACTTCGCTTATGGCTCATTCAGGTCTGATATTCTTATACTACCAATCTAACATGACATTAAAGTTTTGAGCCCATTATACATTTTTAAATGAGTGTTTCACTGAAGTTATAAAATATATATATAAAATTTATTTTTCACTACCAGGCAGTGCTGTGAATATGGATTTTAGATGCACCGGGCCATACATTATCAGTATCTTTATCAGTTGCAAACGTGTACGTCGTAATGTTCTGCATCCGTTGCTTATTGAATTTAGTTTTTCGTTTGTGCCATGAAACTGATGCATAACTGCGTAACTACGTGAAACGAGTTTTGTTTTTTGTTCCTGTTAACATTCCACGTTATTGTTTGAAATCCTTTGATATAGAGACGTATCATTTCAAAATACCTGTTCAGATCATCACAAATTTTAAAGAAAATGCATATGCTGGTGAGGAACTCCAATAACTATTTCATGGGTTGATATAAAAAAAAAAAAAGCTGATGTGTAACTGTAGCACCGATAGTAGAGACCTTGATTAGAATTATTTTGTGGTTGACAAATTTCCAACGTGATTCTACCACCTTGTCTTAATAGTTGGAGGTTGTCATGTCATATCTGATTATCTCACCAGGTCACTAGTGCAGCTAAATGCTGTGTTTCCCCCCCAATCCTTTTATAAACCCCAGTGGGAGTATATTCAAAAGGAAAAATCCTCTTCTCACCTGAGCGGTCTGTTGAAAAATATTTTTTGAGTGTCAATTGATATGGTGTCCGTGCACTGTAGTGTATTGCGTACTTCCAGTAATTCATACATCCACACACTTGAATCATTTGTCATTGTCTAGCTGGAATACCACTGTAGTTTTTTTTTGTTTTTTTTTTACAGCAGTAATGAATTATGGTAGACCATCCACTTAATTGCTTTGCTCTAATTTCTAGCCATCAGGATGCATGTGCTTTGAACTCCGCTTCTCATAGTCTACGTGTAAGAAAGTGGGTAATTAGTTGGGAAGGAATAGATTTCTTTACAAGAAGTGTGCAACCTACTGTCCTCTGGGGACCGAGTGTGCCTTTGTTGCACTGGACTCTCCCAGGGTAGCGAGGCAGGGCAGTCCAAGGCTTATACAAGGGAGGTGCTATGATGATTTTTACTGCTGTACTCCTCACACAGACCGGTCTCCTGTCTGGGCACCTGGCACCTCTCTTGCACATGGAGCCTTCCTCTGCAGCATCCCAGGGACTCCAGGGCAGTGTTCTCTCCCTGCCTCCTTCCTCGATGTCCCATAGCCTCCTTTGTTCACCTGCAGAGCATGTGGCTCAGTGGAACTCAGGGGCCCCCTCCAGGAGGTTACACTCCTGCTGAACCAGTCCACAAAACATTCAGGGGAACCCTCTAGGTTCTCTGCTAGAAGTCCATCCTTCTACTGTCCCCCAGAGGGGATAAGCGGCTCCAGTGCCATTGGCACAAGAAAAAAGTCCTAATCCCTGGGTATTAACTGAAGTCATAAGTCCTTCAGTTCTTCTTTGCTGCAGGTATCAGATGTCTTCTCCCTTCCTGTGGGACATTGCTTCAGCGTTGCTCCACCCGAGTCCATACTGTTCTCAAAAGTCTATGCCTTGTGCACAATGTTTTTTTATCTAAAAGATAGGCACCTCTTACACATCATTACTCCACCCCTGCCCCAACTCTCCTGCACAGTATTTTGTAAATTTCCAAGATCACTTCATCAAGTGGTTTGTTGAAATACCTGCTCTGAGAGCCTAGGCACCGCCCCTAAGTGCCACAACTGCCTGGTCCCTTTCATCTACAATTTCAAAGGGAACCCTCCTGTGACTAGCTCTAGAGGTCTGGCCTTCGTATCTGTGCAGTTGGGCCTGCCAAGGCCAGTCGCAGTTAAAAACGAATTAGCACATTCCGTCCCAACCCTCTCTTCTCCCTGGAGCAGGCCTAATTACTGGCCAATGTCCCTAATGTTTAGAGAGGCATTTGACCCTCCAGCTGGCCAGAAGGGTATTTAACTTGGCCCAACAGGGTGAGTCAAAAAAACATATCTAATTAGGAGCGGAGTCAGAGTAAAATGATAAATCTTGAAGTGCCACAAGGAGTCCAGATATATGGAACGTAATGACAGATCTGCATTTGGTATGCAGATTTATCATAGGCTTGGTGCATCACCCTAGTTTCTAGGCCTAACTACGATGAAATTGAACTTTGGTGCAAATTTTGCCCATAGTATGTAACACAGCAAAGCACTCTGCGTACTTCAGTGAAGCTTTACAGATATACGTAGGCACACTATTAATGCCCTCTCATATTATAAGGCCTGCACTGGTCGGAACCAATCTATGAAGTGTCTCTTCTGTGCTTGCCTACTTGTGCGCAGATATTGCTCTGAGTTAGACATAGTCTCACACGCTCAGCTTGTGCATATGTTTATGTGGAGCAGCCCAGAGCCTCTTACCCTAGATGTGCAGCCGCAGACCTTCTTTTAAAAGGCACATACTGGCAGTTAGCACCCCCTATCCATAAACCAGGTAGTCCCAAAAGTATAGGTGGGATTAAATTGAGTGGAACCTATTTCCCACACTACCACATTTAAGTGTTTCTCCCATATTTTTCGTGTGAGGGAATCCCATTGAAGAGCTCTGCTCTAGTCAACTTCTATGTAGAAAATGTACATCTTTGAGGTGGGACTTTACTCTTACCTGCAGTTCTGTTTGCAAAGATAAGTGGCATTTGTTTCATTTGCTGCTTTTAAGAATTGTTTCTGTGGCTAGTTGCAGCTCTGTGCCCAGCCCGGAGCGTGTTACTGGCATTCTAAATTCTGGGTTAACAGAGCCTATTAATCTTAGTTTGCTTGCTAAGGGTAATACACTCATCAGGGGTGAAATAAGTGAGTTGTGCTCTTCCTGCTTCAGCTACCAGAGGAACACAAGCTAAAATATCTGTTGGAAACTCTGAGGATAAAATGGTGATCATGGTCGGGCTGACCCGCACTGCCTTCATGGATACATTGCCCTCCCGTTTAGGCAAGCCTCAAGAGTCGGTGCAATAACTAAATGTACTCACTTCGGTCTGACACTATTGAAGTAAGTGGTCGATTAAGAGGCTCTTAAGGTATTCTTAAATAGTTGTTAAAGGATGCAAACTTAGTTAATAGCAGTGCTCTCACAAATAAAGACTTCCATAATTCCTTTTTGGGGGGTGGGTTAAATTAACATTTGTTCAAGAAGGCTCTCAACCTCAATATTTGTTAGAGATTGAGAAATCTAACCTGTTGTCTGCCTAATCTCATTTGTATTGTTCAAACCTGTTGATATAACATTAAAGATGGGTAGAGAGAGAGTGATATAGGAGTGCAAAGTATCTCTGATATGTACACTGATGTTCCATACTGTATTTCCCCATCACTTTCAGCCATTATGAACTATAGATCCAAAGTGCTCAAGTACCCTATATCCAATTAAGATGGTCTCTGTGTGGATAATGTTCCTTGTACTTGCAGGCCCCAATCACAAGATATGAGGGTTTCAATGCACCATAATTCAGTAGTGATGTAGTTTGCTGGGTCTTAATCATCCGTTAGAGCATAGACTCTTGTGATTATTACCATACCTCATGCTCTCTAGTATATGGCATTTGGAAGTCTTCTCAATGAATCAGTCAAGATGGGCTCATAGTGGCATGTCTGGTATTTGTGTGTTCAGACTTAAAAGGGAGCGCTCTGTCATGTTGAGCATCCCCATGTTGCATGGTGTGTCATGGAATTCAAAGTGGAGTGAAGTTCCCAATAGGACACCTAGAGGTCCATTTTGAGGCTGGCTGTGTCAGAGGGCTTGATGGGTTATACTACCCTGAGCAATTAAGGTTATGTAAAATGGGGCGCTGGGGGCGCGCTGCGAGATGGCTGCTCGCTGAAGCTGCTCCGCCGGTCAGGGACAGAATCGGGCCTTTTATGAGCTGAAATGGGTGCCCAAATTGCTTAAAAACATAGCATCGCATGTCGGAACAGAGGGGCTCTGGCTGACATGCTCTGCCTTCAGCAATACAGCAATGTGCGGAAAGAAACAAGACCTGCAAGGTGCCGCGGCGGGGACTGCGATCGGCGATCCTAAGATGGCGGCCGGAGCTGACGACTAGCGGCGAGACGCGCAAGACTGGCTCTGCTACTGCTCTACAATTAGCAATCTCGGACAGGTACGAGGGAACAGCGACTGTGGGGCATTAAGCGCTAGCGGCTGATTTCCAAGCTCGCTTTCTGTTATCCTACTGCAGCGTTGCTCCCAACGAACTGCCAGCGAGCTACACAAAATGGCGGGCGTGCACTGAATGAGAGGATGGGGTATGCGCACGAACATGAAGCAATGCGCTTGAGCGGGCAGTAATGACAATTCAACCGATCCTCTGCCAACAAGCATATTTGCCCACAATCCAGCTGCTGCAAACGTATGAATAGCCGCTCCAACTCCACCTGCCTCACATCAAGCAGCGCGTCTCACACACTGGGATATGAACATTGACGCCTACGACCGGCGGTTTCTTGCTATGTGACTCTGATTGCAGTCTCCGCACCTCTAATGACACTGGAAGCTTCTAATGCGCAGGAGCCCTGAGTGGGATATTTGCTGTGAATCGCGCCGTTGGGGTTTCGTCCTACACTGGCTGAGCACTGCAACCTTGCGATTTGTGGGTAGCGGCTGATCGGCGATGTGAGTCGCATGTATACTACATATTGCTGCGCTGCACCCAGTACACAACGGTGCGTATACGGAAAGGGGTTCCCCTAACCAGCACAATTAGCAGCTCCCCCGGAAGTGTGGCTCGATCGACGACAGCGTACTCCCACTGGGCCCCCTCCACTGACTGCAGAGTCACGCATAACCGTGGATATGACTGAGGATGGGAGCTTTGTGATATTGGGTCGCAATTGATAGACCACCCAGTGGAGCACCACTTCTACAACGTAAAGTCTGCCACAGCGATCCCAGTAACCCTTAGACATGGGTAAACCGGACAAACAACAACCAAAACTGTCCTTTGACACCAGGCGTAATCCTAAAGGAGCGACTGCACATTCAGATACGGAAATCGATGCGGTGCAGACCACTACTACAGGTATGGAGGCAGCCCTCCAAGCCATCCAGCAAAGCCTTCAGGCCATTAATGGGAAGCTGGATAATCTCACCCAGCGGGTGGATAATATCGCGAGTAAATTGGACAAGCAGGGTGAACGGCTCGATGCGGCAGAGGAACGCATATCTGCAGTGGAGGATGAGGCCCATAGCACGACGCGCAAATGTACAGATATGGAGAAGATCCTCGCAGTGATCCAAAACAAGGCAGAAGATTTGGAGGCAAGATCGCGCCGCTGTAACGTCCGCATAGCTGGTGTTCCGGAAAGCACGAACACGGGGCGGCTGGAAACCTATGTGGAGAGCATGCTACGGGACATATTTGGAGCTGACAGCTTCTCCCCAGTACTAATCATCGAACGTGCGCATAGGTCACTGGCGCCAAAACCACCACCCGGAGCCCCACCGCGGCCTATAATAGCCAAGATTCTGAATTATAGAGATCGTGACACCATTCTGCGAATAGCCCGGGAAAAGCGGCAGATCAACTATCAAGGAAGTGACCTGGCGTTCTATCCAGATTTCACCATGGTTGTACAAACAGCTCGAAGGGAATTTAACCCCGCCAAAAAGAAATTACAGGAGATGGGAATCGAATACGCAATGTTGTACCCGGCCAGATTGCGAGTGACTTGTGAAGGACGTGTATCTATCCTGCAATCACCCAAAGCGGCACAGGACTTTATCAAGAAAACACTCACCAAAAGGAAGAGGCAGGGCGGCAAGGAAACGGACCAGGTTTCTGATTAAATTGTCTGCGGCATGCGTTCTGACAATATGACGCCAACACCCTCTAAGTCTGAACTCCGACGGAAAGAGACTCAAGAATGTGGAAACTATTGTGGTCTATAGGGTGTACAAACCATACGGCATGCTGGAGATGTTGATGCAGGACGAACTTGATGGGTCGCCTCTGTCTGAACTCACGGAAGGTCCATGAGGCCTGGGTTTTGGCTGGCTCTTGTGCAGGGGACTCTACGGCCTGGCAGGTACTAAGGTTTCAGCAGTGGGCTGGTAATAGATCTGTACAATCATCTGTTGACGGTAAGCCGTTATAAATATGTGTGGGGGACAATCCTTTAACATGGGACACACCTGGCTGACTCTACCCGGCTACTGGGTGGACATTTCCAATGACTTAAAGACCCAAGGCATCTGCTTGTGAAATCAGACAATATGGGTTGGGCTGATGCCAAGCTGCGAGACATAGTATGATGCGGGAGATGTTTCTTTTGCAGATACGCGCCACCCGCGAGATGAAAGATCCCTTGAAGTTTGCATTGACTCCAGTTTATTTGTTGCTTTTCCTTTATTGATTGACATGTTGCTCACACGAATATATGCATTCAATTAGCTAACGCAATACCTGACAACATCTACCTCTGTGGATGTTGATGCGCGCCCTCGGCGGATCTCCCCCATGTGGGTGCTCCCCAACACAGATTCTGTTTCGTATTTACTATTGTTGGGATGGGTATGGCTTTGGTGTGATTGGGATGCCAAAGTGGGTGGAGGAGGGGAGGGTGGGAAATGTTTGATGGTTTCACAAGCTTCCAGAATGGCAGGGCATTACACAACTCCATGCTTATCAGTCCAAATCATTCACAGTGTACTTTGGTGGACACAGAGAAAAACCCAGAGCCTCTCTGGATGGAGCGATACATACCGCAGGAAACAGCTAACATTGACACAGATGGATAGTTTGCTGCCCTCAAAATTGAATCTGCTGTCCTGGAATGTCCGGGGATTAAATAACGCCAAAAAGATACGCCAGGTCTTTGCGTACCTAGACAGATTGCATATACATATAGCGCTACTACAAGAATCGCACCTGGCCCCCTCTGCTAGGAGCCCACTAGGGCGTAGATGGGCTGAAACGGCTTTGGCAGCCTCCTACTCTTCCTACTCCAGGGGGGTATTGATTCTAGTTAAAAAGGGTACCCATTTTCATGTAGAACATACCGTGACTGATCCTTTGGGTCGCTACATTATTGTTGTGGGGCTCCTTCGTGGCCATCGCCTAGGTATCATTAACACATATGGCCCTAATGTGGATGACCCTGGTTTTTATAAATACTTGTGGAATAAACTGAAGGAATTCCCTGACATTACACTACTGTGGGGAGGGGACTTTAATTTGTCATTTAATGACCATTTAAATAGATCAGACTCCTCTAGAGAACCACATAGACAAGCGGTAACAGTGATGCAGGCTATTATGTCGGAAGCTAATTTAGTAGACATCTGGAGAACACGCTATCCGCAACATAGGGAAGCCACGTACCACTTGACCGCCAGAAATAGTTGGTCTAGAATAGACTATTGGATTGGAACGAAGGAGGCTATGAACTGGACCAAGCAAATTACGCACTTGCCTAAAACCTTGTCGGATCACAAGCCAGTAATGCTTAGCATCGAATTTCCTCATTACCAGCCACCACCATATGTGTGGAGGTTTAATGCCAAAGCGTTGCTGGACCCTCTGTATACTGAGACTATCGCGCAGGCGATAACTGACTATTTTACTATCAATCAACCTTCTTCTGACGATGCTGGGTTGCTCTGGGAGGCATTTAAAGCTACTATTCGAGGAGTCTGTATTAGTGTGACCGCAGGAATCCTCAAAGATATTCACGCTCAATTAACACAACGGGAACGACGATTAAGTACTCTAGAGCGGGAATATGAGAGGACGAATGATATGGCCATTCTGGGCGACATTCGGACAATCATGTCAGAATACCAGGCATTCGCTGAGGATGAACTCCGATATATTTCAAAACGTCATGTAGCACGATCATATGGGGAGGGTGGTAGACCGGGGCACACTTTGGCTAGTAAAATTTGCACGGGACATAAGGCACAACCAGTACTTTCAATAAAAAATGAGGTCGGAGAAACTCATTATGACACGCAAAACATACTCACAGAGTTCATGAACACATATGGTGAGCTTTATAAATCAAGGGGCACAGCTCCAGCAAATGAGGTCTTGACATACTTGGACGATATAGAGTTGGCCTGGCTATCTGACGCCCAAAGAGACTATCTGGCGCAACCGGTAACGATCGAAGAAGTCACGATCGTAGTGAAATCTCTGCCAAACGGCAAGGCGCCGGGAAAAGACGGCTTCACAAGCAAATTTTATAAGGCATACATAGACATACTTGCACCTCACCTCGTCCAAATTTATGGAGAAGCCCACAGTAATCACATACTCCCACCCACGCTGCGAGAGGCCATGATTATTGCTTTACTGAAGCCTGATAAAGATCCAGAAAAGTGTGAATCATATAGGCCGTTATCCCTCATAAACACGGATACAAAAATATTGGTTAAAATACTAGCACTACGACTGCAACCATTGTTACCCAACCTTGTTTTACCGGATTAATCCGGCTTTATCCCTGGTCGGTCCACTGCCCATAACACTAGGACGCTTTTCGCAATATCGCACTATTTGGCCCCGACAGTCCCGGCGATAGCTGTATTGTTGGACGCTGCGAAAGCATTCGACTCTATTGAATGGTCGTACCTACACACTATACTATATAGGATGGGATTCCCCCCTATGTACTTACAATGGATCCAAATACTATACACTAAACCCACGGCGCGCATACAAGTTAATTAATACGTCTCGGACCCCATCAACATTGAAAGAGGCACGCGACAGGGCTGCCCCCTATCCCCTTTACTTTTCGCCATAGCCCTCGAACCCTTGGCCTGTAAAATACGGCAGAGACATAAAAGCGCCGCTATTCAATTTCTACAACGGCCACTAAATATTTCGCTATACGCGGATGACATGGTGCTCTATGTTAAAAATCCCAGCACTACCCTGGCCCCACTGCTTCGAGAATATATTAAATTCGGACACCACTCTGGCCTACAGATTAATTGGTCTAAATCTCTCATTGTTTCTTTAACGGACTCTACTCATCCCCACCCGGTAGACTACCCTCTGGAATGGAGATCAGATCCAGTCAAATACCTAGGGGTGTGGTTTCATCGTGATCCAGAAACGGTTATTAGAACAAACTACGGAACGGCAATTAGCAGGCTAGAAGCAAAAGTGGATCGCTGGATACAGCTACCCCTTTCTTTGGCAGATCTTCTGGCTATTCTAAAGATGGTCGTACTCCCTAAACTACTGTACCTCTTCAATAACATTCCAATCACCCCGCCTACCACAGTTTTCCATAAATTGACTACGGTTGTCAATCGCCTCATATGGGCAGGCAAACAAGCTCGCATTGAATTGCGAGCTTTAACACTACCATTTGAAAGGGGGGGATTCAGAGCACCTGATTTCCTTTTATATTATTTATGTGCCCAGGCACAATATGCGCACTTTTGGTATCATCCCGTCCCATACATGGCTCATGTCGCGATAGAAAATGGAGATGCCCATCCCATCCCACTGAAAGCCATCCTACCTCATCGGCGAGCCCGAATACACGCCCACGCAATAAATACAATTGATACGACAAATGCAGCCTGGTACAAGATGGGGAAATTGGCCAGAAAACTGCCCTTATACGCGCCAGCAATGCCACTGCTATATCACCCAGAATTGTCAGTTACGCAGGAAACATTGGGAATAGACTTGCTACGCAGGGCAGGGATTGATAAGATGGGTGACCTCTATGCTAATGGTGCCTTTGTAGACCCTCAGGAACTGCTATATATTAGTAACCAAACTCTACTCTTTCGCTTCAACTATCACAGACTGCAGGGCGCCATAAAAAACCTATACACAAACTACCCCAACGAACCGAAGTCACTTAATACATTACAAATGCTTATTATGACGTCAAATAACTCACATATGGTGACGCGGTTATATACACACATTCAGAAAGATATAGACGACAATACACATAAGGCTTTGGCTAGATGGAATGCTGTGCTGGATCCTCCTCTAACTGAGGACGACTGGGCGATAAGTTGTAACATAACTAGTCTGTTAACACCCAATGGCAATTTGCGAATACTTCATTATAAATATCTGCACCAAACTTATTACTCTCCAGCACAATTTTACAAATATGGGCTCCGAGTGGACTCCAGATGTAAGAGATGTGGGGTGGAAGATGCTGGATTTATTCATCTTGCCTGGGCCTGCCGTTCCATTAGGGCATATTGGAACGAGGTTATACAGCTCTTAAGCACTATGTTGGGAGTATCTATCGTTTGTTCGATTCGCACATGCCTCTTGGGCTTAGTCCCCACTGTTCAATCAACAAAGCGTAAATTCTGTAGTGTTGCACTGCTGCTGGCCAAGCATAGGGTAGCAATCTGTTGGGGTGGCACTCGTATACCAAAGGTTAAGGTATGGATTAAAGATATGGCTTATTGCAAGGACACACTTAAGACCTATGAAGAAGAACTGCCAACAAGATCTAAACCCAGAGATTACTGGATGTATTTGGTAGACTATCTCCAGACAAACGCGTCTGTATAAGGGGGAATTTGAATTGTGTGACAAAAGCTGTGTGATCGATAATACGATGACTGATGAGAATTGTAATATGTGCCTATACATTGCTAATGGAAGCTTGTAGTTCTTTGTTTGTTGTAACTGTGAATACTATGCTTACAATTAAAAAAAATTAAGAAAAAAAGAGAAAAAAAAGGTTATGTAAAATAATCTAAGGTAATTTGTTTGTGAATGTGCACCCACCTTCTGATGATGAGATTGCCCTTAAACTGCTACCATCAACCCCCTCCCCCTTATAGAGTTGAAGCAAAGCATTTTCAGTTTTAGGAGATTTTAGGATATTTTGTCAATGGTGGATTCTTTAAAATCGGGGAACACCAGGCTCAAACGCTTTCCTACCTAAATTTTATTTAACATTGATTCACTTTGATGGCACAATTACTAAAATTGGAACTGTATCATATCAGTCATCCCTGGCACTCACTGTATCCAAAGTATTTTCTGGTATTCTGCATAGAAGGCCTCAGCCTCTCTCTAAGGAGCTGTTGATCATTTTTCTATCGCTGAAGATGGTAAAAATCTTCAGTTGTGCAAATTATAGACCAATCGCAATTCTGAATTCTGCTCTAAAGGTTATGGCTTGGATTTTCACATTGTGTCAAATCGTATTCCTAGAAAACCTTCTTCCTTACTTGATCCACTCATGCACAGATTTTTCTTAGCTGGAAATATTGCTTCGAGTGCTAGGTGAAGGATGTCCTTCATTTTGCTTTGTGCTTAGATGGGGAGTAGACTTTTAACGGTATTGATTGGTTGTTACTGAGGAAGACCATAGAAACATTCTTTCCTCAGCATTTATAGACCTAATTTCTCCGGAGCATAGTATGACTAGTGCTTGGTCTTAGCTAGTAGTAAGCTTCCTGAAAGGGTCTTCCTACAATGTGGCACTCGTCAGGACTGCCCTCTTTCTCCTTTATTATTTAATTTACAGTGCTTTAAAGGTGAGGGGTCGGTTGTTGGCATAAAACGGGAAGAGCATGAATTTAAGTGTTTTCCTTGGGCAGATGATGCTTTGCTATTTCTTTGTTATTTTTGATGTTATTATAAGACTTGCATTGCATCACATTCAGGATTATGGTTTACTTTCAGGCTAGAAATGTAGTTACTATAAAAAGAGCTTTCCCAGTCCTAGATCCTCTCTTAAGGATCACATTGACAAATGGGGAATAAGGTGACTTGTACTTCAGTGATTTATTTATATAGCAGAATTTTGCCTGAATTGAGCACAGTCTTGGGTATTCATTTTGAAGAGGTTTTTGCATGTATGAAAGAAGGTTGTATCAGATAAGCGAAGATTAGTATAGGTCTTGGGTATAAAATTGATTTACTAAATAAGTGCACTTCTGAGGCCCCTCAAATGTACTTTCATTGAGCATGTGAGAGCTGGCTAGCTTTTGTTAAAGATTTCCTCTAGTGAACGGTCCAGAGGTCTTAATTTACTTGGGTACTCTGGAATTTACCCCAACAAAGGACATTTTCGACTTGCCCGGCCTGTGTTCATACCATTTTCCTTTATTTTATATCGCTTCTCTCAATCAGTTTCATGTTCAGGAAAGAAAGTTTCCATGGATTCTGATTCATGATCGTGATGTTATTGTTTCTACAGTCCTTAACAGTATTATTTAGTGAAAGGCAAAGACTTTCAGCAAATATGAGTTTGGATTTGGAAGTTTCGCTAGTATATTCTCTGTTGCACTACCCTAGTAGTACATAACAAGATATTGTAAATTGTATTTATATACGCCTACTACTCCTGATAAGGTGTAGTCCTTGTGATCTTGGATTAATAAGGAGATTCAAATATTTATTGGTATTTATAAAAATGTGAAATTTGATGCTTTTCATCTTACTAAATCCTGATTGCATGTCAAGGAGGATAAACCTTTAATTCCTGTACAGACAGGAGCTGGCATATGGATTGGAATTTTGACTTTTGTGATGAACGCCACACACCATACATTTTTGCCTGACAAATTTCAGTAGGAGAAACCTTCTGAAATTTACTGAGGAAAAACTCCTATACATGCAGAATTTGGTGTGGTAAACACACATTCTGCATGCAGTTCTCCGTTTTCTAATTGAAAACAGAGTATGAGGTACATACTGCCCTCTGAATATACTTCGCCTTAGAGTATCAGTATTTACCTCATGCAGTAAACGTGTCAACCTACTTTGGCCCACACATAATCAAGACCTTAGATAAGAGTTTAATCTCCAGGAAATTGAACCTTGTAGATATGGATGGATATGTAATGTTCTTAGAGGGCTATTTGGTGAGGACTCTTTCATGCCACCTGCCCCAGTTATTCTTGGAGGGGATTGTCTGCGTCTTGTTTTTGTAAATTATTGAAATCTTCATTGTAAGTCCTCCTAAACTCAGCTCGGTAGTGTCTGGTCTGAGGAACTGGGTAGTCAACTGGCTACTCCTGAATGGAGTTAAGACAATAGCAATGACCAACACTTTTGCTTAAATTGGACATTTCTGCAGGCGACTGTTGTTGGGGCAGTACAAACAAGTCTTTATTTCTCTTGCAAATTGTGTTTTTGTTAACATGTATCCAGCTTCTGGAGTGAGGTTCTTGTATGTATCAACCTTGCAACAGTTCTAGATTGTAAGGGAATCTGCTATCTTCTGCTATAAAGACAGGTGATTTGTACCTTTGCATTGGCACATGCAGAGCTTTAAATTCAGGGCATTCACTGTTAAAAAGTAAGCAATCCTTAAATACACCACAGTGAAATTTTGGTTGAGTGATTTATTAGACCTCGCAAGCGTGGAGAGTGCTTTACATATTGACAAGTCAACTGTCCATAAGTTGGAAGTCATTTGGAGTAATTTAGAAGAATGTCATGCACAGTTGGCCATAATGTTTTGTTAATTGAAAATGTTTTTGTCACTTATTGTTCTGTCCTATTTGGAACTCTAAGTTGTTTCAACCAGATCAGGTGCTCCCTGGCTGCGTATATCTGGCTTCAAAACTGAGGTGCAAACCTCCATACTAAACACACCCTTCGATAAAGAGCATCTCTTTAGGCCAGTGGTAGACTCTTCTCTAGAGAAGATGAAAAAAGATACTGGAGTGGCTAAATCAATGGGAGCCCTTCAATCTACACAAAGCTGTGGTTCCTTTCGGCGCTCCTTCTATAGAGCGGGCTCCAAAAACACACTCCCTCCAATACGAAACAGTGACTTGCCCACACTTCCACCCGACCATTTAACACCTGTCGGGGAAAGACTGTCACATTTTCTACCAAAGTGGCAGTCAATCACAACAGACAAATGGGTGCTACAAATTATCCATTCTGGTTATTGCCTGGAGTTCATCAACACTCCTCCAAACATTCCTCCAACGTCACACAAACTTTCACCAGATCACCTACACCTCCTCAAACAAGAGGTACAGTCACTACTTTTAAAAGGAGCTATAGAGTCAGTACCACTACAACACCAAGGGTCGGGAGTGTACTCCTTTTACTTCCCAATTCCCAAAAAGGACGGCTCTCTCAGACCAATATTAGATCTCAGAGAACTAAATTTTTACATAGTCAGACCATTTCCACATGGTAACTCTTCAACAGGTACTGCCACTTCTGCAAAAGGACGACTTTCTATCTACTCTAGACCTAAAGGACGCCTACTTCCACATTCCAATTCACCCTGCTCACTGCAAATTTCTCAGATTTGTGGTAGCCGGTCAGCATTACCAGCTCAAAGTACTCCCATTCGGAGTCACCACTGCCCCTAGAGTCTTTACGAAGTGTCTGGCGGTAGTAGCGGCTCATCTGAGAAGACAAAGCATCCATGTCTTCCCATACCTGGACGATTGGCTCATCAAAGCCGCATCGTATCAACAATGCCTAAGACATACGTCCATAACCATCCAGTTGCTTCACCAACTGGGGTTCACAGTAAATGTGTTAAAATCACATCTTCAGCCAGCCAAAACTCAAAACTACCTAGGAGACACTTTAAACACTCAAAGGGCTCTAGCGTTTCCCAACGCAGCCAGAATTCGAAACATTCAGGCGTTAGTTCTCCAGTTTCAAACCAATCGGTCACTTCCAGCTCGAGTTTATATGCAACTCTTGGGAATGATGGCATCTTGCATCATGATAGTTCCCCATGCCAGGCTCCACATGCGTCCACTTCAAGAGTGCTTAGCCAGTCAGTGGAACCAGTCTATTAACCGATCCACTGTTGACAAACAGCCGTACTCATCGTTCTCTGCAGTGGTGAAACACACAAAATGTGTCAAAAGGACAGCCGTTCATAGACCCGGTTCCACAGACCGTACTAACAGCGGACGCGTCTCTTACTGGCTGGGGAGCTCATCTTCAACAACACACAGTGCAAGGTCTCTGGAGCCAACGTCAAAAAAGGCTTCATATCCATCATTTAGAGCTCATGGCAATCTTTCTAGCTCTCCAAGCCTTTCAAGATCACCTGTCTGGCAAAGCTGTCTTGGTCCGGACTGACAACATGACAGCCATGTATTACATACAGAAACAGGGGGGACACACTCTCTACAGCTGTCTCACTTAGCCCAAGACATCTGGAGGTGGGCTATTCACCACAATATCTATCTCCTAGCGGAACACCTCCCAGGAGTGAACAACCAGATTGCGGACCTCCTCAGCAGACAGAGGTATCAAATACACGAATGGGAACTTCATCCCCAAGTTCTCCTCCCATACTTTCAAGCTTGGGGAGTTCCTCACATAGATCAGTTCGCAACACCTCAAAATGCAAAATGCCAAAGCTTCGCCTCCAGGTACCCACACCCGTTATCCAAAGGCAATGCTCTATGGATGAACTGGTCAGGGATATTTGCCTACGCTTTTCCGCCTCTCCCACTCATTCCATCAGTGGTTCAGAAACTCAGGCAAACGTCCCTCAAACTAATCCTGGTAGCTCCTACATGGGCACGTCAACCTTGGTTCACAGCCCTGTTGGAGCTCTCTCTAATACCACATCAAAAATTGCATTTGACTCCCAGTCTCCTCACACAGAGCCATGGAGAAATCAAACACCCAGATCCCAAACAACTGAACCTCGCGATCTGGCTCCTGAAGTCATAGAGTTTGGTTATCTAAATCTTCCACCAGACTGTATGAACATTATTAGAGAGGCCAGAAGACCTACTAGAAGAGCTTGCTACGCAGCCAAATGGAAGCTTTTTGTTATTTATTGTAATAACAATCACATCAACCCTCTTGACGCTTCCATACAAAATATACTCTGCTATCTATTACATTTGCAGCAGTCGGCATTGGCCTATACATCCATCAGACTGCATCTTCCTGCGATAGCAGCCTACCTTCAAAATAGGCAACATTTATCACTCTTCAGATTGCCCGTAATCAAAGCATTCATGGAAGGACTAAAAAGAGTCATACCACCAAGACTTCCACCTGACCCAGTATGGAATCTTAACATAGTCCTCACAAGGTTAATGGGACCACCATTTGAACCCATGCACAAATGTGAACTACAGTTCCTCACTTGGAAAACAGCTTTTCTTATTGCAATCACTTCATTAAGGAGAGTGGGTGAACTACAGGCACTAAACCATAGAAGAACCTTTTTTCCAGCTACACAAAGATAAAGTGGTTCTTCGTACCAATCCCAGATTCCTTCCTAAAGTAGTATCTGCATTTCACATCAATCAGTTGGTAGAATTACCTGTATTCTTCTCTCAACCTGATTCTGTTGCAGAACGAGCTCTACACACCTTAGATGTTAGGAGAGCTTTATTGTATTCCACTGAAAGAACAAAATCATTTCGTAAGACCAAACAACTCTTTGTCGCTTTTGCTCCACCTCACAAAGGCAATCCTATCTCCAAATCAGGTATTGCTAGGTGGATTGTAAAATGTATTCAGATCTGTTATGCAAAAGCCAAGAGGACTCTAACTGTACCCCCTAGAGCACATTCAACTCGCAAACTGGGGGCTACTATGGCTTTCTTAGGGAACATCCCTATTGCTGATATCTGCAAAGCTGCAACATGGTCTACACCACACACATTCACCAAATACTATTGTGTAGATGTGTTAGCAAGACAACAAGCTAATGTGGGCCAAGCAGTACTAAAAACACTATTTCAAACAACTCCACCAGTTACAGGATAGCCACCGCTTCGGGGAGACTGCTGTATAGTCTATGCAAAGCATGTGATCTACAGCTCACATGCCTCGAACGGAAAATGCTACTTACCCAGTATGCATCTGTTCTTGGCATGTAGAGCTGTAGAATCTCATGCGCCCACCCACCTCCCCGGGTACCTGTAGCTGTTGTAGTTCTCTTGTTACTATACATACATACGCATGGACATCTCTATTCTTTACTACTACTCCATTCTATCACCCTCTGCGGAAAACAATCTGAAGATGGAGTCGATGACCATGCGCACTATCCCTTAAAGGAGGAGTCACCTACTTCATGACTAGGAAGACTTCTTCGAAGAAAAACAAGTGCAAACATCCGGACCCAACACTAGATGGCGGTCTTATGCAAAGCATGAGATTCTACAGCTCTACATGCCAAGAACAGATGCATACTGGGTAAGTAGCATTTCCCTTTCAGGAGATGTTCAGCTGTTCTGTTTCTGTAAATTCAGATGCATGACCGAATATGGTTGGTTGTCAGTTATAACCTAGGCACTAATATATGAAAAAAGTAAAAGTATGTGAAGCAATTTAATTCTGTGCCTGAATGTATTTTGTTTTTCAGTATGCAAAATTTCCCAGAGGAAAACTTCCAAATCAAAACCAAGCACAGTTTTCCAGCCATACTACTAAAAACGCTATGCGATATATCCTGGGGGGGCTCCTGTCTATCTAACATATATTTCTAACCATGGGGAAGGGACCCCGCTATGCAATTGCACATTTTTTCTTCAGAGGGAAACACTTATGTGGAAAACGTCCTTCACCTACACCACTTCCAAATCTGGGGGGAGATCCATTCACCCTTCCCATCTTGGAAGGAAAGTTACTCCAGCCCCACCCACGAGTAACATTTTGATAATTTTCAGGTTGATAAGATCTCTGATCTAAGTTTGTGAATGCCCACAAATGTGTGTTTGCTGGAGTTCACAAACTTCAAACGCAACCCACGTCTTGTAACACCCAACCCTTATATAGCATTTACTAGGCAGATTACTACACCCTCGTGATGGAGAAATCCATTTACACCTGCAAGGAATCATAGAGGTATTTTCTTTTGTATACTTGCATTTACAGCCATGAATAGCTTGGAATAGGATCCAATATGTTTTTAGGTCTCGCCTGGTGTTAGCAGCGCGCATGCGCTGCTCTCGCCATGCGAGGACTTCTTGGAATCAATACGGTTCCAGAAGTCGTGTCTGTGCTCCGCCTGCAATTTTCATTCGTGCGCGTCGTTTGGCGTCATGGATTATGCAAAACACAGTGTAATGATTGCACCGGAGGCATTTTAATCCCTCCTGGTTGCCGCCCTGTCCGCTTTTGGCCCCGCCCACCGGGATTAGATCTTTTACTTGCGGCGGGAGACAGTGTCTCTTAATTAGCCGCTAAGCACTTTTTTTTTTGCTATTACCGCGTTTATCTTCGACAATGGCTGACGCGCCTTTCATTTCTCTGGCGCGGCTTGTTTTTCTTTGGCATTCAGCTCCAAGCGCGAGTGAAATGCTTTCACTTTTGCGCTTACTGAAGATCAACACATGCACGCATAGGCATGTGGTTAAGTAGCGTATGCGAAGTTTGGTAATTTTCATGGATTTGTTAACAGACGGGAGTTTGGAAAGCCTCCAGAGCATTTCAAAAACCCGCTCGTAGTCACTACTTGAAGAAAACATGATACGCGCCGTTTATTCGGCGTCCGGTTCACGCTGAGCTGAGTACTTTCATTATGATTCGGAAGCTGAATGGAAACATTGTTGCAACCGCGTATGTTTCTGGTTGTTGGTGATGCACTTTTGCTCGCACTGTATGTGCCTAATTAAAGGAAACAATTAATTCAAAGCTAAGTCACACGTACTTACATTTTTCGTATGCGCGCAGGGGCCATCTGGTTGTAATTAGTTCATCTAGGCTCTCACCAGCTTAGTGCCAGGATAGCCTCCCGGGTGATAAAGCGCTATACAAATCTGCTAAACATTAAACAAATGTGTTACTTTAAGTCGGAAATCATTTTTTAATTTAAACTTCGAAAAATGTAGTCACTACTTGAAGAAAACATGATACGCGTCGTTCATTCGGCGTCCGGTTCGCGCTGAGCTGAGTACTTCCATTATGATTCGGAAGCTGAATGGAAACATTGTTGCAACCGCGTATGTTTCTAGAAGCGTGGTTGTTGGTGATGCACTTTTGCTCGCACTGTATGTGCCTAATTAAAGGAAACATTTAATTCAAAGGTAAGTCACACGTACTTAGTATGCGCGCAGGGGCCATGTGTAGGAAAGTGGGTTTCTGTTGCAGTAACCCCCCCCCCCCACTTTTTGCCTGATAACTGATGCACTTTTCCTTGGTGTGCCCTGGGTCCCTGCCAATCAGGTACCCATGGCCTGTGTTCCTTCCCTAAAAACTGTACTAAAGCCTAAACCCAATTGGCATCTCTGGCCACAGGTAAGCCTCTGGTAAATGGTACCCTAGGTACCCAGGGCACTGTGACCAGAGAAGGCCCCTAAGGGCTGCAGCACTTATTGTGCCACCCTTAGAGGCCCTGTACCCTGACACACACACCCTGCCTTTGCAGGCTGAGTGTCTTGGTGCAGAACTAAACAGTCGACATGGCACACATCCCTGTGTGCCATGCCCACAAACACCCTGCCCTGGCATACCTCAGTCACCCCTCTAGCTGGGTGCACTATGCCAGTGGTGTGGGCACAGGTGCATGAGCCCTGTGCCCCTACAGTACCCAGGGCCATTCCTGGGCACTAAGTGCAGTGATGCCATTAAGAGTATATGGTGCTCCGAGGTTGTCATTACGAACTCCACAGCACCATAATGGCTACACTGAAGACTGAGAAGTTTGGTATCAAACTTCTCAGCACATTAAACCCACACTGATGCCAGTGTGGGATTTAATGTAAAATGCACTACAGAGGGCATCTTAGAGATGCCCCCTGAAACCTAACCAACTACCAGTGTCCTGACTGAGAGGCTGCCTAGGCTGCCACACAGCAGACATGTTGCTGGACCCCTGGGTAGAAAGCCATCCGCTCTCCTGGGCCTGCAACAATGCACATCCTGGGACGAGGTGCTAGGTCTCCTCCCCCAGGATGGGCAGGGGAGCTACAAAGGCATGCCGCCTTGTGAGCTTCTCCAGGCCACTTGCTGTACTCAGCAACTGGCCCCCACCGGTTCTGACCCCCACTTTGGCGGGAAGACAGGCGGGAAAAACAAAGGAAGGGAAGGGGGTGTGCCAGCCTCTGCCAACCCCACCCCTCAGGTGGGGGAGGCGAGGTAAAGCACAACTCTGGGCTCTCGTCATTTTGAGAATGGGGAGCCCTACCCAATCAGAGCTAGGCTCCTGCCCCCTCCCACTGGAGAGTGGCAGGATAGGGGGTGTACTCACCCCAGGACAGGGACCCATTGGTCCCTGCCCTTGCCCTACCTGTAACGCCCCTAAATTTAGTATTTAGGGGCACCCTGAACCTTCCTTCCTCAGATCCAGATTCCGAAACAAGAAAGAACAAGAAACAAGAAGACCTGCTGTGCAGCTGCTAACAAGAGGAAGACACCAACTGATTTGGCCCCAGCCCTACCGGCCTGTCGACCCTCGAACCTGCTCCTGCTAAACCCCGGCGTCTCCAGTGGTCAGCAACCTCAAAAACCCCGGAGGACCTGACTGCCTTGTGACTCTAACTACCTGGGACTCCCACGAGCAGTGGTACTGCTCAAAGCAAGTAACAAGCCCCTGGCATCAGCCAGGAACCGCGAACCCTGCACACTCTGCACCCGCCAAGCCTGGCCTGTGCTGGAGTGAACAAAGACCTCGAGGACGTCCCCCCGGCGACTGTGACCCCGAATCCAGCACCCAAGGACCCACCTCGACGCTCCTGACGACGCCTGCAGCCTCAGAACCAGGGACCCCTCCAACCGCGACCAGCTGAGGGTAAGATTTCCCGACGCCAAAAGGCACCCCGGCGCCCTGCGGCCCCCTGTGCCCAACTCCTGGGTGCCTACCTATCCTCCAACTACCCAACTTACCTCTCGAAGTGGTGGTCGCACCTGAAGAATCTTCGTCCCCGAGCTTGCAGCCTTTGTTCGTTCTTGAGCTTCTCCATTGAAATCCATTGAGCGGCCGACGGCTCAAAAGCACCCTGCACCCAGCCGCCCGAGTGCCCCTGGCAGTGCAACCTCTACTCTAATCTACTTCCCCATTTGCCCTGAGCAAGTGACCAGGAGCCCAGCTCCCACAGCCGTGTGGCCTGCTTGCCAGCAGCCACCAACCAAAGGCCCCCTGCCTTCCATAGGATAACATTGGGCCTACTCACTCTGCACCCGGCCGCCGTTGTGCCGCTGAGGGTGTAACAGCTGTACCTACCTGACCCTGGGAGACCCCTGAGTCTATGCCCAGAACCTTAACTCTGCCATTCGAGTACTTACCCAAAAGCCGATAACTCACTTTTCTTCCATAGGGTAACATTGACTGGTTTCACTTGGAAATTCTTCTAAGTGTGGAGTTTTGAAACTTTAAAATATTCATCTAAAATCAGCCGAATCACGAAAACGAAAATACTCACCTGTTATCAGGAGAGATCCCAGTGCTGGATCTTGGTGCCCAGCACTGACCCTGAAAAGTAATTATAACTGTACTTACCGGTAACTTGAATTTCCTTCCATAGGATAACATTGCTGGGTTTTTGCTGAAAAAGTTTTCAAGTGTCGATTTTTGAAACTTACAAATATTTGCTAAAAATCGCCTGTGTGACATAAACGCATTCTTGCAATTGTTTACAGGAGATGCACCAGTGCTGGATCCAGGATCCAACACTGAGTAAGAAAAAGTAACGATAACACTACTTACCTGCTAAGTGAATTTCCTCCCATAGGATAACATTGGGGATTCTATGTGAAAAAGTTTCTAAGTGTCAACTTTTAAAATACAATAATATTCCTTAAAAGTCACAACTGTAACCAAAACGTTTTTACTCAACTGTTTACAGGAGATGTCCCAGGACTGAATCTAGGATCCAGTCCTGTGGTAAGAAAAGTAATCCAAAAAGTAATCTATTGCATTTAACTAGAAATTCTCATTGAGCTCAATGCATTATTGTGTTTGAAATTGTGTTGCCTAATGCAACAACTGTAACTACTGTGTTCAAAAGTCTATTGCCTATTGAAAGTATTTAACTAAAACATCTCATTCTGAGAAAGTATATTTTGATACCTATTGTTGGTTCTAAAATAAAACAACTATATATTTTGATACAAAACCATTCGCCTAGAGTTCAGTTCTTGAGTGTGTGAGACCATTTGCTGACTGAGTGTGTACAACAAATGCTTTACACTGTCCTCTGATACTGCCTTACTGCTCGACCAAGCTACCACTTTAGAGAGTAAGGTTATATCTAACTTTAGCCTCTGCCAAACCTCTGGGGACTGTGGACTCTGTGCACACTGTACCTATTTGGGAACAGTATATACAGAGCCACTTTCTTACACCATCTGGTTGTAATTAGTTCTTCTAGGCTCTCACCAGCTTAGTGCCAGGATAGCCTCCCGGGTGATAAAGAGCTATACAAATCTGCTAAACATTAAACAAATGTGTTAAAGTCGGAAATCATTTTTTAATTTAAATTTCAAAAATATTTTATTTAATTTGATATATTTAAATTAAAGATTTAAAATTCAAGTGTGCTGTTGCTTTTTCTCTCTAAAGCCAATATATACAGTTTATGTACATTACTTAAAACATTTTTTTTTTTTTACTAAGTATAAAGTTGAATAAACCTTTTAAATCTCCCCATACTTTACGATAAGGAGATCTCGATCCAGACTGTGGAGTCTTCCTATGCTAAAGTATAGGTATACATAACAAGCATTGAAAATGCAATAGGTCTCGCCTTTCATTAAGTTAAAGCCATTTGCTTTGCTATACAATACCATTAGCAAACCAAATGGCTTTAACTTAATCAAAGGCGAGACCTATTGCATTTTCAATGCTTGTTTTTCTTTGTGAACGAGCTCTCCTGGCCATTAGACAGGATCTAGAAATATTGTGCATAACTTCTGGAGGAATATAAAGTTCATTTTCTCCTTTATGTGAATGCGATTTTATTACTTTGCTTGAGCTGAGAAACAAATCCTGGGACATTATGCCTAATTGAACGGTGTGAGAGAATCTTGGGCTAATAAATCATTTGGGATTTGGAGATCTAGCTACAGATTCCTTACCTTTGAGCTTCCAGGCGTCAGGCTGGATCCGGAAGATTTTTTGTAGCAGTACCCCTGCACGCCGGTAGGTGGTGTCGGTCGACTCTGCGTGACATCGTCGGCGTCATGTTCGTCGTCGTGACGTCCGCGTCTTCAATATAACTGCCCCTCTGGCGCGCTAAAGTCAGTTCTTTTCTTTCCCCCCCAGCCAGCGCAGATCCATTGAAGGGAGCTATCTCCTCTCATTTTTTGACACTGTTTTTCTACTTTTTGTCGACTCCTTTTGGTGTGCTAGGGATGTCTAGTAAGAAGACCTCTGGGTTCAAGCCTTGCGGCGCCTGTCACCGTGCCATGTCGGTCACGGACCCCCACTTAGTGTGTGTCTGGAGCGTGACCGCGACACGAAGTAGTGCTCAGATTGCCGGGCCATGGCATCGAAGGCTTTGAGGGAGCGGTTCCTACAGCTAATCGCGGCCCGGTGTCCAGCACCATGGAGGTCGCCTCGCCAGTCCAGGTCTCGGTCGAGAGGAAGGTCCGAGCACCGCTCCGGTGAATCAAAATATGCTTTGACTTCGCCCCACCTGTCACTTGACGAGGCGAAGGAACCTCGCCGTTCGAGGCCCAGCTTCGCGTAGCAGGTGCCTGGGTCAGCTCTGTGCTTCCCTTCCTTTCCGGGGCTGGGAGCGACCCCCGCCCAACTTAAAGAGTTTTATGATGCCATGTGTGCCATATTTGGGTGGCCTGACCCTGCCGGTGCGCTCGGGCCCCGCAGACTCAGATGATGGAGGAGTCCCCGTGCCGCGCCTTCAGCTCCAGCTCCACAGCCTCCGACTGGACACGTTCCCAGGTCCGGACTGGTGCCGGTCGCACCTCCACAGTGACTTTTCCTGACGCCGAGGTACTCTACGTTGCTGGCGGCACCTCCACAATCCTCATTCCCGATGACACAGAGCTGGTTGGGCGTCCTCCGACGTTGAGACCGGCGCCAACGGAGCTGTATGGCTCAATGCCGTTCACCCTCCCTTATTCTGAAGGGTTAGGAATGGATAAGGAGGATTGGGAGGGGGAGCAGGATCCCTTAGAAGTCCCGCAACAACAAGATATGGACTGGTATGAGGAACTGGGTGATGCCAGTGGTGTGGACACCTCCCCAGATTCTGGCATGCTGTCTCCATCTAACCTGGCTATGGAGAAGGGGGCATCACTTGCCATGGTTGTGCATAAGGTTGCAGAGGTCTTGGACCTGCAACCTGGTGTCTCCAGCTCAGCATCCTTGCTGCCTTTCAATGAGGTCTTAACGGACGTTCTTCTGGGCACCTGGTCCAAGCCCAGCACAGGGGCTCCTGTGAATAGAACGATTGCCCACCGCCATCACCCTGCACCAGGCGACCCGGTTTTCCTCACCCCCCACCCCACAAAGTTCGGTGGTTCAAGCTTCCACTTCCAGTTGCGCGTTCCCTTACACACCTCCGGACAGGGAATTTAAGAGACTGGAAAGCTTTGGAAAGAAAAAAAAATCTTCTGCCAGTCTCGCATTGCGGTCAGAGAACACTGCATGCCTTTTGAGCCATTACTTCCATTCGATATGGGACACGGTTGCGCATGTGCTGCCTAGGATCTCGGAGGAGGACCGGATCCTACTCTCCCAAGCTATCTCAAACGGGAGAAATGCAGCAAAGTTCACCATCCGATGTGGCTTGGGCACTAACGACTCGTTTGGCAGAGCGATTTTCATGACCGTTGCCATAGGTCGCAATGCCTGGCTGAGGACGTCTGGTTTTTCGAAGGATGTCCAAACTACCCTTATAGACATGCCCTTTGATGGCTCTGTCTCTTCGGAGACAAAGCAGATGCCGCCCTTGAGCTTTTCAAGGACTCACGGGCTACGGCCAAGTCCTTGGGCCTCACTACAACATCTCGGCCTGTATCTGCTTTTTGCTCCTTTCGTAGCTACCAACTGCGCCAATTCTACTCCTGCCAGAGGGCCCCACAAGTTCAGCAACCTCTGCAGGGCCGTGGAAGCGGTTCACCCCGACCCCGTGGGTCAGTAGGCCAGAAGTCGAGCCAAGCCACGATCCTCTCCTCCACAGCAAAACCTTCTTAGTCCGATCCCCCAGGATCATTCACGACCAGTTGGGGGCAGAATACACCATCATCTCCACCACTGGCAAGACATCACTTCGGAAGGTGGGTGTTGCAAATAGTCAGAATGTGCTACTCCCTCCCCTTCGAGACTACCCCTTCATCCATGCCTCCAGTGTACGATCGACTGACGGAGGATCAGCTTGCCTTACTTTGCGAGGAAGTCAAGACTCACTTGGCCAAGGGAGCTATAGAGAGGGTTCACGGGCCAGAAATTGGCTGTGGTTGTTATTCCCGCTATTTTCTGGTCCCAAAGAAGGACGGAGGACTTCGTTCTATCCTCGACCTCAGAGCCCTCAACTACTTCCTCAAAAAGGAGAAGTTCAAGATGCTTTCCCTAGCTCAGGTCTTGTAGGCCCAGGACTTAGGAAACTGAACGGTAGCGCTGGGCATGCAGGATGCCTATTTTCATATCCCTGTCCTGCCTGCCCATCCTCGCTACCTGCAATTTACGGTGGCCCACTAGTATTTTCAGTTTGCCGTGCTCCCCTTCGGCCTCACCAGTCCCCCTCGAGTGAACACAAAGGTGATGGCGGTGGTCGTAGCCCATCTGTGGAGATCAGAGAGCTAGCTCGACGACTGGTTGTTGAAGGCGGCTCGTCCCAAGCAGTCGTCTCCCACCTCCAGACTACGGGAAACCTCCTGCATTCGCTGGGCTTCACTATCAACGTGCCGAAGTCACACCTGATTCCCTCTCAGATGCTAGTTTTCATTGGAGCGGTTCTGGACACTGTGCCGTTTCGGGCCTATCCTCCCGAACAACGAGTCCATGATATTCAGGCTGATACTGATGTTTCAGCCTCTATCCTAGATTTCTCTAAGAATGACTCTGAGGCTGTTGGGCCTCATGGCCTCCTGCATCCTGCTGGTGGATCACGCATGGTGGCGCATGCGGACTCTGCAGTTGGACCTGAAGTTTCAATGGGCACAGCATCGAGAATCTCACCGACCAGGTTCAGATATCAGACGGCACTGCGAAAGACCTGAGGTGGTGGCTGACATATCGCGATTGGGTCAGAAGCAGACCCCTCTCCCTTCTTCACCCAGATCTCACAGTAGTGACGGATGCGTCTCTTTTGGGATGGGTTGGCCATCTGGGGGAGGTGGAGATCAGAGGACTCTGGTCTCCAGCGGAAGCCAAGCTCCATATCAACCTATTGGAGCTTTGTGCGATCCGATTGGCACTGAAAGCCTTTTTACCATCTATCGAAGGAAGGTTAGTTCATGGACAACACTACCGGCATGTGGTACTGCAACAAACAGGGCGGAGTGGGGTCGTGGACTCCGATCAAGAGGCCCTGCGCCTCTGTACTTGGCTGGAACAACAGGGCATTTCCCTGGTGGTGTAACATCTGGCCGGTTCTCAGAACGCCAGAGCAGACCAACTCAGCAGAAGGTGCCTTGCGTGTCACAAGTGGCGTCTCCATCCGGAGGTGGTACAAGGTCTCTTTCAGCGGTGGGGAGAGCCTTGGTTAGATCTGTTCGCCTCCAAATAGAACACGCAATGTCAGCAGTTTTGCACGTTTGAGTTTCCAAGGCGGCTCTCGCTTGGCGACGCTTTTCGTCGCGAGTGGAACTCAGGCCTCCTGTACGCCTTTCCACCCATACCACTTCTGCCCAGAGTGCTCAAGAAGATCAGGAACAACCGGGCACAAGTTACTCTTGTGGCTCCGGATTGGGCACGGAGAGTTTGGTATCCCGAGCTTCTGGATTTGAGCATCGATCCTCCGTTCATGCTGCCCCTACGAGAGGATCTTCTGTCGCAGCAGCAGGGGAGGGTCCTCCACCCGAACCTGTCGACTCTCCGCCTCCTTTCATGGAGATTGAGCGGCGACAGTTGACAGCTTTTGACCTTCCTCCTGAAGTCTGTGAAGTTATCCTGGCAGCCAGGCGTCCCTCCACGAAGACGGTATACGCCTGCCGATGGAACACATTTTGTAAATATTGTACAGACTGGTCTATTGACCCCTTATCTGCTTCTCTGCCAGATATTCTCTTGTTTATCCTTTTCTTGGCCCAGCAGGGCTCTGCTCTGGGCACTCTGAAGGGCTACGTTTTGGCGCCCTCAGCTTTTCTTCGGCTGCCAGATCAGCCTTCGCTTTTTAAGTCCCTTCTGGTGCAGAGGTTATTGAAGGGGTTAACCCACTTGTTTCCCCCTTCTCGTTTTCTTATACCACAGTGGGACCTTAATTTGGTCCTAACGTTCTTGATGTGCCCACCGTTTGAGCAGCTGCACAACTGCCTTCTACGGTTGCTCACTATCAAAATAGCTTTTTTGGTGGCAATTACCTCTGCCAGGAGGGTGAGCAAACTGCAGGCACTGTCATCACAGCCTCCTTACAAGACACTCTTTCCGGACAAAGTGGTACTAAGAACTAGGGCATCTTTTTTTCCAAGGTTGTAACTCCCTTCCATCTGGGACAGTCCATTACTCTACCCACTTTCTATGCATCTCCGCACTCTTCCAAAGAAGATGAGCGTCTCCACCATCTGGATCCAAAAATAGCGTTATCGTTCTACCTTGATTGCACTAAAGATTTCCGGTTGGATGACTAACTCTTTATCGGGTACGTGGGATCAAAGAAGGGGTGTCCTGTTAAAAAAAGGACCATCTCTCATTGGCTTATCCTCTGTATAAAAATCTGTTATGCCTTGGCAAAGAAGCAGTCTTCTGAAGGCCTTAGGGCCCATTCCACCAGGGTGAAAGTAGCCACCACAGCCCTTCAGCGTGGGGTTACAATTGCTGATATCTGCCAAGTGGCCATGTGGGCGTCTCTGCGCACGTTTGCCAGACACTATTGCCTGGATTCTCTGGTTCTCAGGGAGCGTCTGTTTGGCCGCTCTGTTCTGCAGGATTTTCTGGTTTAAAACTTTCCGCAGTCCCTCCTCCGGGGAAGGTATTGCTTGGGTATCTGTTCAGTGGTAAGGAATCTGCAGCACAATGTCTGTCAGATGGAGAAGTTACTTACCTTTGGTTATGCCTTATCTGATAGAGACATGATCTAGCCGCAGATTGCTTACCGACCCACCCCTCCTCCCCGCACTGAGGAATTGTTGTTAGTGTCAAGGCTGTTCCCCTTCAGGTCCCGAACTGTCTTTTTTAACACACCATGGTCAGTCACTTCATGGCTCCGCCCTTCTGGCGTGGAAAGTCGTGAAAAGTACTGACGTCTGCGTGCCGGAATGGTGGTTATATTGACAACACGGACGTCACAACGACGCCGAACACGACTCTTACGATGTTGCGCCAAGTCGACTAATGCCATCTACCGGCGCAAAGGTGTATTTCTACGATAAATCTTCCGGATCCAGCCTGACGCTTAGAAGTTCAAAGATAAGGAATCTGCGGCTAGATCATGTCTCTACCAGATAAGGCGTTACCGAAGGTAAGTTACTTGACCTTTTCTGATAACACCTCTTCAGTAACAGGCCCCCCTTTTAATCCCTGGAAATTAAAATGGTCCCAAGATGGAAGAATGTATTTGAGGATGGAAATACTTTATAAGGAATGTCAATTAATTAATATCTCGTAACTTAGCTACGCTAATTATGGCTTAGGTTGCCTTCGCATTGGAGTATGAGTGCCTCAATTTTGCTTAAATTTGTTATGTCTTTAATGTGCTTTAATTTTCTTTACTAGGGAAGGATGTTAAAGTAACTCCTAAATGTTACTTCTGATTATTTTGTGTGTTTAGGAAGTTTAATATTCCAAGGTATTTATTGTTCAGAAGTGTTGGGTCTGGTGGTTTGATAAAGGATCGCTATCATAGGGAACCGAAAGGTGAGTGAGAGGGTGTTTCAGGATACTGTAAAATGCAGAGTTTCAGTGCAGCCTGTAACTTTTACCTCAGTTTGTCCTTGGAGCAAACAATTGGAGTAAAAGAGGTACTTCCTAATGAGGTAGTGTGAGTGTGAGTGGGAGTGTGTGAGGTTGGTTGGTTGGAAGTTCTGGCAGAAAGTCTTTTTAAAGTGTTGAATTTGTGCCATACATAGACATCCTTGAGGGGGCAGGGAGGGATATGCAGTGAAAGTGGAAACATTAGACTATAGCAGACTTCTTATGGTGTACCAGGTATGATTAATTCAGTGGTTCTTAACTTGTGGTCTGGGGACACCGGAGATCTACAAAGACTATTAGGGGTCTGCGACTGCTTAGAAAATTAAAAATTATATTTGAAACATTTATATAATTAAAGAACCACAATTGAAAATTTTAAGTTTTCTGTAAATGTGAAGGAATTTGAAATTGGAGACTACAAATTAAGTTAATATTTAAAGATAGATGTGTGGTAGCGTTGTAAGTGGATCAAACGGAATATAGTATGGACAATGAATAGCCCCAATTGAAATCAGAAAAAGCTCCAATCTTCCTATTAATATTAAAATGTTTTTTTTTTTTTAAATTTGTGAATTAAATAAAAATTTGCATCATTTGTGTACTTGTTGGATGAACACTTGTTTCTGCATTTTTTGTGTGTACTGTATTGCGGTTCAAATAATCAAAAATGCTTAGGCCATGGTCCCTGGCTTCCAGTGATTGTATGGGTTACACCCTCATATAATGTAAATAGTGCTGATACTCTCTGTATTCATTTTTTCATGAATGAAAGAATCATATAACTTTAAAAGCGCACGGATAACCGAGGCGTCTTGGCGAATAGAGACCGTGCTGTACATTTTTTCTTTAACCATTTAGGTCTCATTGTTTCCTTCCTTCTGCATTTGCTGTGCATGTTTTACATAATTGCCTATAAATATTACCTGTTGAGACGTTGTTTGCTAAAACACGATTTACCCAGGTCTCAACTGGTAATCTCCTGTGTTTTTTTCTGCTTATAATTTGTTATCCGATGTATTTAATCGCGTAATACATTACTTAAACAAGCGGCTGCTGTTGAGAAAGCATGGTAGGTGCAAATAAGCTACCCCTTTTGTCATTTAAGCAACAGTTACAATTCTTAGTGACCTGCATTTCAAACTGTTCAATGTTCTGGCAGCATACATTGATGTCAGAACTTAACAGTAATAACCTTTTACGGTAGAGTAGCTTTATCCTTTTCTGATTATAGTTGAGTAGTGATGTCCCGACTAGACTGTAATAAGAAAGTTAGTCAGGTATTTATACAGTTATTACTGCGAGCAGACGAGATTCCCGAAGCTGAGGATTTTGTTTCACTCGTAGCTTAATATGGTGGCTCAAAATATTTTTGAAGCACAAGGCTTGAATAGTCATGGTTAGGATAATGTTTGTAGCATGTGTTGTAAATCGGGAACGTAGTTTCAAGTGACTTAGCAGAAATTGGAAGTGGCCCCTATATTGACATGGTCTACACACAGGCTTTCTTTGTAAAGTAGGAGTAAAGTGTATAGTTTTTGTTAAATTAATTCTATACTAGGATGGAGTTAGGTCATATGTACAACATCACCACTGTATCCTACCACCCTGCATCCAGTATCCCTGCTTTCCTCAGAAACCTTTACAATGTATGCTTCCCAATCCACATCCAGTGTGTAAGCTTAAGGCTTGAGCAATGAGCATAGGGAAGCCCTTACTTTCTGAGAAGTACATAAACTTGAAATGCCGCACTGTGTAGTGTTGCTGTCCATTTCCAGCAGTGCTGTTCATTTCCAACAAAAGGCACATAGTGAACCCTATCCAAAGTTTGCCCAGCCAGGTACATAGGTCTTCAGACTGGAGGCATTCAAAGAGAAACATGGCATCACATGGAGAGAGTTCAGGGCAGTATTTGAATTGGATACAAGGGTGACATGCTCTATGCATGAGTCACCTAGATAGAGCTCCTGACCACTGCACTGAAGCCACAGCTAGTCGCAGCGACACAATCCCTGTATGCAGAACGTCTACCCCCTCGACCTGTGCTCACTTCTGCAGGTATTTCTGGGCTGTCCTAACTCATTCCAAGAGGAAGCTGTGTTTGAGCTTCCAAACTCCAGCACTTTGGGCCTCTCCAGCTTCCCAGTCATTGATTGCCTGCAGCACCCCGCCGCATCTCCTCACAGCCTGCACAGGTGCCCCAAAGGAACTGAGCACCAGTCTCAGCAGCACGAAGAGCCAGAATTTGAGGGGGCCTTGGTTGTCATTAAAGAGAGGGTGCTGTGCGAATTCCAGAATGCCTATTTAAGTGCCTAGCTGGCCTAACCACATCACATGGGATCAGTGTCCTGCTAAAGGGAATGCCCAGTGAAGATGGCTAGCGAGGCCGATCCTCGCTGTTAATTGGTTGTGTCTAGTCCGTGGTTTTCTTGAAAGTTCCAAAAACAGCCACCAAGGGCTTGCTTTCCACTGTGAGTTCTGGTAGGAGCGACTGTCAGTGATATATTGATACGCGGAGTCTAGCCAGCTATCCTTGCACAAGGCCCTGCCTGTACCTCATCCTCAACCATCTCACTCACCCCTTCCCTTCGCCAGCTGCACCCCCGTCTCGCCCCCACACACAAAAAAGTCAAGCCCTAGATTGGTGCACCTCCGAATCTTGTCCCTGACAGGCTGCCATCTCATCTCCTGTTATATGGTAATAGGGTCATTGTCGACATTGCTAAGTTAGCATGAGCTCTGCTGCCATGATGCTGCTTTTGCGCACGTTACTGCATGACTTTATTTTGCAAGACTCTGTGCCTTTCACATGAGGACTGTCTGCTTTCTGCGTTCTCTGCCTGTTCCTGGAGTTTAGTCTGAACACATAGTGCAAGGTCGATAAACAATGCCCCTTGTTCTGTTCTGGTCGATCCCTAGCACCTAGATAAAACATGCTAACGCAGCTGCGCTGCTGGAAACTCGTGCTTTGATATTACGGGGATGCATGTTGTTCTAACACACTCTTGGAGAGGGACCTTTCCAGGGAGAAGAGATATGGTGTTCCTATGATGTAAAACTTCCATCTAGGCACTAAGGTATGGGGTCTGCTGACAAATCCCAGAGATCTTCCTTTATATAATAAACTTCACCTTACCAAGGGGAGGGTGGTTAGGCCTTATAGTCCTTTTTCCACTGTCTGAATATGATGACATCCCCCTTTATATTCTATGTTGTTGTAACAATGCTAACTGTTTTAGATTTATGCATCTCACTGCTGGTAGTGGCTCGTATACTGCATTATAGAGCACGATAGTTAAAATAAACATTTTGAACTATAATAGTGACTCTGACAATTCTTATTGTGGACAAGTACGAGTGAGTGAGCAAGCGAAAGGGTATGTCTTGCTACCGCGATTCCTGAGAGAGTCAGGTGTGTTGTATTCTGGGTTGTCTAATCATTTGTAGCTTCGTGATTATGTAGGAGAACGAATGAGACACTATAGCTAGTCTGTTTTGGGATTGTGGGTACTAAGGTGGTAGGAAGGTTCAGCCCCTATACACCGAGGTCCTGTTTTCCTGCGCATAGTTCTGTGTATGTGCAGACTCCCTGCAACACTCCTGATTGCACAAAAGTGCATACTTCCACGTTTTTTGTTTCACACGGTGTGTTGCTGGTTTGGCTGAAGACATTACTCATCAAAAGGGTATATTAAAAGCAAAAGGGTCCTTATTCCGCCCTATTTGAATTCGTTAGTGCAAGCAGACAAATACGGTTCTAGAAACTGGTGTAGATTTAAATCGTGGGTAAATGTGCCGTATTTCCTCTTTTGACAATGAGTAGTATTCCGTGTCTTGCTGTCTCTTAGCCACTTCTGATGTTACCTCTTCATTAATTTTCTTTCTTAACATGGCCTTGTCCCTGCATTTGGAAAGATGCACTATATGGAAACAAATTGTCCTTTTACATATCTTTAAGTACCCGTGTTTTGCGTCGATTTATTTTAGGAGCGATTCATGTCTAAAGTTTTTCGTAGTCCTTCATTGTATTAATTCTTCGTGGGATGTGTTTTTAAATAATCCCACTTCCCTTGTAGTCTGTTAATTTATTATAATTTATTTGAATATAAAATGATGTTGAAAGTTTGAGGTGTGGAGCAGCAGGGTTCCAACACTTAGTCCTATTGCTCTAGCTCTGTGTGCGAAGGTTCTGCTTTATCTTGGTTTATTTTCTGCGGCTGGTGCATGAGGGGTTTGTTAGATCACCAGGCGTTGACTCTTTCAGCATGCTTGTGACGAATGCTGTTCATTCACTTGAAAGCTGAAGTCATGCCAGCATTTTCTTTGGCTGGTTGGCCCATGGTGCAGCATTCACTAGTAGTGCTAATGATGTCATTTTCATACCATTATCTGCACCTTGAATTTAAGGAATTACTCTGCTGCAGTTCCATAAAAATACACTTGCTGGTGAAACTGTTTTCTGTCTGACACAGATATAAATCCGTTCAAGGTGGATTTAGTCGTCTTTTTTCCACGACGTTACTTAAATGATTTCAGTTATAGTAACATGTTAATTAGTCTGATGTGAAGCAGCAAAACTGTGTTGGCAAGCATTCTTTTTTTAAAGCTCTTCCCTCCTTTAAAAAAGCAAAGCATCCTCACTCTGAGCCTAAGAAGCATATTGCATTTCTGACCTGATCTACGGATTCTTAGTTTTTTTGTTCTTATTTTTTAAGCATTGATTTTGTTGCAAATTTAAGTTGTGCTTTTGGGAGCTGTAACTGTCTTCAAGCTCGGTGATTCTTATTTGTGCTTAATCCAATTTTTTTGTTTTTGTATTGATTTGCTGCTCCCTGAGCTTATTGAGTGTGTAATTCAAGGTGGGGAATTTGTTTTCTTTGAGCAATCTGAAGGAATCTTATTGCCTCTTCTGGTATTTTCTAAGGAAACCTTTGTGTGATTTGAAAGCTAGCTAAGGAAGTGAGGCGTGAAATGGTTTTCAATGTATACTTTAGAAGTGTCATGATTGTAGTGGAGCCTAGTTTAATTATACTCTGTTCCATCAGCTGTAAAGACTCCTCAGCCTCCACATAAGAGAAGTTTTACTGAAAAAGAAACATTTGTTCAAAAGAAGTTAGAGCGAGATACTTGCATGCTCAGGTCAGTGGTCCACAACTGTGGGCTTAAAAGGGCTAGCACTTGAACTGCGTAAATGGTTGATGATGAAATAAACATGCGCCAATCTGATCAAATGCAGGATGTTGCAAAACTGAGTGCTGCTCTGTCACCTGGATAAGTGGTTAGCTTAATCACCAACTAAGAAGTGTATTAACTAGAGAAACGAACAAAATCAAAGAGTGAGAACAAAGATTAGAGCTAACCTTTGTCTTGTGTGTGTATTAAACTGCACCTGGATGAAAACAACAATATGCAAACCAGGAATTTCCATGGCAGCAGGCTAACCTTGTGTATGTTTGTATGTACACTGTGCAAACCTAGTTCGGGGAGCAGCAGAGTGCTGTACATTCAGCATGGATGGATGACAGTTGTAGATGTGTAGATAAGACGGGGAAGTGCTAAGGATTAAGGAGTCTCTTGTATGTTGGACTGGGTGGGTGAATGTGAGAGCTCCTCCTCAATTATGGAGTAAGTGTTCCCTGAAGAGATGTTTTTTTCAGCTTCTTGCTCAAGGGATTGGACAAGCCTTATGTGCGCCTAACCAGTGTAGATCAACCAGAGTGGGAGAGATGTGATCATATTTCTTCAGTACTTTGTGGTGGAAAGAGTTGTGGACAGAGCAGTTCAGTAATGGTTAAAATGGAGAGGAGAATGTTGGCCAACAGGGTGTAGTCGTACAATAGCATAGATCTGAGAGGTATGACTTTATTCCACTTGAAAGTAATAATTGCTACCAACCAATCTATTTGCTTAGCAATGTCAGAGGTTTTGGTGCACTTGTTGGGTAATGTATCTTTTGAGAGTTGTTTTATGATTCCCTCTGGTTTAATGGTAGACAGCCCATTCTAAGTCTATGCTTGTCTGATGCTTTTGGCCGTAATGATGAATTGCGGCTTATTTATTTATGAAGTTTTATAAAGCGCGAACAAGACCGAGCGCTGTACAACCTAACAAGTAGCATCAAATATACAAGGAGCAAAATATAGAATATACAGCATGAAAAGATACTACAAGCAGACACAGTAAAAATACCAGCAATGAAATCAAATCGGCATGGTTAGTCGCCTCAGATAGGAAGGAGATTATACAGTAGTCTAATTTGTACTTCGTTTTTGAAAAAGAGTGAAGGAAGGGATGGTCCTGATCTCTGGGGGAAGAGAGTTCCAAATTCTTGGGGCAATTCCGGAGAAAATTCTCTTCCAGGTTTTCTTTTTGTGAAATTTTTGGGGTTTCAGCAGTAGGCAGCATGTACTACGAGAAGCTTTATTCCTTCCAGATAGAACCATTTTCTGAGCCAGGTAGCGAGGAGTGTTGTGGTGGATGGCTTTGAAGTCATGCATGCTATTTTTAGGTGGATCCTAGATTCATAGTGTAGCCAGTTCAGAGAGTTGAGGGCCGGGGTGATGTGATAAATTTTCTTTATGACTGTGATGAGCCGAGCAGCCGCATTGAGGGTAGCCCTCAGGGGTGCTAGTTTTATTTTCAGTAGGCCAGCAAGGGTAGCATTCCCATAGTCAAGTTTGGAGATCACTAGAGCCTGAAGCGCCATCTTGAGATCTGCTTTGGGCAGCAAAGGTTTTAGTTTTCTTAAGACGTGGAGATGGCAATTAGTCAGGCAAAGCTTGCAGTGGGTGATTTACATATATATATACATTCATTTATAGGTTGAAAAATAGTGAGGGAGAGGTTGGACTAATTGGTACTCTGAAAGTCACTGGGATTTGGTTGGATATAGAACAGCTGATGTTGATTGGAAAATTAGTTTGAGAACCAGCAAAGTGTGTTGTTGGTTATACACATTTCAGTTGATCAAATGTTGTTGAGGGCTTGCTGAACTATCTTGTGAAAGGCTGCTGAGAGGTCCAATAGAACAAATGCAGCAGCAGTCTTCTCCAGCCTTGAACACAGTGTCATTTGCAGATTAGCTGCCCCTGTCATCATTTTCTGAAGCATAACGGATAGTTTTGTAGAAATTGCTTTATATTGGTCCTATTGTAACTGGATGACACCTGCAGTTTCCTATTACCATTCTAATGGACAAGTGACTGGTCAGGTGTGTACTTGCATATTTTGATCAAGGTTGTATCTATTCAGCAGCAGGAGGATCTGTCCAGTTTTCAGAATGTCTGAGACAGTACCTAGGGTGAGAGAGGTGTTTACCTCCTATGTAGCATGAGTCCTTCTCCAGTGAAGAATATTGAATGTGTTGAGCAAGTGATCTCAGTTTCATAGTCTGTAGCCTTTAAATCTGTTAGCATGTTTATGTATCCTGCTTTTAAACGTGGACCATCTGGATTTGATTCCTGGTGGACATGCTGCTGCATACTGGTGGTTTGCTTACTAAAGTCAATGTGTTGTCGGTGCTTATCAATATTTTCTCTAAAGATTTAATGCATTGTATTAGGCTATTCGGTTGGTGGTGGGTAGGTCTGGTATGTGGTTGACAAAGAGTTTTGACGGCTTTGAAAGGCTTTTTGGATTTTTGTTCAATGCCTCTGTAGTGGTAAGTGGGTAATAGTTGGTTTTGGCTATTAATAAGGGCTTTTATGTAGTCCAACGGCTTGTAAGTTTTGCCAAGCCATTTGGACATCATGATTAATGCCATATTTCTTCTATTTTGCTAATGAACCATTTGCTATTTGTGAGTTCTTGTTGTCAGCAATTGAGGCTTTGATGTTCAGGTGCTACTAAGAGTATGAGTGAGCTGACATTGGCTATTCTGTTATGTTATTTACATTTTGTTTTGCACACTTCTGCAAACTTCGTTGAGTTGATAGGAAATTAACATATAACTAGATTGAAACAAAGTGCTAGAGTAGGATAAGAGCTGTTTTAATGTGCTCTCATCTTGACTGGCCTAAAAGCAACCTAACCGCTGCTTTCTGGACAAATTGAAGGCAGTGTAACATGCTTACGAGGGATCAAGGTACATGGCATTGCATTAATCCAATCATGATTTTACTAAGACATTATTCACCACTAGGCTATCTTTTGGCTCACTAAAATGCAGTACTTTCAGTAAAGCTATTCAATTACTGGAAGCATACATTCTAAACTCTGTAGTGTTTGGTTTCCAAGGATACTTGGTGGTTCATGGGGAGGGTAAGTAGCTGATACCTTTCCACACGCAAAGTCTTTGAAGGTGTGATGCAGCTGTTTTTGGTTGATCATTGAGTGTAGAAGGTGCATTGTTTGAATAGAGAACAGATGGCAACATTGTCTGCCCAATCTAGACGTGTTAGCGAGTGAGAATCGCCTGATGGCAGTAGATGAGGTTTTCTGACTTTGACGGACATGCAAGTCTGATCTGTGCAGTGTTCTTGCATCTGCGAGTGAGTGTTGAGATTGTGCATGTCCTTCATGGTGTCAGGCACATTACAATATATGTCAGGGACAGGAGGTTCTGGCCATTGCTGCTTCTTGAGCAGATGGCATGGCATTTTGAGGGACAGGTTGCAGGTTGTGTGCTGGTTCCATTTATTGCAGGACAGTTTTGATGCATGGTGAGTATGTCTCCGATTTTTAAGTTGATGCCGGTGGTGGAAAAAAGAGGGAATTTCTGTGGGGTTCCTGATTTGGTTGTATGGGATTTCCTTTTTTTTATCTCATTGGCTGGCTGGTGATTTCCAGGCACGGTCAGCATGCCACGTGGCCAAACTTGCTCGTTACAGGATGGTTTTAATGCCAGGACAATAGCTCAGACCGTTGCACGCCATCATGTTTTACAACCCAAGCGATTCTACTTTGGCTATTCGGGTCCTAATCTTCATTCATGTGCTACTTTAGTAGGAGCTTCCCAGTAATACTTATCTTGCAGGAGAAATAATTATTGCGTTCAAGGCTCTTTGTATAGCATTTAAGGCTACCCATGATATAGGACCAGCCTATTTTAAGCAGCACCTTCGTCGGTACATTCCCACGTGCCACTTACGCTCAGCTGAGTCCTTTAATTTGGTGATCCCGAGGCTCAGGAAAAGTTCCTGGGGCGGGAGAAGCTTACTGGTCGGCACAGCCAGATTCTGGAACTCCCTCCCACAGAGGTTAAAAAACGAAACTCGCCTACTGGCGTTTAGGAAAGCACTAAAAACATGGCTGTTCAATATCTGATGGTGTAATTAAACCCTCCGGCACCTTTTTACTAGATGAGCTAGCGCCTTGACACCTTCGGGTAATTGTATTGCGCTTTATAAGTCTCTTTCATTTCATTTCATTTTAATAATTATGACGGCCAACTGCCATGCAAATAAAGCATCACCAGATACAATGTGCAACGAGGGGAGTTCTCTTATGCACGCATGGGTCCAGCTCAGTATAGTGTGGAATGAGCAGCTGGTCAGTGAGCTTTGGTCAAAATCCATTCCTGCTGGTAAGAGGCACGCAGTTAGGCGGTTAGGCGATCACGATTCATCATTGTGACTTCATTTCCATTGCAGGGAGTCCTCTTATTGTGGCATTTCTTGTGTGTGACTTCATACTCGTACTTGGAGAGCGATTGTGTGCAACACCCCATGATAAGCTGGCTCTTTTTCAGCTTTCTTGGTTCACGAAACAAATTGAATAAAAAAATTCAAAGTCCTCAAACTGTACATAATACCAGTTCTTGTAATAGACCTTTCTGTTGTTCAAATGTATTGCTGAAGCATCCTATCCAGTGTTAAAAAATTACATTAATGTTGTTACGTGTAAATCATAGGGGTAGGGAACTAGGATATTCTCCAATCCTTCATCAGCCTCCTTGCTCGGTGGTTTATGACTTAATGTAGATTTTCAAGCCCATTAAAGTGGCAACATCATAATATAAAAAAGTGTACAAATATAAAACAATTAAAATATGGTAAGCATACGTAGTTGGCAAAACGTAATTTTGTAATATGGTGAGAATGAGCCAGTAATGTACTTTTGGTACCCTCTTTGAGCATAGCTGTTGATGGCAAGATCAGCATGCTTTCCTCTCATGAGGTTCAGGCGATCATTCATGAAGGAAGATATCTGAACCTCTTTGTTTAGTACTGCTTTGTACTGCTGGTAGGGCCTTTTAACTCCAGGGTTTCTGTGAGAGTATTTGACCAAGGATTTTGGAACGACAGGCTGCTTGCGGAAGCAACTTCCAACCATATTAGATTCTTTAGAGATCCGTCTTTAGCAGCTCGTGTTGAGTGCATATACTTCTAGAAACTAGCTTGGGCGTGTGAAGTATGATGTGGAAGCTTAAACAGGGATCTGAAGGTTGCGCTTTGAGCATTGTTTTTTGTATTTTTTTGTAATTTTATTTATCATTTTGATTAAGTACAAAACATACAAAAACAACCCACATCATGGGTAAACAATGAGCTATAATGGGTGTACAATAATGTATCTGGAAGGGCCATTCGAGGACATTATGCACATAACAGCAGTACATATAATGCATACATTAAAGGAAGGGGATGCAGGTGAACTTGTCATGGAACAGCACAGCAAAATACTGTGTGTGCAGGAGTACAGTGGTGAACAGAAGGCAGCACGGAGGCAAAAACAGGGTCATTGCGCATCAGTCCGAGTCCTGGTGTTCCTGCAACAATAGATACTCTCAAAGTGGTTGCCAGATGTCCTTAGGCCAGGATGTGGAAGGTTGCAGCATGGCGTAGAGCTCACTATTGGTATTACAATATAACAAACTGTTCAACCAAGCAGTTGCAGTGGGACACCGTCTACTACCCCAGTGTAAGGCAATCTCACGTTTTGCTAATAGCAGTGCTATAGCGGTAAATCTATGGACTCCTCGTGGGACATCTTTAACATAACGTGGTAGGGCAAGGAGTGGGTCAGGCGCTAGATTGGACCCTCTCATTAAATTGAGTTGGGAGCACACTATACGCCAAAAAAAACACTGGACTGCATGTCCATGTCAAGTGTGCAAAGTCAGCCCCATCTCCGTGGCATTTAGGGCAGCTGGAAGATCTTGAGGGGTCAATTTTCACTAGGGCACTAGGTGTGGTATATGCGCAACATAACAAATTGTAATGTATGAGTTTGTGTCTTTTGTTAGGGGAGACAAGCTTGGTTTGATTACAACTGTAGTACCAGATTTTGTCAGTCAGGGGACGTCCCCGCTCGCTCTCCCAGGTCTCCCTAAGTTTCCCATCTCATGCCGGCAACAGAGCTTCGCAAGTATGGTAGAGTTTGGAAACTAATCGCCTGCCCTCAGGATCAGTTATCACTAATGTCAAGGGGGTGAACCCCTCTGGAGCTAGTGGGTAAGAGGGAACCTGTGCACACAATGCGCTATGGATGTGTTGCAGAATGAAGCTTTCCATGGGGGTAGCATTCGTGAACCGAGCATAGTCTGCATGCAAGAGGACATGGCCATCCGGGAAAAGATTCCCAAATGTGTGCAGGTTGTGTTATGACAGCGTGCACTGGACTAGTTTCTCCTGTGTGAGAGACAGCCAGTGGTTATCCGCTAGTGGCAGGGCTGGGAATAGAGGAGGCCCACCCCCCCAGAGTGATCGGATGAGTCTCTTCTAGCCCAACGGCTAGTTGGGGAGCGTCTGAATGTCCGTGGTGTCTAGTGGAATGCCCTTCAGAAGGATGGAGTGTAGTGGCATAGACCCTGCCTGGTCTTTTTCAGGTTTGGCATAGGGAAGGCGTGCATCCCTGTGGTAGCAATGTTAAGCAAAGTGACATTGCGCAGCCAGATAACAAAGATAAAAATGTGGTATGCCAAACCCCCGTGGTCATAAGGGGACACCAAAGTTTCCCAGCCTATCCAGGGCCTACAGCCTGCCCAAATGAGTTGTAACAGGAGGCTCCTCAGCGTGGCAAAAAAGGCATTGGTGAGGGGTATAGTTATGTATAAAAAAAATATTAAAAATGGGAAAAAACAACCATTTTAATGATTGCTATCTGACCTGCCATGGAAAGCGTGAGCCAAAGCCAACTCTCAACTTGAGTAGTCAGCATGTCAATGGCGGGCCATAATTCAAACGGATTACTTGTTCTTTATCACGGTGTAATATAATGCTCAAATATTTAACTGGGCCGTCGCACCACATTAGGGGTAATGGAACGTACATGGTACCGGTGTGGTGGCATCAGTAAGTGGGAATAGCTCAGATTTGTTTCAGTTTATATGAAGCGATACCAAAGGGGATGATGGACGGAGCGTTAGAGCAAATCAAACACTCACCCCCAGTCAAATGATCTGGGTTTAATCCATCATCATTCTTTAGCTCACTCCACCACCCCAGTTCAGACATGGCCATATGCAAATCAGTCTGACCCTGTGCCTCATGGGAACAGTCCAGCCCGAACTGCCAAGCCATGTCTTCCCTGGACCGGAAACAAGCATCCTGGGACCGGTTTCGGGTTCAAAACCCTCATCAGCCAGGCTATCTTGAATCCAGTGGCAAAGTGAGCAAGGGACTCACGTCTGGGCATACCCTGCCAACTTAGGGCGAACAAAGCGATACCAAAGGGGATGATGGACGGAGCTTTAGAGCAAATCAAACACTCACCCCCAGTCAAATGATCTGGGTTTAATCCATCATCATTCTTTAGCTCACTCCACCACCCCAGTTGAGACATGGCCATATGCAAATCAGTCTGACCCTGTGCCTCATGGGAACAGTCCAGCCCGAACTGCCAAGCCATGTCTTCCCTGGACCGGAAACAAGCATCCTGGGACCGGTTTCGGGTTCAAAACCCTCATCAGCCAGGCTATCTTCAATCCAGTGGCAAAGTGAGCAAGGGACCCACGTCTGGGCATACCCTGCCAACTTAGGGCGAACAAAGCGATACCAAAGGGGATGATGGACGGAGCGTTAGAGCAAATCAAACACTCACCCCCAGTCAAATGATCTGGGTTTAATCCATCATCATTCTTTAGCTCACTCCACCACCCCAGTTCAGACATGGCCATATGCAAATCAGTCTGACCCTGTGCCTCATGGGAACAGTCCAGCCCGAACTGCCAAGCAATGTCTTCCCTGGACCGGAAACAAGCATCCTGGGACCGGTTTCGGGTTCAAAACCCTCATCAGCCAGGCTATCTTTAATCCAGTGGCAAAGTGAGCAAGGGACCCACGTCTGGGCATACCCTGCCAACTTAGGGCGAACAAAGCAATACCAAAGGGGATGATGGACGGAGCGTTAGAGCAAATCAAACACTCACCCCCAGTCAAATGATCTGGGTTTAATCCATCATCATTCTTTAGCTCACTCCACCACCCCAGTTCAGACATGGCCATATGCAAATCAGTCTGACCCTGTGCCTCATGGGAACAGTCCAGCCCGAACTGCCAAGCCATGTCTTCCCTGGACCGGGAAACAAGCATCCTGGGACCGGTTTCGGGTTCAAAACCCTCATCAGCCAGGCTATCTTGAATCCAGTGGCAAAGTGAGCACCCTTTGGTATTGCTTTGTTCGCCCTAAGTTGGCAGGGTATGCCCAGACGTGGGTCCCTTGCTCACTTTGCCACTGGAATCAAGATAGCCTGGCTGATGAGGGTTTTGAACCCAAAACCGGTCCCAGGATGCTTGTTTCCGGTCCAGGGAAGACATGGCTTGGCAGTTCGGGCTATCTACCCAGAAAGCACTCTACGAAACTGGCCCGGGCTATCTACAAGGCAGAATTAAGCTCTACAATCCCCAGTGAAACCTTAGTTCTGAAAATCTCTGTCTAGTTATAGTTCCTCATATTAGAAAGGCATGGGCAGGGAGCAGATCTCTCTCCTTCCTGGGCCCTTCTCTCTGAAACAAGCTTCCATTGACTGTCAGGTGCATTAAGGTGACACCTGTGTTCCGGAAAATAATTAAAATCTGGCTTTTCTCCTGCCCCTAGTTCTGTCCTTCTTTCTTCTCGCTGATGGTCCTTCTGCAGTAGCGCCAGGACACTCTTCGGAGTAACAGTTGCGCTTTATAAATCTCATACATAGACATAGAGATGTTTCTCTAGTGCTGACAGATTAAGGGGCTCAAGGCTGTTATGAAAAGGAGCGGTGACAAGGGGCAACCCTGTCTGGTTCCTCTAGGGATGTCAAAGGTTGCTGTGAGAGAGCTATTGGCCCGAACCTATACGGGCTGTTGGCTGGGAGTGTAGTAACTTGGCAAGTGCAAGGAACCCAGGCGGTACTCCCAATTATTGCAGCGTCGCTTGTAAGAAAGACAATTCCAAAGAATCAAATGACTTCTCTGGGTCCAATAGGGCCACAGCAACAGGCACGCCAGGGGAAATTCTAATCGGCACCCAGAACACTGTTTGCAGATTCAAGGAGGTGAATCGATGAGGAACGAAGCCCGACTGCGTGGGCGAAATGATCTGGTCCAGCAGTTGCAGTATTTTATTGTCGAAATTGAGTAACGACAAGGGGCGGTATGAAATGCAACACAGCTGGTCCTTACTAGGTTTTAATAACGTGATCACTGCTTCACGCAGCATCGGAGGGAGAAGACCCCCGTGAGACCGTCCAGGCCTAGGGCCTTGGATCCACCAAGGGAGTCAATCGCCTTAATGTCCTCCTAGCTGGAATTCGGTTTGGTAAGTAATTGCCTCTGGGCATCCGTGATCCAGACCATGGCAATTTCTGATAGGTAGTCCACCCTGGCTGCATCATCGCTAGCTGTGCGGGAAGTATACAGGCTTGTAAAATATCTAAGGAGCTCAGCCAGGATGCTAGCAGTATCAGTCACTCGAGTCCCGTCAGCCAGTTGCAGCTCATGTATGTAACCACTGCCTCTGGGCGGGCAGAGTAATCTCGCCAGAGTGCGACCCTGACGCTCGCCCTCCCCATACCGTTGGGCCCAAGCTTATTTCCCCAGTTAGGCCACCTCACGCTCAGCCAACTCCAGATATTCGTACAGTAAGGACACACGGAGCAATAGTTGGGGACCGTGACGTTGTTGGGTGCCCACTCTATTGATGTTTCGCAGTTCAGTTTCAATGCGAGCCAAATCATTGCGTATATCACGCGATACCCCCACATGTTTGGAGATGCATATTCCCCGAATGTATGCCTTGAAGGCTTCCCAGAAGGTAGCCTGTGAGGCGACAGAGCCCTCTTTTTGTTCAAAGTAAATTATTCCACAATAGACTTACTGAGCGATGACTGGAACACCTAGTCATGCAGGGCAGTACACGAAAAGTGACATTGGTGCTCCAGGCTCCCCAAACAGTATCTGTAGCACTATCTGGACTGGGGAGAGGTCAGAGAGTGCGCGGGAAGTGGTTTACACTATCCAACCATGGCGTGGCAGTGACTGAAATGAACCAGTGGTCTATGCGGGTCCGTGTGTTATGGGGTGTGGAATAGAATGTGTAACCTGGGTTAAGCGACAGGTGTCTTTAAGAATATAAACATCACAGAGGTCGTGGAAGACTCTTAGCAACCGCTGTTTCCCACTCGGTGCTGCAGCAGTGGTGTCAAGGAGTTGGTTGAGGGTCATGTTGAGGGCGCCTACCCAGTATAATATGATCAGTATCTTCACGCCCCAACAGGGACAAGAGGTATTGGAAAAAGTTAGGGGGGGTCTATATTCGTTGCATATACTTTAACAACCAGTAGGTCCCTGACCTGCTAAGGCTCCCGCGACCATGACGTCCCTGCCATTGTCATCGGAAAAACTAGCAGTAGGGTGAAAAGGAATAGTTTTGTGTATTAATATGCATGTTGCACTGCAATATGTACTATAACTCGAGAAATATCTGAGAGGACCCCAGGAGGATGCAAAAGTGTGGGAGTTCCCGGAGGGGTGGTGGGTCTCCTGTAAGAATGCATTTTTTGTGCCATGCCGGGCAAGGTAGTGAAGTACGTGCTTTCCCTTATAAGGGTTATTAATGCGTCTGATGTTCCATGATAGGAACGGGAGCTCAGCCACAGGGCATCGACCATTAAGTGTTGCTGTCATCTAGTACTGTGCAGATACATAAATTGACATATAACCAGTGGAATGGGACATTCCTGTAAAGCAGATAAACAAGCATATTTCCTAAAACAGCAACCACCTGACTGCCCAGTGAATCCCTGAACATGCAACCAACACCTGAAAAACGGAGACCCAAACAATCTCCAGGGCGGGATAGACCTCATAGGGTGAACAACACTGTGGCGGATGAGCCCCAATTGTAAAGCAAAGATAAAACAGTAGGGCATAGAAATGGGCCGCCAGTTATTTGAGGAGCGTGGGCCAAGTCAGGAGGCTAAAACAAAGAAAACAATGAAGTTCCACAGGAGGAGCAGCCAGGAGGGAGAACGAAGAGAGCAGTTTCAGGAAAGGCGATCAATAGCATTAATCAGTCCGGTGGGAAGAGGTCGGTACTCGCCGAGGCATGCAGGTCCGGGGAAGGGAGCATTCAGGTGTGTCACGGCGAGGGGGCGATTTCTCCTTACCATGTTGGCTGCAAAAGGCCAACACAACAGGTGAGTTGATAAAGTGGGTATTGCCATTGAGTTCAGCCCGCAGTTGGGCCGGGTAGAGCATGCCATATTTCAGTCCCATTTTTCTCAGCATGTTTTTGGCTTCCGTGTATTTGCATTGTGCTTCCTGCACTGCCAGCGTATTGTACCTGCCCCATTTCACATGCCAATCGAAGTGCTGTGTCCCGGTCCTGAAAATGTTGAAAGTGGGCAATAACAGGATGCGACGGGGCCCCAGGAGGCGGCCACGGTTCAAGGGATCGTTGGGCGCTCTCCACCACAAAGTTGGACATAAAGTTGTGGCAGCCGCAGAGTTCAGAAAGGAGGCATTCAACAAACGGGTCTACCTGAACTGTGTCCGTGGACTCTGCGATGCTCAGTATGTGCAGGTTGTTGCGGCAGGATCTGGCTTCGAAATCCTCATTCCAGATGGCTACCTTTTTGAGGAGCCATTCCAGTTTCTCCAGCTGTTTCGTTATTGTCACAGCACCATCCTCTAGAGTTGAAATACGCTCCTCTGCACCGTCTAGTCTGACATTACGGCGGTCCAAGTGGTCTCCCAAGCGGTCCAGCCTACTCATGAAGGTATCGAACCGGTCATCCATGGAACAAAAGCCTGCACAAAGTTCTGCCATAATGGCTGCTGTGTCAGTCAACTGCTCGGGGTCTGCGGGTCCAGATGCTCCCCTTTCCATTTCAGACAGGGTGTCCGATCTTTCAGTCTCCTTAGACCGCTCATATGGGAGTTTCTGTTCTTTGGGGTCTCCACACACCGTGTTCAGCAAGACCCCGGGAAAGGGTTTGTTGTCTGTACAAATAATGCAGACTGTAATGGTGTGGTCGTGATAGCAAGCTGGGTGTCGCCTCCAGGTGTTCCTCATAATCTGTGTACCAGCCAGATCCGTGCCCATCTGTCACAACCGGGTGTAGGGGCCAGAAGGCGGCTGGGGAGGGCAGTGGGCGGCCAGGCGCGCGGTAGGGAGAAGGGCAAGCAATGGCACTATTGTGCCATGCCTCTGCCCACTCTGCAATAGTCAACAACAAGTAGCAACAGGCAAGTGCCCTCAGCAGCCCCAAACAGCAGGAGCAAGCACATTGCGGCCATGAGGCCCACAGGTCACCCTTTAGCTGGGTAAAACAGTCTGCCTCCCTGGAAGAGGTGAAGGCAGCAGAATCGCGGGACTCGTGCTAGGAGCAGTGGGATCTGAGAGGGCGACAAGTTGAGGTCATCCCTTCATAGTCTGGGGATGCATTCCGCTCTCCCGGTCAGTCCCTGCTGAAGTAGGCCCCAGCAGTTACTTCGGAACCTTGAGGCTCAGGCAGCAGTCCCATGCAGTCGCCATTGCCACGTCCGATGGTCGTCCCCCTGTCAGATCCTCAAGCGCCGGGGAAATTTCTCAGTACAGAGTGGTGTAGGTGGCCTAGTGAGGCTCAGCAGCCTCAAGCCTTCCAAGGTATGGGCCAGGCCACCAGTCATCCACATCAGATCTCTGCCTCGCCAGCAGCCAACTCACTAGACTGCAACACTCCAGATCACCCCTAAAGGGGCATGTGATTTAGGGCCCCAATGGCCATAGATGTGGGATATGACCCAAATTCAAAAGAATGGGGACCGCATTCAACGAAGCTTCACAGCCAAGCGGCCATCTTGGTCGCCTGCGTGGCCACACCAACGCTCTGAGCATTGTTCAGTAAAGCACCTAGTTTCCCTGGAAATGCCTCTGTGCCGTATGTCAATGTCAGGATAAGTTTGACATTAATTATCTTCAGCAATGGTTTCAGAGTGGACTGTTTTGTGGTCTTAAATATAGTTTGAAAAACAAATTGTAACGAGGCAGATTTTGTCTTCAATGAGTCAAGATGTGAGGTGGCCTCCTTAATCATCCAACCAGCATCTGAGATATTTATATTTGTTTGATTTAATCAAACAACGGTTAGTCAGAAACCAGGCACCAGGTTTTTTCCTTTTTCTGCCAAATATTACGATGTTTTTTTTTTTTTTAAGTTTGTCATTCCGTTTGAACTGCTGTGATTATGTAGAGTAGTAATCAATCTTCGTAGCCCCGTCGCCATTTGGCCTAAAAGGACTACATCACCTGCATAAAGTAGTGTGGTTCTAGATTGAGTCGCCTGTTTTGGCACATGGCTGACAACAGAGTCCAGTGCTGGTATCAGGTCACACATGAACAAATTGAAGAGAGGCAGGGCTAAAACACACCCTTGTTTGACGCCGTGTTTGGTTTTTATTTTGCTAGAAATTGCCGTTTTATTTCCCAGTTTTACTCTGGCCCACATATCAGAGTAAAGTAATTGAATGCCATGAAGCAGTGAAACTGGAATTTTCCAGGTTTTTAGTTTGGATCAGAGCAACTGGCGGTTAACATGCTCACAGGCCTTGCTATAATCTATGAAACAACATAGACAAGCTCACTTTTCCTTATTTGTTTGCAAAAAGCATGAAAATGGCCAATAGGTTAGCAGAAGTACCTGGAAAAAGGTCTAAAGCCAGTTTTGTTGAAGGATATCCAGTTCCTTGAATTTGCCCATGCTTCTAGTTCTTCCAAAAGGAATGATGCAAAATATTTGGCTTCAACATCCAAAAGGGCAATAAGATGGTAGATGTTGGGGCCACCACTGGGCCCTTTCTTATAAATGGGGTGCAGAACTGAACCTTACCAGGATGATGAAATGGATTCAATAGTCATAAATGTTTTAAAGAGCTTTTCCAAAGACAAGGACCAAAACTCTGCATCCTATTTGTAAACTGATGCAGGAATGCTATTGGGCCCGGGAGCTGAGTTGGATCTGCTTTTGTGAATCAATTTTGCAATTCTTGTAGCCGTGAAGGTTAATGCATATTGAAGAATGTGCACTTTTACATACTTAGATGTTCTATGCACAGAGTTTTGCTTGCTACGGTCTAAGTTGTGGATTAAGACATTTTGTTGAGGCACTGTACAATTAACTGATATGTGTGATCCAGTCTTAAGAGGTAGCGCTGTTCCCATTTATGTTGGCTGCTTCCGACCTCCTACGTAGGCAGTTAATGATCCAAAACTCCTTTGGGGTTTTTATTACGACAGGCCATAAAGGGTTCAATATGGAATGTTTCCTCATATTTTTGTTTTGCTTCCCAGATTTGTTTTTTATACAAGTAGAGTGTTTGTCTGCAAGTAAGGATGGATTTGACCCTGATTTAAGTGATCTTATCTTCTTGTTAAGAGTTCTTTTCTGAGTCCTGAGGTCTTTTGAAAACCAAGGGTGTGTAGGAGTAAACCAGGGAGATCTTATTGATGAGGTTGGGTGTGAGCTACTGGCCAAATGGAAAATTAGCCTTTCCACAAAAAGCTCCCAGTTGTTAATTGTGTGAAACGAGGGGCTGCTCTGATTGAGTAGCATAGCTTTCCAGGTGGTATATTTTGTGGCAACTTCCAATCTCCATTTAACCCGTTTCCAGTTGGTATGAGCTTCCTTTAATCTAATGGATTTTAAATTGGTGTGAGCTTTGATGGAATTTTTCAACAGCAGTCTCTGGGTCATATAGTCACTTTCACAACTTGGAATGATGGAAAATTAGTAAATGGCATTAAACAGCAAGATTGAGCTGAATGTGTAGTCTAAAACAGCAAGTCTTTAAGCAGGAAATGTATAGGATGGGACAGTTGGTCTTCCAAAAAATGCCCGTTCAGAGCTTGCAAGGACATACTCTCTAAGGCAGCTAAGAGAGTGCAGCCTGTGTAGTCTGCTCTTTGTGGCATTATTGCCTACGATGGAATCGCCACTGAGAGTCTGCTGTTTTTTCTGCGATGCTCCGGAAGGGATTATGGAGTAGATTTAAACTAAATTCTCCGGTCAAGAGGAGATGACCACTAGGGGGGTTGCGCTTGATGTCTGAAATTGGCTGTGCTAGCTCATTTCCCTATTGATTTTTGCCTGAAGATGCTGGGTGAATATACACGTTTAGCAAAAATTATTTACCCTTCATCAAGTTTTTATTCCAGTTTTGGATCTCAACACAAGTCTTTATGACCAGTTGAGTACTCTGAGACTGCAAAATCCCAACGGGTTGTTAAGTAGATGGAAAGACCACCCATTGCTTGGCCTTTTATGTGTGAGCTAGTTGCAGGAAGGAAGAACTCATAATAGCCTTCAAGTGGAGTTTCCGTGTCTATCCAGGATTCTTCGATACATATATCGTATGATGTTAAAAAAGCCTTAACATCTGTATCAGTTTGAAGATTTTCTAATACTGACATGTTCCAGGAAACGAGAGGTAGTTGCATCCTTGTTCTCAGAGCTTGACTTAAGGTTAGAGTGATCTTTGGATGCATGTCAATTTGATAGGGACCTAGCTAACGTGGTGGCGAGCCATCCCCAGTCCTCCTGGCACTTTATTGTGGTGGGGGTGGTGAGCTTGCAGCATCAGATTGCGGGTGGAAATAGTTAATGATCGAACTTTGGTAGGACCTATTGATCGATGAGGCCCAATTGGATTTTTTAAAAGAGACAAATGTCTGAGCTTTGTCAATGCCTGTAGGTTGTATCCAGGTTATGTGACGCCTGGTTGAAAGCTGGATCATGTTCTTTCTTTAGAAATACTGTTGGATACCGGGATTTTGTTGGAAGAGTTAACAGTATTCCCCAATCTCCTAAGATTTTCTCAGATTGACCATGTCATTACAGTTTCTTCCTTGTGAGCGAATATGTTTGAGGGAGTAAATAATGTTATTGACGTTTAGATGGAAAAGTTTGGATGTGAGGCCAGCAGTTTAACTATTTTGCCGAGATTCAGTATATCTCTATTGCCTTGTGATGTGTACTCAGGGTGCCAGATTGTCGTTAGAGCGGAGACATCTTGGGTTATGGCATTGTCTATCGTACCCATCACAGGCATAAGTGTGTGGCCAGGTGATCTATGGGTCAAATGTTGACCTGAGGGAGCTTCATCATTTGAGTGTTGCCTTGATGGTAATGGGAAACTTGAAGAATGAGGATTTACTACTGGCGCATCACATGGTATGGAGTGCTTATTGCTGTTATGGGTTGCGCACCCAGGATGGCTTTCGAGGTAATTTCATGTTCTGTTGGTTTTTCGCAGCTTGATCTTGTATCGTTAGTGTTGCCCTGGCGAGGGAGAGAGGCCTGATGCGTAGTGATTTGCTATTGACGCTTTGTTTAATGAGGAACGTGTAAGCTCTAATTTAGGTTGGGCACCCGATATAGCTGAATAAATGTTTTTATTCTTTTCATTTTTCATGACTTGGGCTAATAACATTAGTGTCGACTTGCTAATAGCGAGGTACCTAATGCAAAATGGTTCACTATTGCCACATGGTTTGATGAGGGGGCGCATAAATTCTATTTTAGGTTGTGCATCTAATGTAGCTTAGAGTGTAAGTTTGGTTTTTCAATGCCTCAGTTTGTAGGGCCTTGTGCTCTAATGATGTTTTGTGGAAAGGAAAGCACACTTGGATCTTGCTTAGGTTCACTAAGATCCATTTCTGGATTATCCGAGTTGGGTACGGCATCCGGCACTGCTGGCATTTCTTTTTTGACAGCTTGGAAAAAAATTCCAATCGTGATGGCCTATCTTGCGGCTCTCAAGGTCTTATCCTGTTTTTTGTTCAGTTTTCTGAGCTGCGTCTCTTGTGTCTCAATGGTTGAGTAGACAAAGTGTTACATATGAGGATTATTGCATTGCCAGGTTGATTGCTGCGATGTTAGTTGGCTTGGGGTTGTCCGCCTTTATTGTTGTTGTTTCATTATTACCTCAGAGTTCAAGATTACAAGGAATGGGTTGTGTTTCCACACGAAGATCCATGACGTTGTTTGATGTTAGTACTTTTTTAAGAGACTTCACTTGATCTGTCAAGGATGGAACCTGTTCGATCGTACGTGGAGAAGCTGTCCAAAGCAAAGAAATGAGGATTGGGATCTGAGGATAGTGCTTTGCCAACCAGTTTTACTTCCTGAACTAAATCACCCACTATGGAGTGTAGGGCAAGCATCTTATCTATAAGGATGGTACAAACACAGTCTTGTGTGTTAAGAACAGATGAAGTAGATGGTTTATGAGCATTTAGAAGTAAACTGCCAATGATGGCGTTTAGGCGTTCAAGCGAGAATCAATGGTTGATGTATATCGGGCTAGTTAGACTGATATTCCAAGGCTTGGCTGTAATATCTAGTGTATTGATTAGTTGTTGCCAGGTCTTGATGTCAAATGGGGAGTTAGCAAAACAATAATAAACAGGCTAAACAGCTTAGAAATCGCTAGCAAACATCGATTCATGTAGATCTGTGCTGACGTTGCAGATGAAGTGTGCAGGTTGCCCTATCCCATTCCATTGTTCTCTGGTATGGTAGAGCAGGAGATTTTTTAATGAGGTTCCTTGCTCAGAAGGTGAAGCTTATTGCGAAAGAGCAATGTCATCAGATGTGTCATTTTTTATGTTTATTGTGGCATTCGATGATGCCAGATTTGACGCCAAACACAGTTGTGGCTGTGTAGGAGAGAGTTTGTGTTGACTATCCTTTTTGTGTTGGTAGAACAGATATGATTGAATCTGTTTGCAGCTCAGAGAAAGAATTTGAAATTGTATGGGTTAAATTAGGCATAGTATGCCTAACCTTCAAATTGCTTTGCTTTGCTTGCAGATTGACGGATAGGCCCTTGTCTTATGGTGCAGTTAAAGGACTTAGTGGAGGCTGTAGTGTTGGAAACACTCTTGTTGGATAGATATAAAGCTGCCCCATTGTCTTTCATGAAGGAGAATTTTGATGTCTTTGTTTTTTTGTAGACTGGGCCATAGGGCAAACATGTTAGGCGTGTGTGGAATGAGAGGTTAAACTCATATGCCAACCATGGTGGATGGAGAACTTTGCTTAGATTTTGCCGTTTGGGAATAGTGGACCGGAGGCCTTTTGGCCCTTTCTTTTGTGCTAGGCCGGTGGAAGATCGTCATTGGGTTTGCCAGACCTCATTGTGATCCGAAGAGACGTTGCATCGTCGACTCCTAGAATCTTCAGCGTTATTTTGATAGTGTTAGCTGAATCTACACAATTTGCGTTATGCAGTATCGATAGTGACTTGTGTGGCTATTGCGCTGTTAAGGCTGAGACTGTCAGTGTTGAGATGAACGCTGCAGGGGGAAGGGCACATGGGGGCGGGTGATTGTTACAAGCCTCACCGGGGCCTAGTCCGGCCACCTTCGCACAACTCTGGCTCAACCCTAGGGCAGCGGCTCTAACACTGTGCCCACGCTCACCCCTGGCGGACCCTTAATCTCGTGGCTGTGTCCCTTGCCTGAGGCTCTTCAAAATATTATAGCTCCGCTTGGTAGTCGCTATGTGGTGACAGTTCCTACTCCTTTGTGCGGGGAGCCTTCAGATCTTAGTCAGGGACAGTTCGGGGTCTTGGCCACTCCCAAAGGTATTGCTTGTCACTAAAAATGTGGGGCGTCCTTCTTTTACTTTTACATTTGCGGTTTCTTTTGTGTTTTTTGTTTAATAATAATAACAAACTTATAAAGCGCATGGTTACACTAACCAGTGTGTCCCTTGTTTGGTGCCTGCTCTTATTAACAGCAGTTGCCTGAGCACCTGATTTCTCCTATCTAACCAGCCAGTATAAGGCAGCCCGGTAATGCCCAATAGCTTAGCTCAGAGGCACTACTAGAGCCAAATTTTGGGGGGGCTACCAAAAATTTCGGGGGGGGGGGCCTGATTCTTCCAGCAATATGCAGAGTGGAGCTGAGGGGCTCTAAGAAGGGGTGAAAACACAACAAGGCCTCGTTAGCAAGTAAATGGTCTTTTAAAGACCTGTGAAGTACTCGGGTTCGGCTGTGTGTGCGCCCGGGAAGCTGTCTCAGCCGGGCTGACACATACGACGGGGGGGGGGGGGGCTGAAGCCCTTTGAGCCCAATGGGCGTTGCGTGCCTGGCTTAGCTGTGGCCGCGACATGGAGCCCGCGGGGTCAGCGCAGGGCCAGTAGGCGAGCTGGCAGGATTAGCAAGGGTGGTGGGGGTGACCGGTGCTGTGTGGCAATATGCAGCAGTGTGGTGAGCAGTTGGGCTACCGGCCTCACCTCCGGCAATATGATAAACAAGGTGGTATCTTTCTTCACCAGTGCCTCTGCCCAGTCCCTGGGCCCGTCCTCAGCGTGCTCTAAACTCCGTCCACACCCTGTTCTCTCCGCTCCTCTGCGACTGCTCGACGGAGTCTGACTATTGGATTCTTAAGATCATCATGTAGGTTTTACTACATGACAGATTGTTCATTGTGTTTCAGAGAAAGCAATATTTATAAAATCCTAGTCCTTAGAAGATCTGCAAACATATGCTTAGTACGTGCCCTGTTTTACCACCATTGCATAGCATTGTTTTCGTTAGCATAAAAGGGTAACCAAATCAGGCTTCATAGCTGATGGATTCATTTATGATTTTATCTTTACATGTGAATAAAAATAAAATGGGTGCTTGAATATTAGTCACAATTGTAATGTGCTGTGGAACTTAAGACTCTGGTAGCAACCGCTTATTACAAATAATTGTGCTAAATAATGTGAGAGTCACAAACCTGTGAATCCAATTTTCATTTTTTTTAATTTTCCTAATGAAATGTACATTTGCATATAGATATATTAGATTCCTTAATCAGTTTAATGTAATTCATATTATTGTATTCTTTTAATAGGTGTGCAGGTTAGGTGGAATTAAGCACCTGGTTGACCTATTGGATAATAAAGTCCTGGAAGTTCAGAAGAACGCTTGCGGAGCACTAAGAAACCTTGTGTTTGGGAAGTCTACCGATGAAAATAAAATTGCAGTGAAGAATGTTGGTGGGATTCCTGCTCTTATACGACTGTTAAGAAAAACTATTGATCCTGAAATAAGGGAACTTGTAACAGGTACGTGTTCAGTTCTTGTTTCAGAACTCTACGTTTTCTTATAATTTCAGCTGTATGTTAACCCCTTCGCCGCGGCGCGGGGGGGCTAGGGGGTGAGCGCAGCGCTTTGGTGCTCATGACGGCTCCACGCCGTCATGAGTCACGGGTGGCGTGTGCTCATGACGGCGTGGTTCCGTCATGACCACGCCCGCTCATTAATTCGCCCGCACAGGCAGGGAATTAGTCCCGCGTGGGCGGAGCGGCAGCGGCATGACGGAACCACGCCGTCGTGAGCACACGCCGCCCGCGACTCATGACGGCGTGGTTCCGTCATAAGCACTCAAGGGGGTCAAGGATTGCTTTGTTTGAAGGATTTATTTTATCCTTTCAGTTCTCTGACTTCAAACTAGCCTTTTTTTCTTCATGGGGCACTCCTACTACAAAATAGGTTCCTTTCCATCATTTGTGTTCTCTGGACACACACACACACACACACACACACCCACACACACACCCACACACTCACTCACTCACTCACACACACTCACACACACTCACACACACTCACACACACTCACACACTCTCACACACTCTCACACACTCTCACACTCACACACTCACACTCACACACTCTCTCACACACTCACTCTCTCACACTCACTCTCTCACACACTCTCTCACACACTCACTCTCTCACACACTCTCTCACACACTCACTCTCTCACACACTCTCTCACACACTCTCTCACACACTCTCTCACACACTCACACACTCACTCTCTCACACACACACACACACTCACTCTCTCACACACACACACACACACACTCACTCACTCACTCACACTCACTCACACTCACTCACACTCACTCACACTCCTCCTCCCATGAACCTTTCTACTGCTGATACTGATCTCAGTCGGTGTTTGAGATGACAACATGGCATGTAACTTCAGATGTTGGCCTGAAACTATGAGTGTGGGCATGTCCTTTAAGGACATCCGGCAACTGATTTAAAACATCCTGGACAGCGTACACTGTAATGAAATTAGCATTCTGACTTTTTGGATTCAAACGGGTGTAAACCTTTAGGATGTTATTTAAGGTGACCGCAATTTAGTACTAGGAACGCTACCACTAAATCTTATTTTACAAAGATGTTAATCTCTATTCGTGTCCAGTAGTCAGTGGACACAACCAAAGAAAGAAAAATGTGTCCCAACTAGGTCCACGTTGTGTTTAATCTCCTTTCAGACGGTTGATGTATTATAGAGCACGACAGAAGATAAAATGAATGATAGTAATTATGGACTGCGGTGTTAAGATGGATTAGAGTGAATATCACCATCAAGTAATTAGGGTATTAGCTTCACAAGTTATTCATCATGTCATTCTTCCATGAGCAGGTTAAGGCTTGAGTTTCATTTTTTTAGAGAACGTTGAGGGGGACTAAAAGTGGAATTCTTAAATGTACTTGAGAACTCAGTGAGCTCATTATAATTGCTTATGGCATAACGTAGGCTCCTGTGGTCAAAGTCTTGGAAAGCAGTCGCCTCTCGAGGGCTTACACCAAAGTCTCTATATGTAATGCAGTTATCCTATGTGAAACTATTACCTCTCCTGGCTTGCGAGGATTGCTGCTCTAAAAATGGCCATGCTCCCTCTAGCCCTCTTCTTGTTAAAGGCCTTGCCCCTGTCATCCCTCCCCCGCTCCCCCATTTCCGCCCACCTCGCTGTGGGAAGTGCTTAAGACGCTACAGGTGGAACTTAACTGTTTCATATTTGGAGGGAAATGCTCACGTATGCATCGCAATCTGACGTACCAATCTATAGCTAAAGGGGGTTTGGGAGTTCCTAATGTCCCTCAGTATTACCAAGAAGCTGCACAGCTCTGCTTCCTTCTTGAATGGAATCGGCCCAAAATTGAAAAACATTGGTGCTGTATGGATCGGGTGATAGCCAGAGATCACCTGTGGAAGGTTCCCTGGCTTCACCCGAAACACCGGGTGTGGGGGCTATACTCCTCACCGGTCACCAAAGGACTGACCCCCTGCCCTTCATCATTGATACCCATTCTGGGTAACCCAGAGTTTTATCCAGGCCTTCAGGTTAGGGACTTTTCCGCTTGGCAGCGTGTGGGCTGCAGATCTATAGATCACCTTGTTGATACCTCAGGGCCTGTACCATTTGAGCAACTGAAAGCCGACTTTGTAAATGTAAAATGTAAATCCGTATTTGTAAAGCGCGAACTACTCACCCTTACGGGTCTCAAGGCGCTGGGGGCCGTCGTGGAAATTAAGTGAGCTATTGCCCAGAGTCACATGGTGCTGAGCTGAGCTGCCGCTGGAGCCAGGGATCGAACCGTGAGCCCTGTGCTCCGAAGTCAGCTGCCCTGACCGCTGCACCACACCTCTCCACTTTGGGCTTCCTGAGATGGACTGCCTTCTCTGCTTTCAGATTCAGCATTGGGTGATGCACCATGTAGTGCGGAGTGGTGCTCAGAGGCCACTTACGCCCTATGAAAAATGGCTTCTCACTAAAAACAGTGATAAGAGTATTATCTCCAAGCTGTACGCCCTCCTGGCGCACTCTGATACCAGAGAGGAAACACCAGGCTGGAGACGATGGGAACAAAAACTTGGTTGCACACTTGCGCATAAGGACTGGGAAGATATCTATTATAGAGCCCGTCACACAGCACGTAACATGGCCAGTGTACAAATAGCTACTAAGATTGTGACATATTGGTATCTTATCCCTGCCAGATTGCACAGGGGCAACCCTTCCCTCACAGAACACTGCTGGCGGGGGTGCACAGCAACAGGCACACTCTTACACTTATTGTGGGCTTGTCCAAAACTGGCTAGATAACTGGAATGCAGTATTGAAGGACATTGACCATCTAGACACACATCTCCCACGCTTCCCAGCTTATGTTTTACTTGAACTTCCCAACCCATTGACCTTTCCCCCTGAAATCTAGACCAGGGCACCATATCAGATTAGCGCTAGGGGCAGCATTTCAGGTGATACTCTCTCTCTGGGGATCAGATGCAGTACCTACACATACGATGTGGCTACACTGAATTTGGCATATCTTGGGTATGGAGAAACTAACCCGAGCAGCTCATAATAATCTAGAAGCGTACCACGACCTGTGGACCCTATATACCGCATTACTCTTCACAGTTTTTAACGACTTGATGTGTCCCAAATATTTACGAGTGTTGCGTCTGATAGCCCTGGGGGACAACACGTGCAAGGCGGGAGGGGCTGCCTAGACCGCAGACAGAGGTGTATTGGGAGAGGTCTGACCCAGATAATGTTAACTCATATTGAGCACTATGGGGGAGGGAAGTGTAGGGGAAAGAGATGGCTTGGGTTTTAACCTATAATCATGTTTTTGACATATATATTGGCATGGCCGCTTCTCTGGGAGGGAGGCTGTATCGTCACGGATTGGTTTGTTCAGTCTGATATTTGATAAATTAATAAACTGTTTTAAACCATAAAATTAAACAAAACATTTCAATGCTTTAACCCCTTGACCGCGATCGGAATTCCGCTCCTGTGCTGGACATTCCGATCGCGGGTGTGGTCATGACGAGCTCAGCTCGTCATGCACACAGCGCGACCGCGCAGCATGACGAGCTGAGCTCGTCACGAGCATCGAAGTGGTTAAGACTTACTTCAGTGTTAGTTGTTTCTGTCATAAACACTTTACCCAACATACTTCAGGTATTACTTTTCTTTATGTTAATTTCTTTGAGGCTAAATTAAAACAAATTGCTATGGATCTTTGGCTTACAGCTATTAAAACAGTGGTCAACGGTGTAACTGCATGGCCTTACATCATTTTGTATAAATAGTCGTCATAATAACATTATTCGTTTGCCTTAATGATCCCTTACAAACCATAAGCTATATTTTAGTGACTCGTGTTTATAGTGTCACAGTCTTCATTTTCCAACATGATTCTGTAAAGGTTTCCAACAACTCCTGAATTCAAAAGTAGCGAAGGAAGAAACAGATTTAAAAAACAAGTATTTAGTCTGTTCATTGCCACAGATTATTATTTTTGATTACATGTTATCATAGAAGATTGGAGGACCAGGTTGCCTTATTTTTGTTACAATGAACGTAATAACACCCGTGCTTTTATCCTTATTTGAGTTTTTAGAGATTATATAAGAGACATTCTGCCAGACCACATTGACTTCCAAATTGTCATACAGTATTCCAGTCTTTGAGCCCATATATTGGTCCAGGTACCTTCCCCTCCATGCTGTAACAGTGATTTCAGTGAGCCTCAATCTGTGTTCCTAATTTAGAGACAAATCTTCACAACAGCTGCTTTGCATGGCTTAGTTCTTCACAGCACTCCTGTCCTGTGTCCACATTCCGCACATCTGCGCCGCCTGTAACTAAGGAACGCAGCTTTAACTTGCTGCTCGGTTTTATTTATTTTGTTTTTTCAGTGTTTAGTCTTCTTAGCTTGCTCCCCTCCAATACAACTTCTACCTTTAATCCAGTAGTATTCACCTAAGGGATAATGTAAAATTATGGGCAGGGGAGAGTTGCATAAAATTACACCACTTAATTTTAACTATTTTTACTGTCGGCCTAACTTTCCTTAAAGTGGTCCTGCCTTACTTTCTGGTCCAATACAATGAAAGTCATTGTGTTTTAACATTTGTTTTATGACTGTGCATCCTGTCTACCTTTGTGAGACAATAAAAGTCTAAGCACAGTACCGTGCCTCATCCTTGTCTTAACAAGCATCCGTGTTATGCCACAGGTATTAATCAAGCGCCATTACTGATACCGCAGTCCAGATCAATCCTCAATTTTGTTCGTTTTTCCAGATCCCTCATTTGTTGGTTTTGATCTGCATTTCCTGATGTTTACTTATTGTTTTATTTCCCGGCCACTATTTGGTTTGCAAAGACTTCTTTAACATTTTGCTTAAGTTTCTGGAGCCTTTAGAAACTGCTTCTGCAGCATGCAAAATTCAACTGTTCCATGTTCTTCTTGGGGATTTCTTGCACTAGGGTGTTAAACGTTTTTAGTGCTGATAATACAGGAAAACTAGGGACCTCCAGTAGACAATGAGGGTCTGCGTCCCCAGGCTTGTTTTCCATGAGTTGATATGAATTACTTCTAGAAATGTATAAGTGACACCTTGTCATTGAAACGTTTTTGGGAAGCTGGCCTTTAGTTCATATTTAGAAGGGAACTTCAGCTTATGAACGACATGCTACTGAAGAAGTAGATGTGCAAACCGAACAGTGGATCACACTTTCATAGACGCTTTATTATTTTTCAAATAAACTGCAAAAGGCCTTTACGTGATGTTCGGTTACAATGAATTACTTTGAAGTGTGCCTGTTAAATTTGGGGGTCTCTAGTTGGCATAGGTAGGTACCTGTGACAAATAGGGACCCTTGCGTCTAGTCAGGGTACAGGGCTACACTCCTAAAATATCCCCTGCTCACCCCCTTGGTAGCTTGGCACGAGCAGGCAGGCTTATCTCAGAGGCAGTGTGTAAAGCATTTGTGAACACATACAGGAATACAGTGACAACACTACAGATGGACACCACACAGGTTGTATTATAAAAATAGTATTTTTATATAGACTTAACACAAGACCAAACGACAAAAATCCACAATACTGTACTCAAAAATAGACTTTAAAATGTTATAAAAATAGCTCAGTTCTCTCAAGTTGTAGATGCAACACTTTACTCTCAATGTACCTTGAATGCGTAACGCAAAGAAAACAAAAGGGTCGCAGGGAAGGTGATGCGTCGGTTCCTTACACTCAGGGGAGTGGATGCGTCGGTTCCTTACTGCTGCGCAGGGGAGTTGATGCTCGCTTCCTTACTGTGTGGGGAGGTGATGCATTGTTTCTTACTGCTCTCCGGTGCAATGCGACAAGATGGCACCTCAATGCGATACTCTTCTCCGGTGCGATGCGACAAAATGGCGTCTTGGCTGCGATGCGACAACGTTGGTGTGATGCGTGCACGCCCGACGGCCGTGCGGCAACTCGATGATCTTTGGAGCCGCGACAGGCCCTGCGACGCGCTTCTCCGGTGATGCGACGATGACCTCTGTGGCAGCGTCCCGCTTCTCCGGCGATGCGCCGCGCTTCGGCGATGCGATGATGACAGCGGCATCTCGCTTCCTCGGCAATGCGATGGCTGCGGCGGCGACACGCTTCTCGTCGTTGCGTCGCGCTTCCAGTTCCCAGCGACACGCAGTCTCTCAGAAGGCACAGCACAACAGCAGGCACTTCAATTCCCAGCAAGGGAATTCAGGGGGGAGCTGGTTGGTGAAGTCTTGTATCCCTGAGACTTCAGGCAGGAGGCAAGCTCTAGTTCAAGCCCTTGGAGATTCTTCTTCAAGTTGATAGAAAGCACACTCAGTCCTTTTCTCCTTTCTTTGGCAATGAAGCAACCACTGCAGGCCAAACACACAGCACAGGGGTAGTCTCCTCCTTCAGCTTCCTGGTTCTTCTCCTCAGCAAAGGTTCGTCTTGATTCCCAGAAGTGATCTAAAGTTCTTGGGTCTGGGTCCCAATATTTATACTACTTTTCTCTTTGTTCTCTGAAGGCAGAGAGGCCTTTGCCTAGTCCAAACCAGTTCTGGTCAGTCCTGGAGCACTTTGTTGACAAGACGACTCCTTTCCTTTCACAGTGTAGGCCAGGGACATCAGACACACCACAGGAGGTGGAGCCAGCATTGTGGAGGGAAGGCACAGCCCTATTCAGGTCCCAGGTGCAACTCCTCCCTCCTATCTGCATGCAGATCTCTCTATTCAGCCCTGTGCTGACTCACCCTGTCTCCTGGAAGCCCCCAGCCCCTGTCACTCAAACTCCAGACAAGGAATACACAACCTAGCAGAGGCAGGCTTGGATAGTTAGGCAAGAAAATACCCACTTTCTAAAAGTGGTATTTTCAAACACAGAATGTTAAAACCAACTTCACTAAAAGATGTATTTTATCATTCTGAGTTCAGGCATACTAAACTCGAATTTCTACCTGGTTCCCCGAGTCAGTTAGGATTATAAGATGTAATAATCTAACTGCCCATTCTGGCCTATGGGGAACAGGTAGCCTTGCAATAGTGAAAAACGAAAATGGCTGTAATTCACTATTAGGACATGCCACACACATCAGGGCATGTCCTACCTTTTACCTACAATGCACCCTGCCCATGGGCCTACCTTAGGGGTGACTAATATGTATAAAAGGGAAGGTTTAGGGACTGGCAAGTGGGTGCACTTGCCCAGTCAACATGGCAGTACCAGACTGCACACAGGCTCTGCAATGGCAGGCCTGAGACACACTTTACAAGCTGCTCCGGTGGGTGGCACAGCCAGTGCTGCAAGCCCACCAGCAGCATTTGATTTACAAGCCCTGGGCACACGCAGTGCACTGTACTAGGGTCTGACAGTGAATCAAATAGGCCAAACATGGAGTCACTAATCCATACATCAATTTACCATAGAGAGCATATGCACTTTAGCACTGATCAGCAGTGGAAAAAAAAGTGCCCAGAGTCATAAATCCACCAACACCATGTCAGAAAAATGGCTAGGAGGAAGGCAAAAAGTTCAGGGATGACCCTGCAAAAAGGGCCAAGTCCAACAGTGCCGAAGCCATGCTGCAAGGGACCATTTGTATTTCAGTTGATTAGTGTGGCCAATAATGTTGTTCTTTATTCTAATCCTGAACTTAAATTTTCAATTGTTCCAATTGAAAATCTGTGCAAGCTACTTGCCAATCTCGACCATCATACTGACTCAATAAGGCTGTGACCAATGTTTGCTCATTTTGTTTTCTGCATCCAATGCACCCTATTTTGTTGATGGGAGCAAATAACCATCTCACTGCGGTGCTTTCAAATGGTATAGCGACTAATCAAATCCTATTACCATGGAATGCCTTTTCTACAACCGAATATCAGCCAACTTACCTACCACTGTATTGTGTTATCAGGAGGACAAATGAAGGTTGAAGCAATGCAACCATAATGGAAATATCTCCCGCTAATGTGACAGACGGTTCAGATTCTGTTAAAGACACAGAGGCAGAGATTATGACTAAAGTCAATGTTGCTGAAACTCTAGAAGCAGAGCAGTATAAAATGGATCACCCATCATGGATATATGTATAAATGGGTCTTTGTTGTAGTCTTGTTCTCACCTCGTAGTACAGTAGCCAGTCACAACACAATGTCAAGTATAACTGCCTGTGCTGGGCAGCAAACATCTTCTTCTTTGCAGTCAGAAGAACATGCCAGTGAACCAGTGTAGAGAAAACAAAATGCTTGAAGATCAAATTGCTTCCTTCCATTTAATGATCTTAAAACAGTGGAAGTAAAGGTTAGGATTCATTAGCTCCATCTAAGTGAAAAATGTCTTAAGATAATATCCCCTTCATCCAAGGGAACCAATTTCCAGTCAAACTACAGGAGTGAAATAATAGAATTATCTTTCAGGAGAGGAAGGGGGATTAATCTTAGCCTCTGTCTTTTTTTTTCCCAACAAACTTTTAATTGTTTTCAAGTACAACCAGGTGACTGGCACCGAATATGACATATAAGCAATAAATGTCGACAAATCATATCTCGCTGACAATGTATTCAACCTTCTGCGCGTCAAGATTCAGGAGTCTGGACCCTCCCAATAACTAAATAGTAAGGCTACCAGATTGAAAATTAGCCTCGGTATCTTTAATATAATCCAAACCTCCTGTCACATTAGTGGGGGAGATTTCCATTGTATTATAAGACTGAAGGCTCAATTATGACAATTTCGAAGCTTTGCTAAATTATCACAAGAAACATGTTGAATTGGTGTGTAATAGAAGGTCTTAGACAGATTTGTTTGATCAATCTGCTGCCTTTAAGATGTCCTCCAGATGTTGAGGGTTAAGATAAGATTTGGACGCCATAGTTCTTATTGTTTGGTTAATCAAGCTTACACCTCCCTGGGGCCACGCTCTTATTACCCCCACACCATGCATCGCCAGCACCCTGTGCACTGCACCGCCTAGAACCAGGGATTTGACCAGCGTCTACCCATTGTCCAAAGTCTCTCACACAATGCTCTGCCCTGGGCTGTGCATGGTCACCCTTACCGATCCCCTCTTGGGTCGCCCGCTAACGATAGAGCAACATTTATTGGCAAGTTCTGCGATAAGCAGTGTCTCCCTGCAGTACCCACAGCTTACTATGGGCAGACGGAAGCAGACCAAGCCAGTCCAGGACCTCCCTGCTGACGTCTCGTTCCCCGAATCGCCAGGCACCAAACATCCTTCCACCCCCGGGACTCCACAGCCAAATTGGACGCCATACTAACTTCACTAGAAACATTGCGTACCTCTGTGGAATCCAGAATCTGGGAGATTTGAGTGGAATTCGGACTATTCTGTGACAACCAGAGGAACTGGCCTCTAGTGTTACAGACAAGGAACGCAGCATCGATGACATAGAGCAAGCAGGACCTCCTCGAAAGAGTGCAGTGCCTGGAAGATAGAACGGAGGACGCTGAGGACAGGGCCTCGAGAAATAATGTTCGTCTGGTGGGCCTCACAGAGTGTACTCGGTCGATGATGGAGTTAATGGAGGAGTGGATGAAGCCCTTCACACCGGCTCCCTCACTTTCCCCGCACTTCTACATGGAAAGAGTGCATCGCGTGCCGGCTCGTCATCCGCAACTGGGCGCGCCTCCCAGCCCTGTAATTGCTAAACTGCTTCTTTACAAAGATAGAGATGCTGTCCTGCAAGTAGCATGACAGGCAGTCCCACTTGAATTAAAAAAACTGCTGCATCTTGATCTTTCCCGACTACACCATGCAGACCTAACGTCGATGCTCCTCCTTACTCGCAGGCAGACGCCGCCTTCGAGACCTCCACATCCAGTACTCCCTGCTATATTCAGCGAGGCTCAGTCATTCACGACCCACTTTTTTCATGGAGCCCGAGGCAGCCTGGGACTGGGTGGAAACCACTTTGCGGTAAATCATCACCCCCCAGCAGACAGGAATAGGAGGTCCCGCCAGTGGCGTAGCTAGGCACTCTGCCGCCCGTGGCGGTCCCTGCCTTTTGCCGCCGCCGCCGAGCGCCTAAGAGCGGGGGGGGGGGGTGCTGGCGATAAATTTACCTGCCGCCCCGAAATCTCGTGCCGCCCGGGGCGTACCGCCCCCTCCGCCCCCCCCTTGCTACGCCAGTGGGTCCCGCCCTGGCATACGACAGTCGCCGGGGTCGACCCCATGGAAAATCCGAAGGACCTCCCACTGCGCCTTCTCCACAAGAACTGAGACAGTCCGCAATCAACCATTGCAGCAGCGTTTGCCCTTCGGAAATCTCCGCCCCCTAAGAACACTGACTCCAGTTCGGCCATGAGTGATGATGACGTCAGGTCGGGCACCACAAACCGTAGACAATCTACAATAATGCTCCAACGCCTCAATTGGGCTGCACACAGCAAGGGCAGTGACCACTGAAGACAGACCATTAGACTATATCTGGTCCTTGAACAGAGCTCTCTCACTCCCTTCCCCCCATCCCGCCCCACCCCTCCATACGCTGTCTCTTTCATCGAATGTTACATCACCGATGCCAGACTCTGCAGCAGGCTGTGGATGGATGGATGGTTTGCCACATTGAATAATAGCCTGGTTTGTCTGCCTGCCGCCTGGCACCCCTTCCCATTGGCACAGGTTACTGATTGTCAGCTCGCCCCTACACACTTATTTCACTGGTTTTTGAGATACTGTTCGGGCATGCAGCTCCCTGCTGCAGGCTCTTGGCGTTGAGTTCTATTGTTTGTTACCCATGGTTCTTTTTCCTACCACACAAGCGCTGGTCTACTTTCCCATCTGTGGGCTGGTATGGGCACTGGGACTAGGCTGTTCCTTTACGCCTCTCCCCTTCCCGACACGCACACTTTCTCGCTAGCTCCTTTAAACAGCCAACAAAACCTCTCAATATAATAAGAGGGCTTTCACTCGGGAGTAGAGGAATCCGTCCATTCATTGGAACAAACACCATAGAAACAGTCCATGCATTTAAAGTATCCGGCAACACTGGATGTTTAAAGGCAGTAGTGCCCTTGCTTGCACCACCTGTGTTCAGATGCAAACCGGTGTACCCCATCCTTTTTGTTTGGATATATGTGTTCGAGGCATATGAGCTGTAGATCATATGCGTTGGCATAGATCGCCATCTGGTGTTGGGCCTGGATGTTTGCACTTTGTTTTTGTTCGAAGAACT